>JBBDGP010004253.1:0-448634 GCA_037952835.1 Lithobates septentrionalis
ATATCACAGACTCAAAAGAGAAAGATTTTCATGTTGTCCATAGATGGTCCAAGCCTTGTAATCATCTACTAACATTCCAAGAAAGATAAAGAGGAGTTGACAGTCACATGTATCCAAGAAAAGATCCAGTGTGCCCCAAGATCCAAGTATTTGGACTCCATTACTTGGATCTTGTGGCATGCTGGATATTAGGCTTGGACCATTTATATAAAACATGAATATCTCTCACCTTTTGAGTCTGATATCTCCAGTCTTGGTGGTCTTCCCTTGGGTCGGCATGACTTTGCCTGTACTAACTTCCCTCACCTATTTACCAACCCAAGGTGTTTATTCAAGCCGGGTTGAGTTCAATTAAGTGTCCAGTTGTATTTACATGTGATATCTGATGAAGCAGGGTTTCCTGCAAAGTGAGTCAACCTACATGTTATGATCTCAAAAGGATTTTCATGCCACAATTCCTTTGCTTCCATAGGTGGAAGACAAGGGGTAGAGTTTGCGTCCTTCGAAATATTAACGGTTTTTTGAAATGATGAATTTTTAAATGAATGTAATAAAGACATGTACAGCCGTGACCAAAAGTTTTGAGAATGACCCACACAATATTATTTTTCACAAAGTCTGCTGCCTCAGTTTTTATGATGGCCATTTGCATATACTTCAGAGTGTTATGAAGAATGATCAGATGAATTGCAATTAAATTGCAAAGTCCCTCTTTGCCATGAAAATTGACTTAACACCAAAAATAACATTTCACTTCATTTGTGATGAAGGCTTCAGGGAGCCCAAGAAAGTCCAGCAAGCGCCAGGACCGTCTCCTCCAGTTGATTCAGCTGCGGGATCGGGGGCACCACCAGTACAGAGCTTGCTCAGGAATGGCAGCAGACAGGTGTGAGGACATCTACACCCATAGTGAGGAGAAGACATTTGGAGGATGGCCTGGTGCCAAGATAGGCAGCAAAGAAGCCACTTCTCTCCAGGAAAACCATCAGGGACAGACTGATATTCTGCAAAAGGTAGAGGGATTGGACTGGTGAGGACTCGGGGAAAGTAATTTTCTCTGATGAATCATTTTTCCGATTGTTTGAGGCATCCGGAAAAAAGCCTTGTCTGGAGAAGAAAAGGTGATCGCTACCATCAGTCCTGTGTCATGCCAACAGAAAGCATCCTGAGACCATTCATGTGTGGGGGCTTCTCAGCCAAGGGATTGGCTCACTTACAATTTTGTCTAAGAACACATCCTCAATCCACATCCTCTGAGAGCAACTTCTCCCAACCATCCAAGGACAGTTTGGTGAGGAACAATGCCTTTTCCAGCATGATGGAGCACCTTGCCATAAGGAAAATATGATAACTAAGTGGCTTGGGGAACAAAACATCGACATTTTGAATCCATGGCCAGGAAACTCCCCAGCCCTAATCCCATTGAGAACTTGTGGTCAATCCTCAAGAGACCGGCGAACAAAAAAAAAAAAAAAAAAAAACCTTTAAATTTTGACAAATTCCAAGCATTGATTATGCAAGAATGGAGGGCTGCCATCAGTCAGGATGTGGCCCAGAAGTTGATTGACAGCAAGCCGGGGAGTATTGCAGAGGTCTTGAAAAAGAAGGGTCAACACTGCAAATATTGACTCTTTGTATAGACTTCATGTAATTATCAATAAAAGCCTTTGACACTTATGAAATGATTGTAATTATACTTCAGTAAATCATAGTAAGATCTGACAAAAAGATCTAAAAACACTGAAGCAGCAGACTTTGTGAAAATTAATATTTGTGTCATTCTCAAAAAAAACTTTTGGCCAAAGCTGCAGACTTTGTGTGTAAATTTGTCCATTGGAGGGGTATTTATAGTCCTATCTCATATATTTTTTGCTTAAAAAATTACACTTTGTGCTCTGGAGCAGGGACGTGCAGTTAGGGGAGGCAGGTAAGAAGAAAAAAAAAAAAAAAAAAAAAAAAAAAAAAAAAAAAAATCGAGCTTTGAGGGTTGTAGCTCGGCGACCTGGGGTCATAGAGACCCCAAATTTAGGGGGGGGGGGGGGGGGGGGGGTATGTAGCCTAAGTGCTAGCCCACGACCTATGGTTCCAGAGATATGGGGCTATAATTTCAAAATTCAGTCATTTGTCCGTTAAGCCACCTGCTTGAGTACAGATTTTGAAAATATAATAAATTACCCTAAAACAATAAATAATAATTATTTGTATATTACTTACTTATGGTAATTAATCCCTTGCCACCCAGGCCAATTCTGACACATCTCTCCTACATGTAAAAATCCTAATGTTTTTGCTAGAAAATTACTCAGAACCCCCAAATATTATATATATTGTATATATTGTTTTAGCAGACACCCTATGGAATAAAATGGTGGTCGTTGCAACTTTTTTTGTCACACGGTATTTGCGCGGCAATTTTTTTTAAACGCCGCTTGCCGGAGCCGCCGGCAGCAGTGAAGGCGATCTGGTCCTTTCCCCTGCTTGGCATGGAGCTGGGTGAGGGGAAGATGGCCCACCCAGCTCCATACCATTGCAGGGCGGAAGCGACATCAAAACGTCACTTCCGCCCACAGCTCTTAAAAAGGGACTTTTTTTTTTTTTTTTTTAAATCGCATTTTTGTGTAAATATGAGATCTGATGTCTTTTTGACCCCAAATATCATATTTAAGAGGTCCTGTCATGCTTTTTTTACTATTACAAGGGATGTTTACATTCCTTGTAATAGGAATAAAAGTGACCCATTTTTTTTTTAAATGTTTAACGTGCCCCATCCCGACGAGGTCGCCTGCAGAAGCAAACGCATATGTGAGCAGCGCCCACATATGAAAACAGTGTTCAAATCACACATGTGAGGTATTGCCCCGAGCTTTAGAGCGCGAGAAATAATTCTAGCCCTAGATCTCCTCTAACTCAAAACATGCAACCTGTAGAAATTTTTAAACGTCGCCTATGGAGAATTTGAAGGGTAAAAGTTTGTCGCCATTCCACGAGCATGCGCAATTTTTAAGCGTGACATGTTGGGTATCAATTTACTCGGTGTAACATCATCTTTCACAATATAGAAAAAAAAAAAATATTGGGCTAACTTTACTGTTGTCTTATTTTTTAATTCAAAAAAGTATAGTTTTTCCCAAAAAAAAAAAAAAAGTGCGCTTGCAAGACCTCTGCGCAAATACGGTGTGACAGTATGTATTGCAACAACCGCCATCTTATTCTCCAGTGTGTTAGAAAAAAAATATATAAATGTTTGGAGGTTCTATGCAATTTTCTAGCTTAAAAAAAAAAAAAAAAAAAAAAAAAAAAAGATTTTAACTTGTAAACAACAAGTTTGAAAAATAGGCCTGGTCCTTAAGTGGTTAAAATTGCGCACACTTGTGGAAGAACGCCAAACTTCAGTACTTATAAATCTCCATAGGAGACGCTTTTACATTTTTTTTTTTTTTACAGGTTACATGTTTAGAGTTACAGAGAAGGTCTAGTGCTAGAATTATTGCTCTCGCTCTAACAATCGCGGCGTATGTAACCTGTGTGTATATATCGCTGATACTTGATACTAGCCAACGCCTCACCAGCCACTGACCTCACCACACGTCCCTGCTCTGGAGTGAGACAAGTGCACACTATAGAGGGATATTCTTTGTTCGTATTTCATTTCTGAGGTTTACAATCACTTTGCTCGGCTCACAGATAACATGAAATGAGCCGTGGAAAAAAAAAAAAAAATGAATGTCACTTTTGCCAGTGCCATAAATGAGGCAAGCAGACCACACAGTGGTAGCATCCACTGCCTCTCCTATAAGCCTTTCAAGAGGCAGCAGCTCTACATTGAATAGTTGCTGCATATCCTGAAATAGCTAAAATCATTTCTACACAGAATCAGCATTGCGATGTGCCAAACACTAAGCAATAGTTTTAAAAAACGACTGCCATTTACCAAAAAATGGTCAGTGGTCATGTGATCACATGGGCTTTCTTCCTCACCCTCTTTCTTCATGCAGGGGGGATATGGTCACAATCACAGGTTGCAACTGCTGTTGTGACAATGAGGCTCCTGTCAATCAAACTGAGAAGGGCTGGGCAGGGGCTGGGCAGGTGGTGGGGCCAAGCTGACTGCAAGCATGCCGTGCTATAATACGGCACTCTGCAGCCTTGAGTAGGAGCAGAGGGATGAAAACTGGCCAGCACAGATCTGCTTCAATGCTTAGCATGGCCAGAAAGCTCAAAAAGGAAGAGGAGGTAAAATGGCAGGATCAACACGTATTTCCCCCGAATTATGAAAATAACATGAACAAAAGGAAATGTGTAAAAAGAGTTAGTAGAGACAGAGGGATCCACCAACAAACTTTCACTACAAGGTTTTACACACTTTAAAGACAAAAATGACTTTGTAATGCGCTAGCAGTGAATGGCTGTCGGTGGGTGTCAGATGGTGTCAGCAGTTTTACACTCCAGCCCCAGACAGGATGACCCTGTGAATGACAGGAAGTGCTGGGACCCTCCACTGGGGAATGGACAGTAAACAGAGAGATCACACCAAGGCAAAGCCGCTCTGCATCCCGTGAAAACAGGAAACACATTGTCACCTTTTTAGCCGTCTCAAAATCCAGCCCCTCCAACGCCTCCATCGCCAGCTCCTTCCAGTCCAGGTCAGTGACCCCGAGGCAGGCAATCTGGTAAGCTTCTCGGAACATCTTCCTCTCCAGGTACTGATACATTGGAGCGGACTGCGGGGAGAAGAGAGATTTGGGGGAAGACAGTGAGAAGAAGATTGATCTGCGAGGAACAGAGATCTGTGACTAAACTTCTCCCCTTCAGCGGGAGGAAATAAAGAGTATTATTATTGTTATACAGGATTTATATAGCGCCAACAGTTTACGCAGCGATTTACAATATAAAAAAGAGACAATACAGTTATAATAAATATGTAAAAAGTGCAACGCTAGTGTTGCAAAAACCAAGGAGATTAAAAACGCGATATTTGACATAAACATATCGGGGTGATAAAGACTCAAAACGGTGAAATGATGTGATTCCACCAAAAGAAAAAAAATTTAATTAAATGAAATGTCACCGTGCTAGTGTGTTGATTGCACGGCAAAGTCCAAAACATAAAATTGCAAATAAAGTCCAAATGAATGTATGCTCCAGCAAACATATATGGAAATCCAACCACCGGTGTGACCCTTGCAGTGGGAAAATAGTCAAAAGCACCACCACCATAGATAGGAGGAGGCTTACCAGATAGTAGTGGCTTGGCGAGGCATATACCACCCAAGTCTGGAAAGCTTGTTAGGTTAAAAAAACCTAAGGTAAGCCTCCTCCTATCTATGGTGGTGGTGCTTTTGACTATTTTCAAGGGTCACACTGGTGGTTGGATTTCCATATAGGTTTGCTGGATCATACATTCATTTGGACTTTATTTGCAATTTTATGTTTTGGACTTTGCGGTGCAATCAACACACTACCACAGTGACATTTAATTTAATTTTTTTCTTTTGGTGGATTCACATCGTTTCACCGTTTGAGTCTTTATCACCACGATATGTTTGTTTATGTCAAATATCACGTTTTTAATCTCATTGGTTTTTGCAACACTAGCGCTGCACTTTCTACATATTTACATTTATGCTTTTTGTCTACAGCTGTGCCGGCTGCTAGGTTGCAGTTTCACATCGTATTTTTCTTTTTTCAATACAGTTATAATACAATAAAATACAAGAGGATTAAGAGGGCCCTGCTCAGAAGAGCTTACAATCTAATAGGGTGGTTGTAATAAACAATATCCCCCCCCCCCCCCCCCCCGGCTCTTTATATTACCATACTTGTATATAAAAACACAAAAATCTTATTTAAAGCAGACGCTAAGTCTACATTCTCATTGGGCCTATTTGACATGCGATTTAAGATGTCAAATTGCATGCCAAATCGGAGACTATCGCCGGCAATGGCACCGTCTCAATCAGTGCGACTTTGACTTTGTGGCGCCGCACCTATTCCCAAAAGTAGTTTCTGCACTACTTTTGGTGAATTTGGGGGCGATTTCAATAGACATCTGTGCAGGAACTAGCTTGTTCAATTGGGCCTCTTTCAGATAGAGCAGAATCAGTTAAGAGGATCCACCTGCTTAGCCGGGGGGGGGGGGGGGGGGGGAATCTCTGCACTGATCCCCGCTGAGCAGGCGGATGACAGCTCTGTGTCCACTCCGCTATGCAGAGCGAACACAGACACAGCCCGCTGTTCTCTATGGGGTGGTCAGATGGAAACAGACTACCTGTCCGTTTCCATCCGACTGTCATCCGATCTGATGGCGAATGTATCCCCCATTCGTTCGTTTTTAGCGCATCCGATGCCGGCGGGTTGCAGCGGACACATAAGACATGGATGAGAGAGTTTGGGGGGGACTTGACTGGTGTCCCAATACTTTTGGTAATATAATGTGTGTGTGTGTGTGTGTGTGTGTATGTGTATATATATATATACACACACACACACACACACATACATATACACACACATGATGTGGGCATAGGTTATCACTGAACCATTATCAAAATATTTGTTTGTCACCAGGAGCCGGAGATATTACTGCGTTAAAGTGTACTTGTATGTTTTTGCACATGCTCCTTTAATGTTATGGAACAGAAGATGAAAGGTGTCCTTTTGTCCCTCTTCTCTTTAGACATCTACTATACCCTGTGAAAAAAAAACCACATACACAGCATATGACCTGCATAAAAGAAAACTGAGGCAGTAGAAAGTCTGTAACTTACTTGCGGCACATCTACAGCAGACATGGAGTAGATGTGCAGGCAGAAGATCTTTGATCCGTTGTAGCCTACGACAAAGCCCTGCAGTTTCTGTTGGTGAACGGGGAAGTTGCTGGCTTTAATATTCAGGTATCCTCCTCCTGAAAAGCAGAGCATGTCCTCACACTGTGTATTCCAGGCTACACTGTTGGCATTGGGCTCCTAAAAGGAAAATGAAAGAAAAAAAAAAAAATGAAGGCCTAACAATATCAATCATTAAAAATGTACAGCACAGTGGCTTAGTGGCTAACACTTCTGTCTGGGGCAGCATTGGAGTCCTCAGTTTAACTGCGACCAGGAGATTCTCTGCATGAAATTCTCCCTGTGCTTGTGTGTGTTTCCTCCAGGTGCTCCTGTTTTCTCTCACACTCCAAAGATGTGGTGGAAGGTTAATTGGCCCCAGTATGTATGCCTATGTATACATATGAGATAGGGACATGGGATGGTAAGCTCCTTGAGATCAGGGACTGATGCAAATTAATAGCATGTAAAGAGCAATGTAAATTGCTGGTGCTAAATAAATGCTTATATTAAATAAGCATCAGGTCCTTGCTACTAAGCTTTATTATTTTGACCCCAGATGATGTCTTCTTAGACGAAACACGTCGGGACAAGCCTTGCTGCTGCCATTGCGTTAAACATACTGCTATTTTGAGTACTCCTACAAGCGCTTTTATATTCATCTAAAATGTGAGTGTTCCTACTTTTTTAATAAATTCCTTTTTTACACCTATGGTTTTACACTATGTGGAACATTCGTTTTTGGTTATACCGTGTGAGTGTACGGGGAAGATTTGGTCCACCCATTGTTTGAGACTACCAGATATATCCCGGTTATTATCACTTCAAGCCATCCGAGGGACGGAGGGACCATCTCCCATTCTGGCCAAAAGTTAGACTCGTAGAGGTTCAATCCCATTGGTGTTTATACACCACAAGCCTTGGCGCCTTATTGAGTCCCATAAGTTCCGGTAAGCCTTCTCAAAGTTGGTGGTGGCTGTCTTCTATGTTCACGTGAGTCCTGAGATTTACCGATGCCATAAGGACTAAACCTCCTTGTCTTCATCAACTTCAACATTTGTTTTTCACTCTGTGCACGGTTTTATTTGTCACTATTAAATTATCATAATTTTTTATGTGGACACATTCATTTTTGGCACTTTTTTTTACATGGTTAATATTTATTTAATATGAGACGTTCATTCATGTCACCTTAGAAATAAGAGTCCCCCTTTAGTATATTGTTTTTATTGTCACTTATATTGTCCTGTAGTCATACAGAGACCTTTTCACATTAGTGTTGCACATATCTTTATAAATTATCTGTTCAAATTTGTCTCTTGTTGTGCTGGCTGCTGCATATATTTTAGGGTGTCAGCGCAGTATTTTGTTTTTATTTTGTATGTTTAGCTGATTTTCCAGAAAGGTAAAGGTCCTCTTAAAATATATGAATGTAGACAGATCGCAGGGCTCCGGAGTAAACCTGCATGAAGGGGGCTTCTTATGAAGGCACATGGTGAAGAGGAGGAGCCGAGCGCACTGGCAGGGGACCCCAGTAGAGGAGGATCGGGGGATGCCCTGTTCAAAACCATTACACAGAGCAGGTGAGCATACCAGGTTTGTTTTGCTACACAATGCCAGGGCAAAATAAACCCATACATACATTTCACTTCTGTATGTTGAAGGATAAGTTCACTTTTGGCAATGTGCTACATGTTCCACCCATTTTTAGGGTGGAACATATAACATCATGTTCCCAATGCTGCAGCTGCTACCCCCCCCCCCCCCTCCTGTGGCAGCAATACGGTAAAGTTTCCCATACTAGCTGTCATTTTTAGAATCAGTGCGACCGTGCGTGGCTCCGCCCACATGGCCGCGTCATTCATTCACACAGCTCTGTGTGTGCATGAGCTACAAGCCCCGACATCCTCTGCAGTTGTCGGCTTGTAGTTCTCAATTAAACTACCACGGCGCTGTGGAGCGCCGTGGCAGTTCATCAATTTCTTCCTGTGAGGGTATCTGCCTTCCTATAACGAATGTACAGGTACACAGATATACTGACAGATCTGAAGGAGACCTGCATGGCACCAGCAATCTTCTGATCACTGGTGCAATGCTTTACAGGCTCCAAAAAGTACAAAAAAAACCGAGGAAAATTTATAAATGCACCTTTTTTTTTTTACCTGTAAAAAAATGTGCATTTATTTTTTTTTATAAAAAGGTGAACTTACCCTTTAAACACTTTCGAACCGCCCGCCGTCGCTCAACGTCGGTACTTTGGCGTTGAATACCATTGTTATGACAGCAGATAGCTGCCATAACCCCGGTATTTTTAAAAACTGCAGGCGGTCCGCTTTCAGATAAAAGTGGTCTCTGCCACGGATTCGCCGCGGGATCACTTTATATGCGGTGGGAGAGATGCTCATCCCCCTCCCGCCGCTTCCCAGTCATCTCCGGCCCTTACCGGAGCCATCAGTAGCGGCGGAGATGATCTGGTCCTTTCCCCTCTGAGGCTGGAAGTTGAGTGAGGGAATGATGGCCCCCACTCGACTCCATACCATTGGATGATGGAAGCGATGTAATTTTTATTTAAAAAAAAACAAACAAAAAAAAACAAAACTATTTTTTTACTGCATTTAAGTGTAAATATAAGATCTGAGGTCTTTTTGACCCCAGATCTCACATTAAAGGAGGTCCTGTCATGCTTTTTTTCTATTACAAGGGATGTTCAATAATAGGAATAAAAGTGATCCAAATTTTAAAAATACATATAAAAAAAAAATAAAATAAAAAATAAAAAAAGTTAAATAAATAAGAAAAAATTAAATAAAAATTAAAGTGCCCCGTCCCGCCGAGCTCTCGGGCAGAAGCGAACGCATATGCAAGTCGCGCCCGCATATGTAAACCACAAACCACACGTGAGGCATCGCCGCGATCGTTAGAGCGAGAGAAATAATTCTAGCAAAAGACCTCCTCTGTAACTCAAAACTGGTAACCTGTAGACATTTTTAAATGTCACCTATGGAGATTTTTTAAGTGTCAAAGTTTGTCGCCATTCCACAAGCAATTTTAAAGCGTGACATGTTGGGTATCTATTTATTCGCTGCAACATTATCTTTCACAATATGAAAAAAAAAAATTGGGCTAACTTTACGCTTATTTTTTTTTTATTTAAAAAAAGTGTATTTTTTCCAAAAAGAAAACAAATTGCGTTTGTAAGAACGCTGCGCAAATACAGTTTGACAAAGTATTGCAACGACCACTATTTTATTCTCTAGGGTGTCTGAAAAAAAATATATAATGTTTGGGGCTTCTAAGTGATTTTCTAGCAAAAAAAATAATTTTAACATGTAAACACCAAGTGTAAAAAATAGGCCCGGCCCATAAGTGGTTAAAGGATTTACAGTGCTGAACCATAAAAACGCTCTTCCTAACCTGGAACAAGAGATCTTTTGTTGTGATGTCATACACCAGACACGTGTTGTTTTCATCCACTACGGCAAGCTTGTTGCGAGTGGCGCTCATGTCCAGACATCGCACAGATGTGGTCTGTTTGAGGAGGGTGATGGCAAAGAGGTTGTCCACAAAAATCTTCAGGATCTGGTGAAAAACATAAACAGGAAAAACAGGGAGAGGGTGAATAAAGTGTGTGTTTTCCACAACAGTCAGCAACTTCGCTGCTACATAGTTGATTGTCTGTGTTGTTCGCCGTTGTCCAGGGTGACCCCAAAAATTCCTACCTAAGATCTGATAACAATGGAGATGAAGCAGACCAGGAAAACTTTTAGAAGCCATGGAGGAACGCTTACTAAAGGGCACAGGAAGGGGTCTTCTACAAGGAAATATTAGTGAGCATATAAACCTGTGCTATGGAAACAGGGGGGGAAGCAGGCTTGGTAAATAGACTGTCCAGCTGAGCCATACTTCTTTAAATCCTATAGTGACAACAGAAAAAAAAAAAAAAAAGTCTCACTCCGCCATCTAGTGGTCATTTAGGTAACTGAAACATAATTCCAAAAGGACGTAATAGCTAAAATACACACAGAAATTTGACATGAATTAAAAAATAAATAAATAAAAAAAAGAAGATTTTGCATTAATTTTACAATGCTATTCAGCAAATCTGTTTCAGTACCAAATAAAAAAAAGAAAAGCATTAAAAGTGATATTAAAGTCAACACTTTCTTTGATATAAAAGATGCTAATAACAGAACTTTTATACCTTTTGCTTTTTTTTTTTTTTTAAATTTTAAATTTCCACTACTGGAGGAGGAAAAGAGGCGTGGCTTTGGTCCTCTTGCTCTACCTGTGTGTGCAGCTGCATGTAAACTGAAGTTCCAAACAGGAGCGTGCACATAGAGGAGGAGCCTATCGTGGGACTTTATAGGTCCTGGCAGGCACAAGGGGAACCAATATAATAGGAGTTTGGCAGCGCGGCCGGGAGAAAGTTTAAGAAAGAAACTCAGAGGAAAAAAAAAAAGCAGCAAGTGCTTGCAAGTTCTGTTATTAGCATCTCCTTTATCAAAAACAAAAATGGCTTTAATATCACTTTAAAGCTGAAGTCTGGCCACAAGAATTTTCATCAAAACGTATTCCACAATAGCCACAAAGGATACAAATCCACAGTTATTAGCGTGTGAATGTAGCAGTGACATCATCAGTGTGCTGCACATTGCCTGTGCAGAAAGCAGAGCTGTGGGGGAGACCCAGCAGGCTCCATCCACTATGTCCCATCATGCCTCTACCTCTGGGTGTCATACTTGTGGCTGTCAGAGTCTTGCTATGCCTCATGGGACTTGTAGTTCTGCAACAGCTGGAGGTCCGCTAATTGCATATCCCTGCACTATGGGTTGCCAACAGAAAACTACAGGAGGGGGGGGGGGGGGGGTGGAAGAAACAAGACAACATTTGCTTAAAGTGGTTGTAAACTATTACATATACCCAGTGAAGTGACTGGCCTCAGGTGATACACAGAGATGAAACAAATTCTTCTACATAAGTTGTACCTGTTTATCTGCAGCCATCTGTGCATCCATTAAAAGTCCAGAATTTGCACAGGATCTCTCAGCTTTAAAAAGTAAGGGGGGGGGGAGCTGAAATAACACTCTGCAGAGCTTGTTGAGATTGGAGGGGACGGACCCCTCTGCACAGCACACAGGAACAGAGCTGAGGCTTTTAATCACAGGTTGTGTGCTGGAGCTCCCTCCCTGTCACCTTTTTATCTCTTGGTGTCAGGAAAACCTGTCAGAATTGACTAAATGGGCAGAGGAAGAAGGCAGAAGACAGAAAGGACACTCAGTGCTCTGGATTGAGACAAGTACACACTATAAAGGGATATGCTTTGTTCATACTTCATGTCTGAGGTTTACAACCACTTTAACCAAGTGTTCAGCTTTAAAGCCAATGAATGAGTATGACTGACAGTCATCTAGCAGTTTCAGGAAGAAAGTCCAGTAATTACCAACACACTCTCCTTACTACAGGTAAGACACCAAACAGAATGAAATTTACATTCTAAATGTCAATTCCAGGGCAGGTTTGGCTTTTTAGGAGGTTTGATATACAATGGTGGGGAATTACCAAAATTTCCTATGCCACCTAAACTATGAATATGATGCAGATCCCGCTCCTTATTAACAAAAAGGGGGGGGGGGGTGCAAGCTCTTTTGTCAACTAGGAGCAATCTGTTCCATTTTCTATGCTGCATAGGGTTAGGGTTTCCCCTTGAGGAACAAGGTTAGGACTCAGGGATTGGAATAGGGACCTCCTCCAAAGGGTCAAAGGTCAGCAGGCATGTCTCCAGAGGTCAAAGGTCAAGAGGCGTGGCTGACCCACCCCCAACCAAGTTTCCCGCTGAGAGCAAGAAAAGGGAAGGAAGGTTGGTAACTCTGATTTCTAGAGTTAACAGCTGGCAATATAGATAGGGAAAGGTACTTTCTCTGCTTATAGTCAGGCTCTGCTCATGTAGTGTATTCACAACACAAGCAGAGAGGCATGTGAGCTGTCTGTCAGGTTATCAGCAGATAGGTTCACATCCCAAAGCTTTGGTGAGTCCACCCAATGAGCATAATTTAATAGTCTTCTGACTGCTAAATTTCAGTCTAATTGTTACAAATTATACAACCATGACTGTTTCCGTGGTATTACCTGTCCATTCTTCAGACCCACTAATAGGCCTTCCCTGCCAGAGGAGCCCCCAATAACCTTGATATAGCGGATAAGAGACTCCATCATCCATTCTCGTTCCTTGACACCTTTAAAGGACAAACACTGTAGCCGCTTCTCCTGTGACAGGCGGGAAAGATATCACTTTAGTATGACACATGTCGAGCACGCCAACATAATAGATACAGGGTGAACGGGTATTACCATCTCCTTCAGCACCTTTTATGTTTGAACAGACAGAGCCGTTTTTTTCAACCTGTATGTTTTAACATGTTGATGTTAATTTAATAAAATCCTTTTAGTGTACTTGTGTATCTCAAATGTTACGGTACCATTAGTCCACTAGCTTCAAACCACAAATTCTTCCATTCTGATAGGAAATAGGTACCCCTTTTTCCATTATTTAACTTTTGGCACTCCGTCTATTATTTATTTTACTATGACAGACACAACGCCCTGAGATTATACAGCAGAGGTGCATAACCCTTTAAAAAGCGAAGGCCACTTACGCGATTTGATAACCGGTCGCAGGCCACAATGAACTATGGTGTTTTACTACCCCCCTCCCCCTCCAAACCGCAAATGTAAAATGAGCCCTTACAGTCCTGTAAAAGGCTGAGCACCTATAAGGCTGCTTTCACAGTGAGGCGCTGCGGTTTACCCACATCGGGAGTGCAGCACAGTGCACCTGCGTCTTTCCTGCGGGTTAGCTGCGCTTTGCCATAGACTTCTATTTTAAATTTGAGGATGTGGTGCACCAAAAATCCTGCATTCGGGAGTTTTGGTGCGTTTTCTGAAAGCGCACCAAACCCGCAGGATATAATAGAAGTCTATGGCTCAGTGCAGATAACCAGCAGGAAAGCCGCAAGTGCACTGGGCCGCACCTGTGGATCAGCGCGAAAGCAGCCTAATAACCATTTTTCATAAGTGCCAATATGCCCATTGCAAAAGTGCAGTGTCTGTGATGTATAATACTCTGACCTTTTCCTCTTCCAGGTTCTGCTGGCAATGCTCTCCAGGCTGTTAGAAAGGTCCCAGCTGAAGTGCACTTGTTATCACTCCACCAGGGACAGGAGCCGATGCTACAGTTGAAGCACTGGCTTATCTGGCTCCTGCTCCCGGCGTGGCCACCTGTTTCTTCCGCTGCCAGCACCTGGTCCATGCACTCTGATGCTCTGGTATGGCAGGTTGGCAAACCCATTGATGGCAATCTGGGCTTGCCGACCCACCATTCCAGATCATGGGCATGCGTTTCCCTGGTTTGAGGTCACGGGCCACATCAGAGGGCCACGGATTGAGCACCCCTGTTATGCAAGGTCTGCAGCGACACCACATATATAAAAAGACAATAAATGCATATATTCAACGGACTGCAGCCTTTTGGTTAATTAGGAACTTATAACACAGTGAAAAGGTGAAACCTGGGCACAAAATTGTTCATTTTTCTATTTATTCCTCAACAGCCACCAATAAAATAAATAAATTATGGGATTACCAAAGGCCTTTGAAAACCCAGATATTTTTACTTTTAAAGTAGCAGTGACATCATTACTGCGCTGTACTGTACATGAGAGCCTGTGCAGACAGCAGAGCTGTGGGAGGGACCCAGAAGGCTCCACCCACCACAGACTGCCTATAGAAAACTACAGGAGGGGGCGGAGACAAGACCACCCTGCACAAGAAGGGAGAGCAGCAATGACTGGTGTCACGGAACGCCCCACACTCCGCTTGAGTGCTTCCGTCATATACCGCTTCCTAAGTTCCGGAACACGAGTCCAATGGATCTGGCTATAGCAACCCCAAGAACTAGACAACACCAGTCTTGGAGTACATCAGAACTAACTTTTTATTTGAGATCTCACAGACCTTTATACAGCAGGGATGACTCAAAGCTAACCTAATTAACATGAGCTAATTTACTACAAAATGTACCCAGACCAGATGACAGTCTTGTGGGCACCGAGCTTCACACAATAATATAAACACAATAGCTGGAGCTAATTACAATTAACAATACAAACAACAATCTCCCCCCTCCTCAGCCTAGACCATTCGTCTCCTAGCCAGTGCTGGTGGCTAATGTGATCAGCTCTCTCAATTAACATAAACACATGTTGATAACACCAGCATCTCCTCACAGGATGTGTCCCAACAGAATGAACCAGTCTTATCAGCAGGGGGCTGCTGGAGGAACCCCCCCTCCCTCTTCAGGGACACAAATCTACAGTAAGGAGTCCCCATACAATATATACATATATACACGACTGAGTCCGATTAATACAGTTCAGACTGGATTTCTCATTCACCTCACAAAGAGTATTGTTCCATTGAAAATCCAGGGCCCATAATCAAAAGGCAACAGGCTTGCATACAGTCCTCTCCAACAGCCTCTGTTCTGGCTATGTCTGTCACATTTCTCCCCTTTCGGCAGGAGACTAACACAGGAGGAGACCCCAGACGGGTTGACTCCGAAGTTAGTCCATAGTTCCAGTCCTCTACTGCCTGTACCCACACAGTACCCCAAACAAACTACCCCAAACAGTGTATCACTCACCCAGCCATCCTCTGCCTCTCTCAGAGAACATATCTGCCGCTGGGGAGAGGCCCGGACTGGCCCTTCTCCCTGGAATCCTTTCTGCCGCTGGAGAGAAGACAGGGGGACTGGGCTCACTCCATCCTGCTGTTGGGGATCTGGGCCCACTGCCCAGCATCCCTGGGGTATACAGGTGGGGACTGAAGCCCCATCAACCGACACCAGATCAAGCTGCAGTTGTGAGGTGATGACTGCATTCTCTCCTTGGATCCTGATCTGCAGCTCGCGATAGACTGCCACCTCCTCACCTTGGGCCTCCACAATTGCTGCAGGTGTGGGGCAGAGGTCTTGGACCCTCTGTCCGGTTGCCAGGACTTCTGCTGGGGGTTTGCCAGGTGGTTCCTCCTCTACAGAAACGTCTATTAAATCCCCAGTCTCTGGAATTGGTAAAAGTGTGGGACAGAGGTCTTGGACCCTCTGTTCAGTTACCAGATCTTCAGCTGGAGAAGTTTGTTTTAACTCCATAGATGCTGCTGGCAGAAAATCACATGTCCCTGTCAGTGTTGTGGGAGAAAGGCCGACTACCTCTTCTCTCAGGAAGGCCGAAGCCACTGTTGGTGCTGGGCAGAACACAGTGAACTTTGGCCCTGATAGCAGCTCTTCTGCTGGAGGCTCATCAGGTTGTTTTTCCTCAGTAGAAAAGTCTATCAAATCCCATGTCTCTGCAACTGATGTCTGGGAATAGAGGTTCACCATCTCCTGTCCATGGAACCCAGAAGATGTTATCATTTCTGGACAGAGGTTAGCAGAGCTCTGCCCTGTTGTCAGCACTTCAGGTTTGGGGACGGCAATCTCCGGATTTTCCACTGCCGATTCTCTGGCATGCTGCTGAACTTGTTCTAGCAGTTTCCTGTATGCCCTTTCCAGATGCTGTTCCTTCCTTAGCAAATGGTCCAGATCAGGTTTGAGCTCTGAGACCCCTGCAAGACCGAGCATAGACTCTCTATATTCTCTCAGGTCCTCAAGGTCAGGTTCCCCTTCATCGCCAAACATAAAAAGATCTGTAAGGCTCTCCCACAGCAATCCAGGGCCGCCAAAGTCATATCCCTCCGGAGAGCATTCTGTTGTCTCCCCTAAATATCCCTCCTCTGCGTGCCATTGCAGAGCCCGATAACGATTGTCCAGCTCTACCTCCTGCTGGACCAACCTGTCCAACTCAGTCACCCATTGCTCCTGGGGCTGCTCTCCCAGGAATGCCATTCGCAATGCCCGTTGGTCACTGGCCCGTTGTTCTTGGGTTGGAAAGCACTTGCCCTGTTTTATACCAGCGAGACGGAGGGCTGCAATCCAGAGATCCACCCGAATTTGCTGCCTGAGCTCCAGGTATTCATCCTTAGACACAGTCCTGGTGTATGTTGAAAGGATGATCCGCAGCAGCCCCGGGAACTCTGATGCCAGGTCCATATTTCCGCTGGGGTGACTGAAGTCTGCTATGCTGATCTTGGATCCAGTTGGAGGTTTGGATCTCCCAGACTGCAGGAAGCTTTCCCACTGCTTGCCACCAATGTCACGGAACGCCCCACACTCCGCTTGAGTGCTTCCGTCATATACCGCTTCCTAAGTTCTGGAACACGAGTCCAATGGATCTGGCTATAGGAACCCCAAGAACTAGACAACACCAGTCTTGGAGTACATCAGAACTAACTTTTTATTTGAGATCTCACAGACCTTTATACAGCAGGGATGACTCAAAGCTAACCTAATTAACATGAGCTAATTTACTACAAAATGTACCCAGACCAGATGACAGTCTTGTGGGCACCGAGCTTCACACAATAATATAAACACAATAGCTGGAGCTAATTACAATTAACAATACAAACAACAATCTCCCCCCTCCTCAGCCTAGACCATTCGTCTCCTAGCCAGTGCTGGTGGCTAATGTGATCAGCTCTCTCAATTAACATAAACACATGTTGATAACACCAGCATCTCCTCACAGGATGTGTCCCAACAGAATGAACCAGTCTTATCAGCAGGGGGCTGCTGGAGGAACCCCCCCTCCCTCTTCAGGGACACAAATCTACAGTAAGGAGTCCCCATACAATATATACATATATACACGACTGAGTCCGATTAATACAGTTCAGACTGGATTTCTCATTCACCTCACAAAGAGTATTGTTCCATTGAAAATCCAGGGCCCATAATCAAAAGGCAACAGGCTTGCATACAGTCCTCTCCAACAGCCTCTGTTCTGGCTATGTCTGTCACAACTGGTATTTATTACACAGAGGTAAAGTATCACAATGGATTACTTTTCTTTCTTTCGGTGGTATTTGATCACCTCTGCAGTTTTTATTTTTTGCGCTATCAACAAAAACAATATTTTTTACTTTCTGTTATAAAACATAAATCAAATTTATCTATCAAGTTAGGCCAATATGTATTTGGCAACATGTTTTTGGTAAAAAAAAAAAAATCCCAATAAGCGTATATTGATTGGTTTGTGCAAAAGTTATAGCATCTACAAACTATGGAATATTTTTATGGAATATTTTATTTAATTTTTTTTACTAGTAATGGCGGTGATCAGCGATTTTTAGCAGGCCTGCGACATTGCGGCGGACAAATTGGACACTAAGGGGGCAATTTACGAAAGCCATGCGCCATCAGTAGAGGCGCAACGCACATTTTCATATTTACGAAATGGTGCGCCGGTAACAGAGCGTGAATCCCCCATTTACTATAGCGATCTCAGCGCACAGGAGAATGCAATCTGGGCATGCTCAGGGAGTGTGTTTTGCTGTGTTTTGTCTAAAAGCTACTTTCCTGTTGCCTTCATGGTAGCATATGCATGGATTGTGCGTATGCTGCCATGAATAGGCACCAGGAACCACTGATTTAGAGCACTGAGCTAAAATCTAGCTCAAGACAATCCTATTCTAATTGTGGGCATTTGAGGGAAACCAAGTGAGTGTAAGAACCCTTGCTTGTCTTTTTTAAGTTGGGCTTTGTGTCCCTTTTCTGAAAATTGGCTTCACTTCCTGTCACATAGCCAAACAGGAAATGAGGATAAAACCCTACCAATGCCTTTCCTTGGGGACACACAGGTCAATCTAACTAGTGTCCCCATTAGGCAAATTGCACTCTAGCACTTTGTTGTGTACACCCCAAATTATTAGGTATTTTGGGGTTTATTAAAGGCAAATCCACTCTGCAATACAAGTGTACTCGCTATAGATCTGAGGGAAAGCACTGGTGATTTTATTATCCAATCATGTAGAAGCAAAGATTCCGTTTTTTTATTCTCCTTGCATGTCCCTATTAGATTGTAAGCTCTTCTGAGCAGGGCCCTCTTAATCCTCTTGTATTTTATTGTATTGTAACTGTATTGTCTCCTTTTATATTGTAAAAGCGCTGCGTAAACTGTTGGCGCTATATAAATCCTGTATAATAATAATAATAATGTCCCCCTCGGATCTCCAGCAACTGCACTTCCATGTGCACTTGTAGTGAAAAGTGCATTTGCCTTTAGTTAATAAACCCCAAAATCCAAGATACCGAATAATTTGGGGTGTACACAGCAAAATTCTAGAGTGCAATTTACCTAATGGGGAAACTATTTAGATTGACCTGTGTGTCCCCAAGGAAAGACATTGGCAGGGATTTACCCTCACTTCCTGTTTGACAGGAAGTGAATACATTTGAAGGAGAAACTGGCAAAATTTGGGAGGTGTCTTCACCCTATCAGGGGTGCAGACATCCCCAAAAACTGACAAGACTTCTAATCCCTCTGCACTCTATTCCCAAGCAAAAATAAGAAAGGATTTAATTTAGTTTAACTTTGCAAAGACACATTTCAAAGTTCAACTGTGATGCATGTCAATGGCCCATTTAGACCTTGTTTAATAGAAAACACCAGTTGCCTTTCACTAGAAACATTTGTTAGTCCAGTCCTGGAAATCTGCATCTGCTTTACTATTCATTTCCATAAAAATTGGGTTCCTGCAGCTAGATGCGCGACCGCTGTGTATGCGAGATGCGCAATTGCTGTGTACGCGGAGGTATGTACCCGTGGCACATATCTGGTACCCGGAAGCGGTGGTCAGCACACAGGAATGACATTAATTGATAAGCTCCACCAGTTACCAAACGCCACTCCACACCCTGTCCAATGAGATTGCCTCAGTGGCGAATAAGAGCATACTCATTGGACAAGGGAATTACATATCTAAAAAGGGTGACAGAAAACAGGAGTATGAAAGATAATATCTGGGACCTTCAACAGTCTAGGCTATGGTAGAGCAGGCAGTCCTCACCTGGCACAGGATGACATGCTGCGAACACACCACCAGCAGATTGCATTCAAACTTCTTAATGATCTTCTCCTTCACTCGATAATGCATGTCGGCGGCATCTTCAGAATACAATTCATAGATGAGGATCTTCTCTGGCATCTGAATGGCCAATCTGTTCTTATAGATTGCAATCTTCTTTACCAGCTCCCGGCACTTAATTCTCACTGAAACCGGGATGAAATATGCTTATTTGACACGCTCAGAATCATAGCTAATTTCTGGTGTGACTATCTATACCAATAACAGTCTGACTTACTGTCTGGAGTGTAAGGGCCAAGTCTGGGGTGCTCCATGTTCGAGGTACTGCCTGGGGCGCACGGTCCAAGTTTGACTTCCTGTCTGGGATGTAAGCTAAAGTCTGACTTCCTGTCTCTAGTGTAAAGCTTCTTTCACACTTGTAAGATGACAAAGTCGTGCAACTTGCATTGCGACTTTACAGTGCAACAATAATGCGACTTTTTGGTGCAACTTTGATCAGACTTTACATTCTCTGGACCGAAGTTGCATCAAAAGTCGGACCAAAGTAGTGCAGGAACTTTTCTGCAGTCGCAACTAACTTCTGTAGTGTCAGTAGGAACGGCTCTCATAGAAATACATTGAATTTCACATGTCCTGCCACTTGGGGTCTCACAAGTCCCAAGTTTGAAAGGAGCCTAAGGGCCAATTCTGGGGTGTAAGCTCCAAGTGCGACTTCCTGCCTGGGGAGTAAGCTCCAAGTCAGACTTCCTGCCTGGGGAGTAAGCTCCAAGTCAGACTTCCTGCCTGGGGAGTAAGCTCCAAGTCAGACTTCCTGCCTGGGGAGTAAGCTCCAAGTCAGACTTCCTGCCTGGGGAGTAAGCTCCAAGTCAGACTTCCTGCCTGGGGAGTAAGCTCCAAGTCAGACTTCCTGCCTGGGGAGTAAGCTCCAAGTCAGACTTCCTGCCTGGGGAGTAAGCTCCAAGTCAGACTTCCTGCCTGGGGAGTAAGCTCCAAGTCAGACTTCCTGCCTGGGGAGTAAGCTCCAAGTCAGACTTCCTGCCTGGGGAGTAAGCTCCAAGTCAGACTTCCTGCCTGGGGAGTAAGCTCCAAGTCAGACTTCCTGTCTGGGGTGCAAGCTCCAAGTCAGACTTTCCGTCTGGGGTGCAAGCTCCAAGTCAGACTTCCCGTCTGGGGTGCAAGCTCCAAGTCAGACTTCCCGTCTGGGGTGCAAGCTCCAAGTCAGACTTCCCGTCTGGGGTGCAAGCTCCAAGTCAGACTTCCCGTCTGGGGTGCAAGCTCCAAGTCAGACTTCCCGTCTGGGGTGCAAGCTCCAAGTCAGACTTCCCATCTGGGGTGCAAGCTCCAAGTCAGACTTCCCGTCTGGGGTGCAAGCTCCAAGTCAGACTTCCCGTCTGGGGTGCAAGCTCCAAGTCAGACTTCCCGTCTGGGGTGCAAGCTCCAAGTCAGACTTCCCGTCTGGGGTGCAAGCTCCAAGTCAGACTTCCCGTCTGGGGTGCAAGCTCCAAGTCAGACTTCCCGTCTGGGGTGCAAGCTCCAAGTCAGACTTCCCGTCTGGGGTGCAAGCTCCAAGTCAGACTTCCCGTCTGGGGTGCAAGCTCCAAGTCAGACTTCCCGTCTGGGGTGCAAGCTCCAAGTCAGACTTCCCGTCTGGGGTGCAAGCTCCAAGTCAGACTTCCCGTCTGGGGTGTAAGCTCCAAGTCAGACTTCCTGTCTGGGGTGTAAGCTCCAAGTCAGATTTCCTGTCTGGGGTGCAAGGTCCAAGTCCGGCTTCCCGTCTGGGGTGCAAGCTCCAAGTGAGACTTCCTGCCTGGGGTGCAAGCTCCAAGTGAGACTTCCTGCCTGGGGTGCAAGCTCCAAGTGAGACTTCCTGCCTGGGGTGCAAGCTCCAAGTGAGACTTCCTGCCTGGGGTGCAAGCTCCAAGTGAGACTTCCTGCCTGGGGTGCAAGCTCCAAGTCCGGCTTCCTGTCTGGGGTGTGGGGTGTAAGCTCCAAGTCTGACATTGCTGAGGATTCTCTCTTTACCCCATGTGACAGTTGGATGTGCCTGCACAGCCAATTGCTAAGCACCAGAACCGTTAGGTGGGAGTAAGAGAAGTAATCACATCTTCTCTATTCTTACAAGTGCTGAATATATTTCTTTGTTCTCGGCAGAAAAACAATGTGGCAGGGGAGTAAAGAAAGATGTATGCTGCTGGCATGGAAGACATTAAAGTCAACCTGTTCTTTTGCACTGCAAGGGCAAAGCACAGGGTCGCTTATACTGGGGTTAACTGAAGGCAAGGTGCCATTATATATTTATTATTTATTTATCCTCTGCACCCTCTTGTAGACAAAAACCCAGGGGGCATATAGTATGCAAATATAGACTTTGGTCCAAGTTGTACTTCAGGCAGTCCACCCCACACCCAATAAATGCACCTTAAAACAGCTAGAAGTGTCCTTCTAATGTGTTGTGTGACCTAAGATATTTGGAAACTACATGTGCTCAGGGATCAGGGGCTTGCAAGGTGCACAGAGGAGGAATCGTGGAAAGTCACTGGCACCCTCTAGTGTCCTGGTGCCCAACCTGCAGCCAGGGGTCCCCATGCCGTTCTTTAGCACTTTTTGTGCAGCCCTTGGAAACCTGTTTCCCTACAGCTCTGTAATAGCAGTGATCTCTATCATTCCTATATAAGTCTTCGACAGTCTCCTGAAGCATGGTACAATTTCCAACAACACTTAGTTTGCAGGCTCCGACCATCCTGCAGCATGTCTACAATCCCCAGTCATCTTTTGTAGCATGCCTGTAGTTTTTGACATCTCCTGTTGCATGGGTCAGCAGCACTCTCTGAAAAGTTTATGTAGCATAGTTTTCACTAAATATGTGCAGTCCTGTGGTGAGGTCAGGGGCTGGACTTGAGGCCCCCTATATCAGAAGAGTTAACCACAACTGCTCTAATGCTTCCTAACACCCCCCTTATGCCAGCTTGTCAAAACCTCAGGCTACATTCCTCAGCAGATGTAGCTAAACAACCTAGACCCAGTGATGGTGAACCTTGGCATCCCAGATGTTTTGGAACTACATTTTCCATGATGCTCATGCACTCTGCAGTGTAGTTGAGCATCATGGGAAATGTAGTTCCAAAACATCTGGGGTACCAAGGTTCACCACCACTGACCTAGACTGACTGTGTTGCTTACCTTTCTGCTCGGTGATGAGGTGCTGCACTATAACGTCGGTCATACAATCCCTGAAGGCGTATCGGTCCTTATATAGGCCATGCACTGTGCTGAAGATGAGCTGATAGAAGGCGAGGGTCCCATCCTGGCAGCCAATCACCTGCAGGACAATACAAAAGAATGGGTGACTGGGACACAATTGGCTTCATCCCAAAAAAGAACTACGTTAGTAGAAACCAATGACTGATTTCTGAAGATACACAGAAGAGAGAATTTAATGAAGGTCTCGTTAGTGCCTTGTGCCATCAATCTGCCTTACCACGTAATTGGAATCAGGTTTGACTCTGCAGGTCCACACCCAGGAATTCTGCTCCCCGATAGCGCCAAGGCGTACCCCGTCTTTGGTAAACAGAGACACCTGCCTGTCAGATCCGCTCAGAATTATATATTCTCCTTTGGAAAAGTAGTTGACACAGCAGGGATCAAACCCCAGAGCCCTGTCCTTTCCAACCTGCAATAAGGAAATAGGTATATACACAAACAAGCACATTTTACATTGACATTCCCTGTATCTGCACCAAACAGTGACAACACACACACACACACACACACACACACACACTGATGCAAGCAATCATTCATTCCTTATTCTTTTACTACACTTTATTTATTTTAGGCCTCATACGCACTGGCAACACCAAACACAGAGGTTTTTTGGAAAGTATGAGCAACTTTTAGGTCTTGTGCACACAGGACGTTTTGCAAACTCTCCTAGAAGCCCCTCCTATTGGCAGCAGCCTTTTGGCAGAAAAAACGCTTGATGCTTGTAAAAGTGCGTAACGTGTTTAGGCGTGTCAAGCGCTTGGGCGTTAATTCATTTCAGTGGCCAGAATAATAATTTATTCTGGCCACTGAAATTAATTAATGGTCAAGCATTAAATGCACCTAGCGTTAAAGTGCATTTAGACGCATTTAAAAGGCGTCAAACATTTTTTTCCTGCCAAAACATTACTGCTCCTGGGTGCACTGGCAGTGGGGTATTTTGCCTCTAAATTCCTCTAAAAGCCTATGTGTGCATGGACACATTGGCTAACATGCAGAGGCTTAAATAACACCCAATGTGTAAACAAACTTATGCTTCCCAGATAATTTTTTCTTTGCTCTCTTTAACTGCTGAATGTGACATCCTCCCAGGTTCGGGCCACCCTCTGGCGTGATCTATCACCCACTGTGTCCACCGCGCACAGCCGATGACAGATCACTGTACCGGCCGCCCCGCTGCCGGTACCATGTGATTGCTGTGGCCAATCACAGCAGATCACATGACAATTGTACACAATGAATGGCTTTGATTCATGCCATCCATTGTGTAATATTGTGATGAGCTCTGTGATTGGTCACAGTGATCACATGGTACAGACAGGGTCAATCGCAGCCCATCTGTACCATGTGATTAGTTGTGGCCAATCACAACTAAATCATAATAGTAAACACTGAATGGATAGTTTCATTCAGAAAAAAATAGTTGCTTATAACTGTAAAATTCACAGTTATAAGCAATCAATAGAAACACAAATCCTGATCACCTCCCCAGATTAGTACACTATGGTAACACTGTATTGCTGTGGTCATTATTTAAAGTAAAGGAAAAATTATAATAATAATAAAAAAAAAAAGATAAAAAAATACTTTAAAAATAAAAAAAATATAATAAAAAATGGTTTTCATCGGCACACCCGTTATAGGATGACGCTGTACTGCACTGGTGACAGTATGTAAAAAAAATTAAAAGAAAAATTGTGACAAAAAAAATTACAACTTTAAAAAACTCACCATGCCTCTTACTAAATACCTTGGACTGTCTACGTTCCAAAAAAAGAGGGGTATGTGTACTGTCCTGGTGTTTTCGGGCCTCAAGAAATGAGATAGGCTGCCAGTACATCAGAACTGATCGATCGATTTTCAGATACATCCCATAGTTTGTGGACTCTATCATTTTCCTACAGACTAAATAATATACACTGATTTGGGTTATTTTACTAAAGAAATGTAGCAGAATACATTATGGCCTAAATTTTTGAAGAAAGATTATTTATTTGCAAAATTTTATAACAGAAATGAAGAAAAAAAAATGTTTTGGTCTTTTTTCGTTTATTTTGCAAAAAATAAGAAAACCCCAGTGGTGATTAAATACCACCAAAAGAAAGCTCTATTTGTGTAATAAAAATGGCAAAAATGTCATATGGTTACAGTGTCGTATGGCCGCACAATTGTCATTCAAAGTGTGACAGCGCTGAAAGCTGAAAATTGGCCTGGGCAGGAAAAGGATAAAAGTGTCAGGTATTGACGTGGTTAAATGGCTGAACAAGGCAATCGGTACCTGCTTTCCGCTGAGCTGATAAAAAGAAAGCTTCTGACCCCAGTCCGCCACAGCTAGGATGTCATTGTGCTCGTCCCTGACATAAAAAGAAGCACAGAACATACAATGAATTTTTAGAATTAATTTACTATTTGAAAAAACAAATCAGGTAAAATAATGCTCAACAAGTCTCTGCAAAGAGCTAGAAGAAAAAAAATTCACAACACACATGGAAGTGTTTTAACAGTGTTTAACAACTTCCATACCAGGCCTATTTTGGCACTCCTCTCCTACATGTAAAAAAAAAATTAAAAATTTTTTGCTAGAAAATTACTCAGAATCCCCAAACATTAAAATATGTTTTTTTTTAGCAGAGACCCTAGGGAAAAAGATGGTGGTCGTTACAACTTTTTATGTCACACTGTTTTTGTGCAGCAATTTTTCAAACTCCTTTTTTCATGGATTAAGAAAAAAATAAAAATAAAAAAAAAATAAAGTTAGCCAAAATTTTTGGATAATATGAAAGATAATGTTACGCCGAGTAAATAAATACCAAATATGTCACGTTTTAAAATACTTTTAAAACACTCGTGGAATGGCGCCAAACTTTGGTACTTAAAAATCTCCATAGGCGATGCTTGAAATTTTTTTTTCTTTATAGGTTACCAGTTTGGAGTTACAGAAGAGGTCTTTGGCTAGAATTGTTGCTCTCGCTCTAACGTTGGTGGCAATACCTCACATGTGGATTGAACGCCGTTTACAAATGTGGACGCAACATACGCGTTCGCTTCTGCGTGTGAGCGCGCGGTGACAGGGGGCACTTTAAAAATTTTATATTTTTGCACTTTCCCTTTTACATTTATTTTTTTAATCACTTTTATTCCTATTACAAAGGATGTAAACATCCCTTGTAATAGGAATAGGGCATGACAGGTCCTCTTTATAGAGAGATGTGGGGTCTTATAAGACCCACATCTCTCCTCTAGGCTGGAAAGACTGAGATAAATTAATAATAATAATAATAATAATAATAATAATAATAGCAATCTCAGCCTTTCCAGCCGATAACATGGCAATGTTTACATCTGCCGAGCAGGACGTGACGTCATAACGTCGCACCCGGCCTCCGAAGGTCATAGAGACTGCTGGAGACCATCTAGCCCACGGTATTCTCTATGGTAAACTTCCACCACCTGCGTTTCGGCAGATTAGGATACCCGTCAGAATTTGTAACGGAAGTGACGTTCCATCGCTGCCGTCTTGTTACACCCCGCACTCGTCCACACTAAGGATACAATAAGAAGGCGGCAAGTGGACATCTTGTTACACCCACCGCAATCAAGCATTTCACACTTATTTTTACCAGTAAACTGAGCTTAAATAGTGAAATACAGTATTTAAAAATCTGTCTCACTGTTTAGATGTTGAATTTTAAAAGTAGCTGCAAGCCTGCTGATCTCACAGGTTTGCTAATCTTACAGAACACCACTGCTTTGAAAAATCAACTTCAAAACAGACTGAGGGATTTCAAAATACTGTATTTCACTATATAAGCTCAGTTTACTGGTAAAAAGAAGTGTGAAATGCTTGACTCAGGTTGGTGTAACAAGATGTCCGCTTGCGGCCTTCTCACTGTATCCTTACTGCGGAATAGTGCTGGGTATAGCAAGATGGCGGCGATGGAACGCCACTTCCGTTACAAATTCTAACGGGTCGCCTAATCTGACCAAACACCGGCACAGGCGAGCCGGTAGAAGCACGTCCCCTTCCACTGCCTGTGAAAACAATCAAACCGCTATGACTGTTCTTATGGTGCAGAGATTTGCCAGCATAAAAAAAAAAAAAAAAAAAAAAAAAAAAGATATCTGAATGATGCATGTAGCTGCAGACATCATTCAGATATCTCCACTCAAAGTCCAGGACGTTATATGACGGCCTTGGATGGGAAGTGGTTAAAGCACAACTCCAGCATTGCAAGCCAACACGTTTTAAATAGTGTGTTAAAGCGGAACTAAACCCTCCCATCCATTTCAGCAAAGGAAGCTGCAATCTTTGCCTTTGCTTGATCTGCAACTGCACATGCGATCAGTTATGAAACCAAACATTTTGATGGTTTGACAGTTTGGTTGATGCAAACGTGACAGTTTCATTCCTGGCATGCCTGGAATGTAACTGTTTTTCAAAACTGTTAAAATCGATGTATTTAGTGCCGCTTTAAGGGCTCGTTCACACCATACGTGCATGAAAACTGATGGGTGCTGAAGGGAAAACCGCACAGATTTTACTTGCAGAGACATCAGTTTCACGTCAGTTTTCATGCCCATCAGTTATTTGCCCTATTCACACACCAATGTTGTTGTTATGTCAGTTTTTTTTATGTGCAGAAAACTGCATACACTTTGCAGATTCCTGACCAGAAAAAAAATCTGCACATTTTGGTGTGAACAGGGCACATAGAGAACAATTTCTCTAAACGATTTTTTTTGGTGCCCTTGCAGAATGCATGCAGACAAACTGACGTCTCTGCACCATGGTGTGAACAAGGCCTAATTCCTGGAGTTCATAAATAGACAACAATTTTAGGACTGAGAATTCTGTTACACGAAGTCTTTAAATATGATATTTCACCAATAACAGACATCAGTGTGTGATTTACACGACTAGTGTCTGTCCAAATCTACAATATCACTACTAAGCTTACAGACCCTGCAATGAAAGCATAGGTCCAACCAGGACTAGGGGGATCAACCAGAGCATGAAGTTGTGCTGGCACTTGTAGTTCCCTAGCAAAAGAAGGCCACTGACAAAGTCACATTGCACAGATTATTTGGATAACGAAGACTCACTTGGAAGGATTCCAGCATATGGACCATACAGGGGACAGCGTTCCTCCAGGACGTTCAATCTTGACCTTCTCTTCTCCATTCTTGTTCCTGATGCTTACTACACCATTAAACATCCCCAGTGCAAGGTACTGTCCATCATTTGTCCAGCTAGTAACAAAATAAAGTTATGTAGAATTACAACAAGTTCTCCGATAACTTAAACAGTGACATAACAGATAAAAGTTTAACTTAGAAAGTGCACCCAAACTTTATCAGACTCTCCACACATGAGCACTACCTTTCTAGATGGCAACTTGGCACTAAAGCCAGAGATAGATCAAATCTTCCCAAGGTGGAAGGAAAGAAATTTGCATCTATGGCTTATCTTAAGCCAGGTACACATGGGCCGAATGTTGGGAGACATTTGGCAGTTAAAAAAACCAAACAAAAACAAAATGGCCGACATTTGGCCTGTGTGTATGTCAGTCTGTCGGACATGCATGCTGGAAAACCAGCAGCCAACCAAGTCCCGGAGTGTTCTTCCGGGGTGGGGGGTGGGGGTGTCCCCCTGTCAGAACATAGCTCAGTGGGGGAGATTGCTGTACTAACTTCACATATATATATAGCGAAGTTCTATAGCGGCTCTGACCGGAGCTGACAGGTGTCCCCCTGTCAGAACTGACAGTTTTTTTCTGTGTGTAGTGAATAGTGTGTACTCGTCTCTAGTCTACAACACCAATGACAAGTATTCACGCTGATCTTACCTTAACAGATAAAAATAAATGCAAATCTGATTTACCTGCAGCAGGTGATTTTACTGCTCACTTTGTGTTTAGACACAGACTTCTGTTCAGGAGACCACAGCCCTGACAGGTAGGAGAAGACAATATATGAGAGATCGTTCCTTCCAGAGAAACACAAATGTTTAGGAGACTGAGAAAAAAAAAAAAAAAAAAACTCACCAAAGTCACTGGAGGAGCAGGAGGCCAGCTGGTGGGTAACAGGATTGTAGGAGACACACTGGATGGAGTCATTGTGCCTAATAATTGAAGAACATGTTTTTTTTTTTTTAAAGATATTTATTGAATTTTGAGTTTACAAAGACAAAATGTGTATAATATATATATATATATATATATAACACAAAAAAAAAAGAAAGGACTAGTAATCCACTTGCCCCAAATTTTAATGAACACTTTTGGTTTCTTCCGAAGTTCAAAGGTAAATTTATATAACGTGGTGTAGAGGGTAGCACTCTCGCCTAGCAGTAAGAAGGGTCGCTGGTTCGAATCCCAACCACGACACTACCTGCCTGGAGTTTGCATGTTCTCCCTGTGCCTGCGTGGGTTTCCTCCGGGTACTCTTGTTTCCTCCCACACTCCAAAGACATGCTGGTAGGTTAAAATGGCTTCTGTCTAAATTGGCCCTAGTATATGAATGTGAGTTAGGGACCTTAGATTGTAAGCTCCTTGAAGGTAGGGACTGATGTGAATGTACAATGTATATGTAAAGCTCTACGTAAATTGACGGTGCTATACAAGTACCTTAAATAAATAAATATAAGGGTAGGGAGTCATTAACGAGCTTTAACCAATGCGTCAGAGTAGGTGATGTTGATCTGATCCAGGATAACAAGTGATTACTTGGCATACAAATATAGTATACGTAGCAGTCTCCTAGCATGTGAGCAGGGCGTTAGATTCCCAAATGTACCCAACAGACAATTCTTGGGGTTCAAAATATTCGGTAGACCCAATGCAGTGGAAATTAAGGGACCTATGTCTGTCTACTGAACTACTGAGCAGGACCATTGAATGACATGTTTACTACCATTGACTAAAAAGGACTGTACAGCATCAGAACACCTGCCTCAGAAACCTCAGGAGGAAACTGCTAACCTCTGCCTCTTAGACTGTTTATTAAATCCATATGTGATAAAAAAAAAAAAAAGAAAGAAAGTCAATTCAGATCTCATTATGCATATCATAAATAGCTGCCAGTTAAAGTGGTTGTAAACCTAGTTACACCACTTGTGCCCATAGGTAAGCCTATAACAAAGGTTACCTGTAGGTACTGTAAATATCTTCTAAACCTGTACGGTTTAGGAGATATTTACCATAAACGCTTGCGCCAACGTCACCGGCGCATGCGCAGTGAAGAAACGGCTCACTCGTGCCGTTTCTTCAGCAGCCGAGCCATGACTGCCGGGCTCCCGTGCGCAGGCGTGGGAGTGACGTCATTGCGGCTCCGGCCAATCACAGCGCCAGAGCCCGCAAACCCGTAAATAACTCCTGGAGACGAGTCGCCGGTCACAGCGGTGTACGGGGTCCGCTGCAACAGCTTCGATCTAAGGTAAGTATTTCATAATGAGCTAGTATGTGATGCATACTAGCTCATTATGCCTTTGTCTTACAGGGTTTGTTTTTTTCGGGTTTACAATCACTTTAAAAGCACTCACGTGTATTTTAAAATGCCTTCCAGTTTGGAGGTCCATATGATGACACTTTTATCAGCAGATCCCGAGGCAAACCTCTTACCTATAATCACAAGAAGAAAGTGTAAAAAAAAAAAAAAAAAATTAAATTATATTGCTCTAGTCACTGATTTTAAAGCTTATTTGTTGACTATTACTACAATTACTGTACACAGAAAGGCTATGTTCACCATAAAATAAATGCACATCTTTATGCAGGTACAAAATGTGCATTTTTTTTTTTTTACTCTGCAGCCTTTAAAGCATTGCACCTGCAATCTGCAGATCGCAAGTTCAATGCCAGGATCCTTACAGGCAGACAGTTGCTGAATTCTAGGAAGAATCAATAAAATGATATGAATGCTCACCAGCGCCCTCACAGTTCATTGAACCGCAGTGGAAGATGGTGGTTGTAGTTCATTCACTAATAGTAAACTGTGAATAAATGATGCGGTTCCGGTGGGCGGAGCCTCGCACAGCCGCAGCTTTTGAATTGTGTGAGAAGGGAGAAGGTTCCCCCGTCCAATGTCACAATGAGGGATCAGGATCAGGGGTTGTGGGCAGGTGATCTTTGGTAACATGTTACACTCTAAAATAGATGTGTAACGTTACCAAAGGCGAACCTATCATTTAATGTCATCTTATCACCAAACAAACATCATTGCCAATCTAAGTCTATGTAAAAATATTTGGTCACATGTTCTCTATTGATTTTGGAGGACCTGTCTGCAGTCGACTGTTTTGGTTAAGCCAACCAATCAGAAGGTCCACCTGAATGGTTTGACCAGGTCAGCCCCTCAAGATCTCGCATATCAGCAAAGATCCCATAAATGCTCACTAAAGTGACATTAAACCTTTGTTTTTAAAACAAAAATGAAAATAATAAAATGTTATACTTACCTGCTCTGTGTAATGGCTTTGCACAGAGCAGCCCCAATCCTTCTCTTCTGGGGTCCCCTACTGGTGCTCCTAGCTCCTCCTCTTCGGTGAGTGCCCCCAAAGCAAGCCGCTTGCTATGGAGGCACCACTGCATGCTTGCTCCCAAGCCACCCTTTCTGCATGTCTATAGATACAGACTGAGCGGCACAGCCTCGGCCCCCCCTGCTCTCTTGTCACAGCATTTGGATTGACAGCAGCGGGAGCCATTGGCTATCAATCTGACCAGTGAGAAGGGAGACTGCTCTCTTGCACATTGCTGGATCAGGCTTGGTTAAGTAAAAGGGATGGGGGGCATGGGGAGGATCCTGCAGCACAGAAGGTTTTTTACCCTAATGCATAAAAAAATGCATTAAGGTAAAAATGTTTAAAGTGTTTCTAAAGCCTCAAGATTTTTCAATTTAATGCAGTCCATGTAGGGTTGCACAGATACCGATACTTTTAGCTAACGCTAAAAAACGCTATTGCAAAAACGTTGAAAAAAGTTGAAATACTCACTGCAAAGCTACTGACGTTTTTTAGAACGTTATTTTAAGGTCCAGCGTGGATGAGGCCTAAATAGCGAAAGGACTTAAAGCGGAGTTCCACACAAAAATGGAACTTCCGCTTTTCGGAACCCTCCCCCCCCTCCGGTGTCACATTTGGCACCTTTCAGGGGGGAGGGGGGTGCAGATACCCGTCTAAGACAGGTATTTGCACCCACTTCCGGCATAGACTCCCATGGGAGTCTATGCCTCTTCCCGTCCCGACCGCGTTGTCTGCTGGGAACACACAGCTCCCAGGAGAGAGCGGGGACCACTAGGGACGCGCAGCACGACTCGCGCATGCGCAGTAGGGAACCGGGAAGTGAAACCGCAACGCTTCACTTCCTGATTCCCTCACCTAGGATGGCGGCGGCAGCTGCCGAGAACTGAGCGGGTTCTCGGCGTCCCCTGCCGACATCGCTGGACCCCGGGACAGGTAAGTGGCCATGTATTAAAAGTCAGCAGCTGCAGTATTTGTAGCTGCTGGCTTTTAATATATTTTTTTTTTGGCGGTGTGGGTGAACCCCCGCTTTAAAAAAAAAACACACTACAATATGAAATCATCTGGTTATTTACCATCTTTGGCATATGCCACACAATATACCATATCCTTATGGCCCTTTAATGGCTGAAGTAAGGTTCCATCCGATGTGTCATACACCTGCAAATACACAAAAAAAAAAAAAAAAGCACACTTCATTTACCTGAAGATCCATCCAATGTCAACATTATATAAAGTAGAATTATGGGCAACATTTTTTTTTGTCATTTTGGATATAGTAAGGGAGGGTTATAACCCCGTCAGATTTTTTATTTCCAACTATCTGTGTCCCATTGTGGGGGATTTCCCTCCAATTTTTTAGCTTTCAGCGCTCTCACACTTTGAATGACAATTGCGTGACCATGTAAAACTGTAACCATATGACATGGTAGTATTTAATCACTGCTGGGTTTTTTAATTGTTTGCTAAAAAAATTACAAAAGTCAGAAAATCTTTTTTTTTTTTTTTAAGTTTTTCTTAGTTTTAAATACCGTAAGTAATTTTTCCTCCTTCACTGATGTGCGCTGATGAGGCAGCACTGATAGGCTGCACTGATGGGTACTGATAGGCTGCACTGACTGGCAGCACTAATGGGCACTGATTGGGGGCACTGCAGATCAATGCCCTGATTACCTGTATTATTATTATCATACAGGATTTATATAGCGCCAACGGTTTACGCAGCGCTTTACAATATAAAAGGGAGACAATACAGTTATAATACAATAAGATACAGGAGGATTAAGAGGGCCCTGCTCAGAAGAGCTTACAATCTAATAGGGTGGGGCAGGTGGTACAAAGGTTGTAACTGTACATGTCTCCCCTGTGAGAGGATGCCGCTGATCGGCCCTCCTCACACTCTGTCAGTGTGTGCCGAGGAGAGCCGATAAACGGCACTTCCTTGTTTACATGTGATCAGCTGTGATTGGACACAGCCGATCACATGAGTATATAGCCCCGTCATCGGCTCTTTACCAAGATCAGGGTCATGCCGTGTCCTAGGAACATGGCACCGCCACGATCTCCCCGTGGGCAGGCGAGAACGGCAGTTCTGAGGCGCTGTCCTATGACGTCGTCCCAGAATAAGAGAGCATTACGCCCGCCGTCATTTTACTATACGGAGGGCGGGAAGTGGTTAAGGGATTTCCTTGGGTACCTCCAGGTCACTAGAGTGAGGATATTTTGTTGTATTTGTAAGTGAAGGTTCACTTAAAAGCTGATCCCCAGATTTTAGTGAAGTTTAATTAGTTTTTTTGGACTAAGCTGCTCCAAACTAACTATTACCTTCACTACTAGGTGTGCCCGCTGTGCCCACTGTAGGTAGCCCCAGCTACCTACAGTACACAGCACTGTGTTCTGGCAGTTAGATAAGAACTTCCCATCCCGCTCCTGGAACAAAACCGAGTTGGGCTGAGCACCGTTCAGCTATCCACAGGGAGTTTAGTATTCTATGAATGAGTATAAAGCTTACTCTGATTGGCAGAGTCAGAGATTATGACGTCATCTTTCCACCTCAGCTAATCAGAGGAAGCTTTGTATTCATTCATAGAATACAAAGCTCCCTGTGGATGGCTGGACAGTGCTTGGTCCAGTGGAAAAAAAAAAATTGGGGGTGCGGAAAACAGTATGACCCCCCCCCCCCCCCGTCAGTCAGTCGCACTTACCCCATCACTGGCGGCTTCTCCTGCTCTCCACAGGCCATCACAGGGACGGCGGCAGCTTCCGTTTCCCCCCTCCTATTCGGCGGACAATCGGCAGTCTTCTCTTTTCGGCCAATCGGAAAACAGGTCTCACACCTGCTTCTGATTGGCCAGATTGAGGATCAGTGTTTCAACAGCGAATAGTCATACATACCTGGGTGGGATCTCTGCGACCCGAGCCCACCCTATAGTGAAGCCTATTGGAGCCTCTGGCTCTAATCAGGTGCTTAAAAAAAAACAAACAAAAAAAAAAAAAACCCCAGCTGCTGCAATTCATCCGCCCGGTGTCCTGAAAGTGCCCGGACGCATGAATAGTGGGTGGCGGCAGCAGCTGTGGATAGATTCATCCCAAGCATGAATCTATCCACTGCATATACAGTGCCTTGCGAAAGTATTCGGCCCCCTTGAACTTTTCAACCTTTTGCCACATTTCAGGCTTCAAACATAAAGATATCAAATTTTTTTTTTTTTTGTGAAGAATCACCAACAAGTGGGACACAATTGTGAAGTGGAACGAAATCTATTGGATTGTTGAAACTTTTTTAACTAATAAAAAAATGAAAAGTGGGGCGTGCAAAATTATTCGGCCCCCTTGCGTTAATACTTTGTAGAGCCACCTTTTGCTGTGATTACAGCTGCAAGTCGCTTGGGGTATGTCTATCAGTTTTGCACATCGAGAGACTGAAATTCTTGCCCATTCTTCCTTGCAGAACAGCTCGAGCTCAGTGAGGTTGGATGGAGAGTGTTTGTGAACAGCAGTTTTCAGCTCTTTCCACAGATTCTCGATTGGATTCAGGTCTGGACTTTGACTTGGCCATTCTAACACCTGGATACGTTTATTTGTGAACCATTCCTTTGTAGATTTTGCTGTATGTTTGGGATCATTGTCTTGTTGGAAGATAAATCTCCGTCCCAGTTTCAGGTCTTTTGCAGACTCCAACAGGTTTTCATCCAGAATGGTCCTGTATTTGGCTGCATCCATCTTCCCCTCAATTTTAACCATCTTCCCTGTCCCTGCTGAAGAAAAGCAGGCCCAAACCATGATGCTGCCACCACCATGTTTCACAGTGGGGATGGTGTGTTGAGTGTGATGAGCTGTGTTGCTTTTACGCCAAACATATCGTTTTGCATTGTGGCCAAAAAGTTCGATTTTGGTTTCATCGGACCATAGCACCTTCTTCCACATGTTTGGTGTGTCTCCCAGGTGGCTTGTGGCAAACTTTAGACGAGACTTTTTATGGATATCTTTGAGAAATGGCTTTCTTCTTGCCACTCTTCCATAAAGGGCAGATTTGTGCAGTGTACGACTGATTGTTGTCCTATGGACAGACTCTCCCACCTCAGCTGTAGTTCTCTGCAGTTCATCCAGAGTGATCATGGGCCTCTTGGCTGCATCTCTGATCAGTCTTCTCCTTGTCTGAGCTGAAAGTTTGGAGGGACAGCCAGGTCTTGGTAGATTTGCAGTGGTCTGATACTCCTTCCATTTCAAAATGATCACTTGCACAGTGCTCCTTGGGATGTTTAAAGCTTGGGAAATCTTTTTGTATCCAAATCCGGCTTTAAACTTCTCCACAACAGTATTACGGACCTGCCTGGTGTGTTCCTTGGTCTTCATGATGCTCTCTGCGCTTTCAACAGAACCCTGAGACTATCACAGAGCAGGTGCATTTATACAGAGACTTGATTACACACAGGTGGATTCTATTTATCACCATCAGTCATTTAGGACAACATTGGATCATTCAGAGATCCTCGCTGAACTTCTGGAGTGAGTTTTCTGCACTGAAAGTAAAGGGGCCGAATAATTTTGCACGCACCACTTTTCAGTTTTTTATTTGCTAAAAAAGTTTAAAATATCCAATAGATTTCGTTCCACTTCACAATTGTGCCCCACTTGTTGGTGATTCTTCACAAAAAATTAAAATTTTATATCTTTATGTTTGAAGCCTGAAATGTGGCAAAAGGTTGAAAAGTTCAAGGGGGCCGAATACTTTTGCAAGGCACTGTAGGGTGTGGCGTGGAAAGAGAGGGGGCGGCGCCCGGGCGCCCCTAATGGACAGGCCGCCACTGGTTTGGTCCCACCCTATTTTGTTCTGAAAGTGGGACGGGAAGTCGCTGTCTCACTTCTGGCACACAGTGCTGTAGTGTATACTGTACATAGCTGAGGCTACACACAGGATTATACAGCACACACAGTGGGCACATCTAGTAGTGAAGGTAATACTTTGATTGGACCAGCTAGGTCCAAACAAACTATTTACCCGCCTGCTGACCACTCCCAGTAAAATATACTGCAAACGGGTGGCAGGTGCAGGCACGATTATGTACATGATCGGGCTTCTTCCAGGTTTGGGGCGCGTGCATGTGCACCCCCTGCTGTGCTTGGACACAGCACAAGTTTGGCTGCTGCGGTTTCAGCCAATGATTTCGGCTGTGTCCAATCACACAGAGTTCTGTGTTTACAGCGATTTGGCTGTTTCAGGGAGAAATAACAGCCAGATAGTAAAGTAAATGCAGCAAATATTACACATAGTTAGGCACACAGCTAACGCCCCTAGATGTTAACCCCTTCCCAGCCAGTGTCATTAGTACAGCGACAGTGTATAGTATTTTCCCTGATCACTGTCACTATTGATGTCAGTGACCCTTCCAGCAAGGGTATGTTAGTGCCAGATTGCCCGCCACACTACCACAGTCCCACTATAAAAGTCGCTGATCACGGCCATTACCATTAAATTTCAGTATACACACCAATAGTTTGTAAACGCTTTAACTTTCACACAAACCAATTAACCACTTCAATACCAGGCACTTATACACCTTCCTGCCCAGGCCAATTTTCAGCTTTCAGCGCTGTCGCACTTTGAATGACAATTGCGCGGTCATGCTATACTGTACCCAAACTAAGTTTTTATCATTTTGTTCCCACAAATAGAGCTTTCTTTTGGTGGTATTTGACCACCTCTGCGATTTTTATTTTTTGCACAACAAACTGATGGGTACTTATGGGTGGCACTGATGGGTACTTATGTGTGGCACTGATGGGTGGCATTGCTGGGCATCACTGATTTTATTTGTGCCATAGAGGTGCCAGTCTCTGCCCATTTGTGGGCACTGATTGGCATATGTTGGGCATTAATTTGCACATGTGGATGGCCATGGGGGATGTACCTGGCCATCCACATGTTAGGTGCTACCCTGGTGGTCCTAGCGGCATCCCTGGTGGTCCAGTGTGGGCATCCAAGAGGGGGGGCTGCACTGATAAACAATCAGCACAGACCCCCCCCCCCGTCAGAAGAGCCGCTGATCGGCTCACCTCTACTCACGCCTGTCAGACGCGAGTGAGGAAAAGCCGATCAGCGGCTCTTCCCGTTTACATCGTGATTTGACATGGCTTATCACGTGGTAAAGAGCTTTCGTCGGAGGCTCTTTACCGAGATTGGTCAGACAGACACACCACACCACCAATCGCCACGATGCACGCCCCCACGGGTGCACGGCAGCTTTTATCCTGCTGGACGTCATATGACGCCCAGTCAGGATAACCGACCCACGGCCCGGTCGTCGTTCTGCTATAGGCCAGGCGGAAAGTGGTTAATATACGCTTATTGGGATTTTTTTGTAACAGAATACATTTTGGCCTAAATTTATGAAGAAATCTGTTTTTTTTTTAATTGAATATGTTTTATAACAAAGCAAAAAATATATATTGTGGTGGTCAATTACCATCAAAAGAAAGCTCTATTTGTGTGAAAAAAATGATATAAATTTAATTTGTGTACAGTGTTGCATGACCGCGCAACCGCCAGCTAAAGTAGCGCAGTGTTAAATAGCTAAAAAAAAAATGGCCTGGTCATGAAGGGGGTAAAACCTTCCGGAGCTGAAGTGGTTAAACTTCACTACAAGCTGGAGATTGGAGATAATCTGTAACATGTTGTACATTCTGGAGAACATCGCGATTTTATTATTACTGTCAGAACGATATCCGTGACATCATCACCTACCAGAACTTTATTTCCCGCAGCCACGATCAGCTGCGTCCCGTCAGGTTTGAATGCCAAATCAAAGATACTGGAGGAGGAATAGAACGATAAAGATGTATTATTGAAGAGCTGGGTAGAAAATTTAAAACACGGAGAAGCAAAATTTATTACAAAGTAGAATCTGAAATAAAGGCAACTAAAGGAAATACAAATATTGCAGGAAGTATATTTGTATCAAAGAAAAAGACACCGTCCTTCCTGATTTGACTTGTTGCAGCCATTGTTCTTGTTAATCACATTCTCACAATAAAATACAAATTAAAAAAAAAAATAAAAGAAACTCCACAGATCCAATATCACATGAGACAAACAGAAACAGTTCCTGCCGGTTATCCTAATATCACTGAAGTCATTTTAGGAACTTTCACCTGACACACTGAGACTCTGAACTCCTACTTGGTATGCACACTGCGCCCCCCCCCCCCCCAAGATTCTATGTACGCTGCGCTCCCCCAAGATTCTATGTACGCTGCGCCCCCCCCCAAGATTCTATGTACGCTGCGCCCCCCCCCAAGATTCTATGTACGCTGCGCCCCCCCAAGATTCTATGTACGCTGCGCTCCCCCCAAGATTCTATGTACGCTGCGCTCCCCCCAAGATTCTATGTACGCTGCGCCCCTCCCCCAAGATTCTATGTACGCTGCGCCCCCCAAGATTCTATGTACGCTGCGGCCCCCCCCCCAAGATTCTATGTACGCTGCGGCCCCCCCCCCCAAGATTCTATGTACGCTGCGCCCCCCCCCCAAGATTCTATGTACGCTGCGGGCCCCCCCCCCAAGATTCTATGTACGCTGCGCCCCCCCCAAGATTCTATGTACGCTGCGCTCCCCCCCAAGATTCTATGTACGCTGCGCTCCCCCCCAACTTCTATGTACGCTCCCCCCCCGGCTTCTATGCACGCTGCGCCCCCCAACTCCTATGCACGCTGCACCCCCCCAGCTTCTATGCATGCTGCGCCCCCCAAGATTCTATGCATGCTGCTCCCTCCCAAGCTTCTATGTACGCTGCACCCCCCAGCTTCTATGCACATTGCACCCCCCCGGCTTTTATGCACGCTGCACCCCCCCAACTTCCATGCACGCTGCGCCCCCCAAGATTCTATGTACGCTGCACCCCCCCAAGCTTCTATGGAAGCTGCGCCCCCCCAAGCTTCTAAGCACGCTGTGCCCCCCGGCTTCTATGCACGCTGCGCCCCCCCCCCAACTTCCATGCACGCTGCGCCCCCCAAGCTTCTATGCATGCTGCATCCCCCCAAGCTTCTATGCATGCTGCACCCCCCCAAGCTTCTATGGAAGCTGCGCCCCCCCAAGATTCTATGCACGCTGCGCCCCCCCCAGCTTCTATGCACGCTGCGCCCCCCCCCCCCAGCTTCTATGCATGACGTGGCCCCCCAGCTTCTTTGGAAGCTGCGCCCCCCCAAAATTCTATGCACGCTGCACCCCCCCAGCTTCTTTGCACACTGCGCCCCCCCCAACTCCTATGCACGCTGCGCCCCCCCGGCTCAAATGCACGTTGTGGCCCTCCCTGCCAGCTTCTGGTTGCTATGTACACTGGGGCCCCCAGCTTCTGGTTGCTATGTACACTGGGGCCCCCAGCTTCTGGTTGCTATGTACACTGGGGCCCCCAGCTCCTGGTTGCTATGTACACTGGGGCCCCCAGCTCCTGGTTGCTATGTACACTGTGGCCCCCAGCTCCTGGTTGCTATGTAAACTGTGGCCCCCAGCTCCTGGTTGCTATGTACACTGTGGCCCCCAGCTCCTGGTTGCTATGTACACTGGGGCCCCCAGCTCCTGGTTGCTATGTACACTGGGGCCCCCAGCTCCTGGTTGCTATGTACACTGGGGCCCCCAGCTCCTGGTTGCTATGTACAATGGGGCCCCCAGCTCCTGGTTGCTATGTACAATGGGGCCCCCAGCTCCTGGTTGCTATGTGAAATGGGGCCCCCAGCTTCTGGTTGCTATGTACACTGTGGCCCCCAGCTCCTGGTTGCTATGTAAACTGGGGCCCCCAGCTCCTGGTTGCTATGTACACTGGGGCCTCCAGCTCCTGGTTGCTATGTACACTGGGGCCTCCAGCTCCTGGTTGCTATGTACACTGGGGCCCCCAGCTCCTGGTTGCTATGTACACTGGGGCCCCCAGCTCCTGGTTGCTATGTACAATGGGGCCCCCAGCTCCTGGTTGCTATGTGAAATGGGGCCCCCAGCTCCTGGTTGCCATGCACACCCCCCAGGCCTCCTTACCATTGTTCCACCTTGTCCCTGTCATGGACTTTATCCACCCAGGTGGGGACAGCCCTCATGTCTCCGGTATCACCGAGTCCTCACCGGCCGCTCCTCCGGTCTCTCCCCCCGGTCACCACAACAACTTACAGCTCGTTACCATCCCAAACCCCGCCCCCTGACTCTGACAGCATGGACCGGCACATGCGCGGAGAGAACCTGTACACTGAGCATGCGCCATCAGGTACCTTCCGCTCATCTGTGTCACGTGACGGCATGGCGGGATCTATACTGGACAGGTAACCACAAAGAAAATGACCGGGGGAGGGGATCAGACTTCCAGCTACTAGAACAGACCGGATATCCAGGAAATGTTATTAGAGAGGATGATAAAGTCCCCCCCCCCCTCTCCCTCCATATGGTATGTGCCAGTGATCTGTATAATAACATATTATAGAGCACGCCTGGAGTGACAGTTATCAGGAGTGACAGTTATCAGGAGTGACAGTTAGCTGTGTGTTCAGATTGCTTACTTCCTATTTTTATCTGTAAAAAAGCAACTTTCAGTTTGGATTCTTTAAATAATCATCCCGGCAGTTTGTCCCTCCTTGTGATTGGTGACGCAGTAATCACATGACTCCGCCCACTTCATGTAACTGTCGCGGAGCGCGTGCACACCTGACAGTTATCACCACACAGGGGGCGGTGTCAGGGAACTGTGACCCCCGCAGATGAATTGGCCCGCCAATGTGGCAGAATTATAAAATTGATGAAAATTGCTCAAATAAATATGGCGTGCCCGGAGAGGCTAGAAAAAGGAACAACATGGCGCCGGTGTGACCGTTACCAAAAGAGAGCGCAGAGAGGTGAAAACACAGCCCAACCGCCAATAAAAAGTCACATGCAATGGAATTGTTTGAAGATCTAAAACATTTTTTTTTTTTCATTACTTTTAATATTATAAATTTTTTTTGCATTTATTTTGAAATTTTGAAATTAATTTTGTTAAAGGTTTTATAAATTTTTTTTAAAAACTTACATTTTCTTTTGATATTTTTAAGATGTTATAATTTTTTTATTATTTTTAAAAAGTTTAAGCTTTCATTTATTTTCTTGAATTTATTTTTTATTCATTATATATATATATATATATATATATATATATATATATATATATATATAAATAAAATTAATAAAAGTAGAACTATAGGCAAATATATATATATATATATATATATATATATATATATATATATATATATATATATATATATATATATATAGCAAGGGGGGTTATAATCCCTGTAAAGTTTGTTTTTGCCATCTGTGTCCAATTGGGGAGATTTACCTTCTCTACCTGTCCCATCACCAAACAGGAAGTGAGAGGAAATCTCTGCAAAAAAGTTGTATTGATTTTAAACACATTTTATATGTTTTATTTATCTCTTGAAGGTTTTATTAATTTTTTTAATTTTTTTTTAGCTTTTAACCTTTCTTCTTTTTTTTAATTTTTTTTATAACTTTTAATATTTTTTATGTTTATCAAACGTTAGAGCGAGGGCTATAATTCTAGACCTCCTACTCCTAAATTGATAACCTGTAAAATTTTTTAAAGCGTCACCTATGGAGATGTTTAAGTAGCATGTTGGGTATCTGTTTACCCGGCGTAACATCCTCTTTCACATTATACCAAAAAATTGGTATAGTTTTTATTTATTTTTTATTTTTATTTTTTTAATTCATGAAAATGTTTTTTTTTTTTTTTTTTTTTTCCCCAAAAAATACTGGTGTACTGGGGTTCTTTAGAGCGGCGGACGGTCAGCGTTCTTGTGATAACAACCGATGCGGCTAATCAGTCGCTCGGCTGTTATTACATGCAGCGGGAGGGGAATTCCCTGCCACCCCTTGCGGCTCGCCCGTCCCACCGGGAGGCCCGAGTGACCAGCAAGAGACCCGAAGGAAGCCGGAATGGGCTTCAGTCGGGTCTCGGATCTAGCTACTCGATAGTGACATCATGACATCTCTTCCTGTTTACTGGAGCCACAAAGGCGCCAAATTTTTTTTTTTTTTTTTAAAATGACAGAATTCAAAACAGCCAAACTTGGTGTTTTGAATGCTTTTAAGTGCAAAGGAGGGATTTGGGGTGTTATAGACTGCGAATCCCTCCATACAGAGTACATGTCATGTGCCTCTTAGGGACACAAGGGATGTTTACATTCCTTGTGACAGCAATAATAGTGATCAGATTTTTTTTTTAAAGGGACAATGCAAAAATAAAATATAAAATAAATAATAAAAAATAAAAATTCCCTCTGTGCTCGTGCGCAGAAGCGAACGCATACGTAAGTCGTGCCCGCAAATGTAAACGGTGTTCAAGACCACACATGTGAGGTATCGCCGCGATCGGTCGAGCGAGAGCAATAATTATAGCCCTAGACCTCCTCTGTAACTCTAACCTGGTAACCTGTAGAAATGTTTAAATACTTTTCCTATGGAGATTTTTAAGTACCGCAGTTTGTCGCCATTCTACGACATGTTGGGTATCTATTTACTCGGCATAACATCATCTTTCACATTCTACAAAAAAATTGGGCTTACTTTACGGCTTTTTTTTTTTTTTTTTTAAATCATGAAATTGTTTTTCTTCCAAACAAAAATTGCATTTGAAAGACCACTGCGCAAATACAGTGTGGCATAAAATATTGCAACCATCGCCATTTTATGCTCTAGGGTCTCTGCTAAAAAAAAAAAAGATATATAATGTTTGGGGGTTCTAAGTAATTTGCTAGCAAAAAATACTGATTTTAACTTGTAAGCAACAAATGTCAGAAAAAGGCTTGGGCATGAAGGGGTTAATCTATTTGAAAACGTTCGGTGAAATTTAGTGACATTCATTCAATGAATGTTTTATGAATAGATCCCCCAAAGTGTATCCATGTATGTTTTTTATTTTTTCCTTGTAGTATAAAGGTGGAGCCCCTGGACGTCTCACAACCATTGTGCGAGGATGAAGAATCACAGAAAAATGAGCCCTCAGAAGATGGAACTTCCAGTGTCCCCGGAACACTTCCTGAGGGCTGGAGAAAGATCGTTACCCAGAGAAAAACCGGGAAAACGGCGTGGAGACATGACGTGTATTTTATAAGGTGGGTGACCTATAGATTCAAGACATGCTCTATAAGAAACCTTCAATAGTCCATATAAATCCCGAGACATTCCTTCTCCTGAAGGCCCATTTCACCCCACCGATGTTGATCTGCATTTTGCTGTTTCATGTTTGCACATTCCACCTTCATTTGGATCATTAACCCGTTCACTGCCAGAGACGTTTTTGCACACGTTGAACTAGTTCAGCCCTGCCAATGGCGGCCCCCATGGTTCCTGGGCTCTCCCGCTTTTACCGGGAACACAACCACCGGCTTCAGGATGGAGAGCAGTGTGAGAGCAAGGCGTACCCGTACCCACGGCTCTAACCAGCAAAAATGGACTAGCCTGCTGCATCAATTTTTCACTTTGATTTTCGGGGTGTCTTTGAATGTGGCTTCCTTTTCATTCCAAGCACATTACCCAGTCCATATCAGTATAGATATCCAGCATGAGATCTGATTCAAAGTGTTCCTTTCGTTTTTCTGAGCAGTGTACAATATTTTTTAATTCAGAATAATACAGAACAACAAAATACAAGATAATCAACAAACGTACAATGCTGGTCACAAGGGTCTATCCAGTGGCGGCCCGTCCATTAGGGGGCGCCACCCTCCTAATCCATGCGACTGGCCCCTAATCTAAATGCGGGGCACCGGACGCATGAATTCCAATGGGGTTATATATCTTTTTTGAAGCACATGATTAGAGCCAAAGCCTCTAATTGGCTCCTTTAAAGGGTGAGCTCAGGGCACAGAGCACTGCGCCCCGAGCCCACCCAGTTGTGTGACGATACCGAATTAATATTCACTATTGTCATCCTAATTCTCCTCCCGGCCAATCAGGAAGCGGGTCCCGAGACCCGATTGGCCAAGAGGAAAAGAGATCACATTGGCCGCAAGGTAAGGAGGAGGGATGCCGCCGCTATGAACCCGGAGACTCGGGGTGAAGCCGCTGAGGAGGAGGAGACACAGGAAGGAGCCAAAGCTTCTAGATGGGGTAAGTGGGGGGTCGGACAAGTGATCGACCGGGGGGGGGCTGGCGCCGGGTGTCTTGTTTGACGCCTCCCCAAATATACAGCACCAGCCGCCACTGGGTCAATCCATATATGGAGCACCCCGGAAAACCCAGGGGAAGTCAAAAGCACCAGAGAGGAGAATTCAAGGGACAATCTGGCATATTCTTTATTTGTACTTTCTCTAGGGATGTGACACCATCCAAAAGGGGCAATTACCAATTGTCTGACATCATTTTGTATATATTATGGTTTGGCCCCTTCCATAATGATTGGATTCGCTTGGCCGGTGATGGCCCATTGACTGTCTTGAGGACTCTAACATCTGTGATTGTTTCCTGCAGGGGTTTTGTTTTGTTCTTCGTTTATGTCTGTAGCTTTTATTTTTCTACTTTTTTTTTTTTTTTATATAAATAAAATATGGAATAAAAAGGGGGGGGGGAAGAGGTTTTTTTTTTTTATATAAACATAACCATAGTAATTGTGATATACAATGCTTTAACCTTTACTTAGGATTTAGAAAGCATAAAGAATAAATCCGTCCCTTTCCTCTTTTTTCATAGCCCTGAAGGAACCAAGCTGCGATCGAAAACTGCTCTAGAAAAATATCTGAACACCAATTATCCCGAGATAAAACTGGAAGATTTTGACTACTCGGTTCCTTCTCAACAACAAAGGCACGGAACAAGTATAGTCACAGAATTCATTATTATGGATAACTGAGACAGATCAGCCCTCCAGCTTCTATGCACACTCCCCCCCCCCGACTCCTATGCACTCTGTGGCCCTCCAGCCACTGTGCCCCCTCCGGCTCCTATGCACACAGTGGTCCCTCCGGCTTCGATGCACGCTGTGCCCTTCCCTGTCCCCACTTTATGCACGCTGTAGCCCCCAGCTTCTGATTGCTATGTACACTGTGGCCCCCAGCTTCTGGTTGCTATGTAGACTGTGGCCCCCAGCTTCTGTTTGCTATGTAGACTGTGGCCCCCAGCTTCTGTTTGCTATGTAGACTGTGGCCCCCAGCTTCTGGTTGCTATGTAGACTGTGGCCCCCAGCTTCTGGTTGCTATGTAGACTGTGGCCCCCAGCTTCTGGTTGCTATGTAGACTGTGGCCCCCAGCTTCTGGTTGCTATGTAGACTGTGGCCCCCAGCTTCTGGTTGCTATGTAGACTGTGGCCCCCAGCTTCTGGTTGCTATGTAGACTGTGGCCCCCAGCTTCTGGTTGCTATGTAGACTGTGGCCCCCAGCTTCTGGTTGCTATGTAGACTGTGGCCCCCAGCTTCTGGTTGCTATGTAGACTGTGGCCCCCAGCTTCTGGTTGCTATGTAGACTGTGGCCCCCAGCTTCTGGTTGCTATGTAGACTGTGGCCCCCAGCTTCTGGTTGCTATGTAGACTGTGGCCCCCAGCTTCTGGTTGCTATGTAGACTGTGGCCCCCAGCTTCTGGTTGCTATGTAGACTGTGGCCCCCAGCTTCTGGTTGCTATGTGCAATGGGGCCCCCAGCTTCTGGTTGCTATGTGCAATGGGGCCCCCAGCTCCTGGTTGCTATGTGCAATGGGGCCCCCAGCTCCTGGTTGCTATGTGCAATGGGGCCCCCAGCTCCTGGTTGCTATGTGCAATGGGGCCCCCAGCTCCTGGTTGCTATGTGCAATGGGGCCCCCAGCTCCCCAGGCCCCCTTACCATTGTTTCACCTTGTCGCTGTCATGGACTTTATCCACCCAGGTGGGGACAGCCCTCATGTCTCTGATATCACCGAGTCCTCACCGGCCGCTCCTCCGTCTCCTCCGGTCACCACAACAACTCACAGCCCATTACCATCCCAAACCCCGCCCCCTGACACTGACAGCATGGACCGGCACATGCGCGGAGAGAACCTGAACACGATTTTTAAGTACCGCAGTTTGTCACCATTCCAAGAGCGTGCGCAATTTTAAAGCGTGACACGTTAGGTATCTATTTACTCGGCGTAACGTCATCTTTCACATTCTACAAAAAAATTGGGCTAACTTTACTGCTTTTATTTTTTGTTTGTTTCTTAATCATGAAATTGTTTTTCTTCCAAAAAAAACTGACTGAAAGACCGCTGCGCAAATACAGTGTGCCATAAAATATTTCAACGATCGCCATTTTATTTTTTAGGGTCTCTACTAAAAAAAAATGATATAATGTTTGGGGGGTTGTAAGTAATTTGCTAGCAAAAAATACCGATTTAAACTTGTAAGCAAAAAATGTCAGAAAAAGGCTTGGGCATGAAGGGGTTAATCTATTTGAAAACGTTCGGTGAAATTTAGTGACATTCATTCAATGAATGTTTTATGAATGGATCCCCGAAGTGTATCATGTATGTTTTTTATTTTTATTTTTTTTTATTATTTTTTTTTTTTTTTCCTTGTAGTATAAAGGTGGAGCCCCTGGACGTCTCACAACAATTGTACGAGGATGAAGAATCACAGAAAAATGAGCCCTCAGAAGATGGAACTTCCAGTGTCCCCGGAACACTTCCTGAGGGCTGGAGAAAGATCGTTACCCAGAGAAAAACGGGGAAAACGGCGGGTAAACATGACGTGTATTTTATAAGGTGGGTGACCTATAGATTCAAGACATGCTCTATAAGCAACCTTCAATAGTCCATATAAATCCCGAGACATTCCTTCTCCTGGAGGCCCATTTCACCCCACCGATGTTGATCCGCATTTTGCTGTTCCATGTTTGCACATTCCACCTTCATTTGGATTATTAACCCGTTCACTGCCAGAGATGCTTTTGCACACGTTTAACTAGTTCAGCCCTGCCAGTGGCGGCCCCCATGGTTCCTGGGCTCTACCGCTTTTACCGGGAACACAACCACCGGCTTCAGGATGGGGAGCGGTGTGAGAGCAAGGCGTACCTGTATCCACGATGATTTCGCCTTTTCCGGTTTCAGATCAGCTAATTTCCTAGCCAGGGGACACATGCTCAGTTAGATGGCGTGAAGGGCAGGGGAGACATTGGGGTCTATTAGATCCACTAATGTCTCCATAAATCATTTCCCTTTCGGATTAATAAAGTATTTTGAATCCGAATAAAGAGTACCTGTCACCTGCCCAATGCTATCACATGGGGCTTTATTAACTCTTTGTGATGACCATCAAGTAAAAAATAAATGAATAGAATAAAAAAAGTTGTAAAAAGTAAAATCCCTCTGAAGGTACACCCACCCATGCTTTTCCTTCAGAGCCCTGTGCCGCGACCAGCAGCTCCCGCGTGCGCGGGAAGTGACGTCGTCGCGGCTCCGGCCAATCACAGAGCCGGAGTCCGGAAACCCCGGTCGCAAGACAGGTGAAGATGGAAGCTGTCTCCAGCGATGGCATCGCTGGAAGGCTTTGTTTACAGTTAAGTTTCACATAATGTGCTAGTATGCGATGCATACTAGCACATTATGGCTTTGCCTTGCAGGTCCTGCGGTTTACAAGCGCTTTAACCAGCAAAAATGGACTAGCCTGCTGCATCAATTTTTCACTTTGATTTTCGGGGTGTCTTAGAATGTGGCTTCCTTTCATTCCAAACACATTACCCAGTCCATATCAGTATAGATATCCAGCATGAGATCTGATTCAAAGTGTTCCTTTCATTTTTCTGAGCAGTGTACAATGTTTTTTAATTCAGGATAATACAGAACAACAAAATACAAGATAATCAGCAAATGTACAATGCTGGTCACAAGGGTCAATCCAGTGGCAGTCTGTCCATTAGGGGCGCAGGGGCGCCGCCCTCCTAATCCATGTGACTGGCCCCTAATCTAAATGCGGGGCACCGGACGCATGGATTCCAATGGGGTTATATATTTTTTTTGAAGCACATGATTAGAGCCAGAGGCTCTAATTGGCTTAAAAAAAGGGTGGGCTCGAGGCGCAGAGCACTGCGCCCCGAGCCCACCCAGTTGTGTGACGATAGCGAATTAATGTTCGCTATTTTCATCCTGATTCTCCTCCTGGCCAATCGGGAAGCGGTCCCTAGACCCAATTGGCCTAGAGGAAAAGCGACCGTATTGGCCGCCAAGGTAAGGAGGAGGGAAGCTGCCGCCGTGAACCCGGAGACTCGGGGTGAAGCTGCCGAGGAGGAGGAGACACAAGAAGGAGCCAAAGCTTCTAGATGGTAAGTGGGGGGACGGACAAGCGATGGGGGGGGGGCTGGTGTCTTGTTTGACGCCCCCCCAAATATACAGCACCAGCCGCCACTGGGTCAATCCATATATGCAGCACCTCAAAAACCCAGGGGAAGTCAAATGCACCAGAGAGGAGAATTCAAGGGACAATCTGGCATATTCTTCATTTGTACTTTCTCTAGGGATGTGGCACCATCCAAAAGGGGCAATTGCCAATTGTATGACATTTTGTGTATGTTATGGTTTGGCCCCTTCCATAATGATTGGATTCGCTTGGCCGGTGACGGCTCATTGACTGTCTTGAGGACTCTAACATCTGTGATTGTTTCCTGCAGAGGTTTTTTTTTTGTTCTTTGTTTATGTCTGTAGCTTTTATTTTTGTACTTTTTTTTTTTTTTTTTTTTTAAATAAAATATGGAATTAAAAGAGGGGAAATAAGAGGTTTTTTATATAAACATAACCATAGTAATTGTGATATACAATGCTTTAACCTACATTTGGGATTTAGAAAGTATAAAGCATAAAATCCTTCCCTTTTTCTCTTTTTTCATAGCCCTGAAGGAACCAAGCTGCGATCGAAAACTGCTCTAAAAAAATATCTTGACACCAACCATCCCGAGATAAAACTGGAAGATTTTGACTACTCGATTTCTTCTCAACAACAAAGGCACGGAACAAGTATAGTCACAGAATTCATCAATATGGATAATAGGAACAGATCAGCCATCCTGAGTGGTGCGCCGGAAGAACCTAAAGATTGTGCTGAATATCGTGTGGATGACCATCCTGAAGACCGTGCGGATGACCATCCTGAAGACCGTGCGGATGACCGTCCTGAAGACCGTGCGGATGACCATCCTGAAGACCGTGCGGATGACCATCCTGAAGACCGTGCAGATGACCATCCTGAAGACCATGCAGGTGACCATGCTGAAGATACGCAAAACATAGAAGAAGATCCATTTATTGAGGATGAGAATGACAGAACGCCGACAATGAAATGTGTTGGCCGTAAGAGAGTCAGGAGTCACAGAAAAGGATCAGAAAAAGCCTTGAGGACTGTCGCCAGAATAAAACGTCCAAGAAAATATTCTTCCACTAAACCAGAGATGGCAACAAAAATTAGGAAACACAAGAGAAAGAACACGGTTTTGAAAAAGCCCAAAAAGGAAGAATCGAGTGAAACAGAAACATTTAGTGAATGTCAATTACAGAACTCACACCGGCAGATTGACTGTATTAAGGTCAAAGATCCCACAGACCTTTGTGACCCAGTGCCGGTCACAGAAGACGCAGAAGATCAGATATCCACACTGCCACTGGAGCAGCAGACTGAAGCTGAAAATGATCAGACGGCCAGAAATTCAAGTGATGATAACTTACTAACGTCTTCTGGGAAGACAAAGGGTAATTTTATATTCTCTTCTCTAGAAATCTGGGTTCCAGAAAGATCCAGTGGGAGTACTAAATATCCCAGCATCAGTGGGAGTAAACATTACTTGTTGGGGAAAAAAAAAAAAGACATAGCGCCTGTGATGTGTAGGAGGAGGAATAGCGTCCAAACATAGGTGTCATTCAAAGGCATGGTGTCAGTTGAAGGAATGGCGCCCCATGATTTGGTGTCAGTGGAAGGAATTAGTGCCCCATCATTGGTTTCAGCAGAAGGTATAGTGCCCCATAATTTGGTGTCAGCAGAAGGTATAGTGCCCCATAATTTGGTGTCAGCAGAAGGTATAGTGCCCCATCATTTGGTGTCAGCAGAAGGTATAGTGCCCCATCATTTGGTGTCAGTGGAAGGTATAGTGCCCCATCATTGGTGTCAGCGGAAAGAATTATGCTCCACTGTTCCAATGTCAGTGGGAAGCCGCTGTTTGGAAACCACTGTTCTACACCAAACTACACTATTCCAGGGAACCCCTAAGTAATGACTATGAATGGACTGTATGTTATAGGTGTGTAAGTCCAGCCAGTGCATGACCTGTGTACTATGTCTTTATTTTAGATTTTATCACAAGATCGCAGGTGGAAAAAAGAAAGACCAGCCACTACTTCTCCAAGAAAGCCACAAGAGATGGTTTGTGTAGCTTATATTTATTTTCAAAAAAGATCCAGAATAATAGTAAATGTCAAGCCGACAATCCATAAATCATAGACTCCAACATCTGCAAAGGACCAAGTCTGGGTAAAGACAGACACGATGCCTGTACCGAAAGTATTGCAAATTCTTTTCTTTCTCGCTTTGTCTTTCTTTTTCTCCTTTTTTTTTTTCTTCCGTCCTGTCTTCTTTCTTTCTTTCTTTCTTTCTTTCTTTCTTTCTTTCTTTTTCTCTTTTTTTCTTCCCTTTTTCCTTCTTTCTTCTTTTCGTTCGTCTGTCTGTCTGTTTGTATTTCTGTCTGTCCTTCCGTATGTCTTCCTTCCCTCCTTTCTTCTGTCTTCTTTCTTTTTTTCTTTCTCTTTTTTACTTTCTCTTTTTTACTTTCTCTTTTTTACTTTTCTCTTTTCTTCTTTCTTTCTTTCTTTCTTTCTTTCTTTTTCTTTTTCTTTCTTTCATTTTTTCTTTCTTTCTTTCTTTCTTTTTTTCCGTTTGGTGTAGTTTTGATAACTCCCGATATCAAAAGTAAAGATATCATGAAAATTGAGGGAGGGAAGGGGGTACAGTGTAACCTCCTTGCGGAACCTGAGCAGCTCTCCCTTGCCCATATGAGTCAAAACAAATCCTGGGGAAGGTAGTTAATCAAATCAGGTCAGTGATGGCTAGATGGGCCTACATTTCTCTCTTACAAGATCTCTAGAACAAATTAAAATTCCAATGACACAAAGTCAAACAAACTTTAGCAAATGTCACTGGCACAGGGGTAAGCCAGCTTTCAACTAATGCTTCCATCCATTTCCTCTCTTCTTTATTTAAAGCGAAACTTGCTAATTTCAGTGCCTTAATGCATTTTGTATTATTTTTTTTGTAATGTTTACCTAAAAGTGATTTTTAATGTAGCTTTTACATTCAGCAGACATCTTACTACACCCAGCTCCGTCTTTAATTTAACAGTCATTTTAGCAATAAAGTTAACGTATATAAATAAATATACTGTGTTGACATCTGTAATGGTTATTTGATGTTACATTTTGTAAGCCTAAAGTTTTAGCGCTGAGCATTGCGGGGTGTAGAAACATGGCCTCTGCCACCTTCCTACTGCTTGCATCTAGCTTGTTTCCAAATTTTACATCAAATAACCATTACAGATGTCAGTATACTAAATTTATTTATACCTGCTGACTTTATTGCAAAAATTACTCTTTAATTGAAAACATAGCTGGGTGTAATAAAATGTCCGCTGCTGCCTTCTTCTGACTACAGTGTTCTGTCAGATTAGGCAACCTGCTAGCGGGTGTACGCATGCATATTAACAATGAATTAAAGCGGAGTTCCACTCGTTTGTAACTTTACTAAAAATCAGCAGCTACAAAAAGTGTAACTGCTGACTTTTAATAAACACACACTCACCTGTCCAGCGATGGAGCCGTCCGAAGCCTCGCTCCTCTCCCCTCCCCTCCATGGCGCCAGCATTGCAAGTGTGGGCACCCGGCTGTGTCCGCTTGCAGCTTCACAACCGGGTGCGCACCGCGCATGAGCGAGTCGCGATGCGCTCTTTTAGTGGCCTGGCAATCTTCTGGGACCTGTGACATGTCCCAGAAGATTGCAGAGAGGGCGGGGGAGAGGAGGAGTCGCCTAAGGGGAAAGAAGGAGTCGCCTAAGCGCCGAGGTGACGAGAGCAGGAAGTGGGAGCTGGGTACCCGCTTTCTCCCTCCCCCAAAAAAAAAAAAGCCAAATATGGCATATAAGGGGGCGAGGAGTGCTTAAAGCGGAAGTTCCACTTTTGGGTGGAACTCCGCTTTAAATAGCGTTTTTTAGTTTGTGGTGCTCAGATGCTGTGTGGTTCTGCTTTAAGCAGATTTATAGGCAGCCTTTACGCCCAATTTAAACAAGGATGCTGACACAGGAGGTTGCTGGATGATTTTCAGGTGTTCCCTGTGTCCTGAATGTGTGTTTATTCTTGATTTCCCATTGCTGACCTGGCTTGTCTTTGGATTCCTCCCTGCTCTGATGTCCTGTTGCAACCTGGCTTGATTTTAACCCTAGCTCATCGGTCTGCTCGTTGCTGACCTCTGCTTGCTTCTTGACCACGATCCTGCCGTTTACCCGTTGCTGACTTTGGCTTGCTTCCTGACCATGATCCTGCTGTCTACCCATTGCTGACCTTGGCTTGCCTCTGGATCACTTCTCTGCCTTCTGTGCTTCCCGAAACCTGCCTTCTGCACAGTCAACCACTGGTCTCCTTGCCTCCAGCCTGTCGTGGGTTCTGATGCCTCTGTCAGCTGTTCCAGTCTGTGGTTTTGTGGCTTCTTCCCTCAGTTGTCCAGTGATCTCCTCAGCAATCTACGAGTTTACCTGTTTGCCAAGTTACCTACCAGAAGTGATCACCTGTGGACTGGACTATCATCACCCATTCCACTTTGTGCCCTTTTACTCTGTCACCATTTCCGGGGGATGTTTGGACCTGAGATGTAAGGGAAGCTCTCTCGTCATGTTGGTCTCTAACCAGGTACGTGATAATATTTATAATGAGCAAAAGGTCCAGATCTGCCAGCAAAAATATTTTAGTTCCTTTTTCTTAACTGCTGTATAAGTTTGGAATGGTTAAAAAAGGTGGAATCATTGCTGCTTCCATTGGATCCCACCTCATTGTAGGTAAAACGGTAGTCTGAATCTATCAGAGCCAGTAAGATCCATGAAAAATACTTCTCGTTTTTGGTTTCCACTATACAGTGGCATCACCATCTTGATATGTGTCTCATCAATAGCTCCCAAGCAGTTGGGGAAATTTGGCGTGTTGCCAGGAAGTGGGCAACAATCTCATTCCATCTTGTGGGAACTGGCATGGTTATTTTCTATAGGTTTTTAGCTTGATTGAACTTAAAATACGTGGATTCATATGAATGTCCACTAGCTAGAAACCTGCAAAGGAAGAAAAAATTAAAACGCTGTTCTCCCCCCTTTTTTTTATATATTTTTTATTTATTTTTTATTTATTTATTTTAGTGCAAACTGTAAAGACACAATGGTGTAGCATGAAAGACAATTACAGAAGAGATTTACAGCAAATAAAAAAAGAGCAGAGGAGTGCTTCCAGAGCCAGCAGGTAGGTGCCATACCAATATTTCCATCAGCTGAACTTTCCAAGACCCTGTTTTAGAGTTATTCCAGTTAAAGAAAAACTAAAGGCAAAACTTTTTTATTTATTTTTTTTAGTTTTGGATAGATTGGAGAGGAATTAACACCCCTGGCAGGAATTTTTGCTGTCTGTGTCCTTGTTAGGGTACTTTCACACTGAGGCGGGCGCTGGCGGTAAAGCGGCGCTATATTAAGCGGCGCTATTCGCCCGCTAGCAGGGCGGTTTTAACCCCCGCTAGCGGCCGAAAAAGGGTTAAAACCGCCCGCTGCCGGCGGGTTTGCAGCGCTGCCCCATTGTTTTCAATGGGAAGGGGCGCTTTAGAAGCGGTAAATACACCTGCTCCTACAGCGCTCCAAAGATGCGGCTTGCAGGACTTTTTTGACTGCCCTGCAAGCGCACCGCTCCAGTGTGAAAGCCCTCAGGGCTTTCACATTGGAGTGCATTGAGCGGCTCTTTCAGGGCGCTTTGCAGGCGCTATTTTTAGCACTTTAGCGCCTGCAAAACACCTCAGTGTTAAAGCAACCTTAAGGAGTTTCACCCTCTCTATTTGTCCTATTTACCATTATCATTGAAAGTAAAAGAAAATCACAAATTGTGGGTTGTTCCCAGAAAAGTAATAGAGGGGAAATCTTCCAATATATAGTAGTTCTGGTGACCTGGGGGTCCCCAAAGAATTTATATCGATATGCAGCGCTAATATGAGTATATAAACTCCATATAGTAGATGATGACGAGAACAGATGAAATCCCTGCACAAGCTTTGGTGAGAAAATTGATACACACAACACCACAGTGTTTCCAGCAAGTCTTCTTGCCAGAGGAGTTGGATCCTCAAGTTATAAAGCAGTCAAATATCCCAATCCTGGGAAGATTTAGGAGTGTGTCTATGGGAAAGTTTGACCATTCTTCCAGAAGCGCATTTGTGAGGTCAGACACTGATGTTGGACAAGAAGGCCTGGCTCACAGTCTAATTCATCCCAAAGGTATTCTATCGGGTTGAGGTCAGGACTCTGTGTAGTCATTTGGTGGAGGGGGGATTATGGTGTGGGTGTTGTTTTTCAGGGGTTGGGCTTGGCCCCTTAGTTCCAGTGAAGGGAACTTTTTAAGGCGTCAACATACCAAGACATTTTGGACAATTTCATGCTCCCAAAATTGTGGGAATAGTTTGGGGATGGCCCCTTCCTGTTCCAACATGACTGCGCACAAAGCAAGGTCCATAAAGACGTGGATGAGTGAGTTTGGGGTGGAGGACCTTGACTGGCCTGCACAGAGTCCTGACCCTAAATCCGATAGAACACCTTTTAGGATGAATTAGAGCAGAGACTGTGAGCCAGGCCTTCTTGTCCAACATCAGTGGCTGACCTCACAAATGCGCTTCTGGAAGAATGGTCAAACATTCCCATAGAAACACTCCTAAACCTTGTGGACAGCCTTCCCAGAAGAGTTGAAGCTGCTCTAGCTGTAAAGGGTAGACCAACTCAATATTGAACCCTACGGACTAAGCCTGAGATGTCATTAAAGTTCATGTGGTAATATAGTGTATGTGAAAACCGGAAATCAGTAAAACCGGATGTAAACAACCAGAAGCTGGCTGTATTCACAGATGCACTCCAACGGCCAGAAATGGATACATGGTCACATCCATGTTCAAATCTTGGAAAAGGGTAGTCCTATTAGGAGCATCCAGGATATTCGGTGCAACATGCGGTCTTAGTGGTGATACCCCCCCTGAAAGATGACTTGTGGGGAATCTGCAATATTGGATTCCAACAGTCTATCATTCTTCAGCACTTTCCAATGTCTCGACATAAACTTTTTAATGTCCTAGTACTGATAAGACTACATTGTGAGAAAGGAAAAGCTGAAATCATTAGCAGTGTCATTTATTTTAGTAGCACCACTCAGGACAAAATCTCTATCTATGTTGCCCACATTGGAGATGAGCTTATCCAACTCTTTTTTTCTTTGTACCCGTTATCAACAAAATCTGGCTTTAAGTGTCAGAGCCTGTTCAAAGAGTCATCTTTGGTAGTAAAATTCCGCCTTAAGTGGACAAACAGTTTTTTAGGAACTGACCTAGCCAGGAGGAATGGTGGAACTCCCTTGACCCATATAGCTGTTCCGATAAGTGTCTTTAAAGAAAGTGGAGGTAATCAGAGTGCCATCCCTCACTTCAATTTTCAAATCCAGAAAATGGATCTTATAAGTACTGGCCTCATATTGTAAGGCAATACCCAAAGAATTATCATTGAGTTGTTCAATAGAGAGACAGAGCGATTGCATGTCGCTATCCCATAGGAGGAGGACGTCCTCAATATACCTTCCCTAAACCAATTTCAGACTTCAATTTCTATAGATGACGTCCTCCTCCCACTTGGCTATAAACAAGTTCCCCAATACTGGGGGTGAATTTGGCACCCATGGCGACCCCTCTATTCTGAAGATAGGAGCCATCAAACCAGAAATAGTTATGGGATATTTCGAAGGAATTCCCCTAATTTGCATAGATTTTCTCTCGCTTCCTGTTTGCTTATGGGACAGGAAGTGAAGAGAAATTTCGGAAATGAAACATGGGTGGTGAAAAAAAAAGTCTGACGTGCTATAACCCTCCCTTGCTCTATCCAAAACGAAAAAAAAAAAAGTTTTGTCTATTGTTCTACTTTAATTTTATTAGGTTTATAATGTCTGCTGTATGTTCAGAAAGGCTCTCTCTTTTTACGATATACATTTATTTTCTAGCATGAAAAGCAACTTTGATGAAGAGGAGCAAGATCCTTCACATGTAGATCCTGATGAAGCAGAGACAACAAGTAAACGTAACCAGCTGTGTCCCTTAAGCCCTATGGTGTCTGATAACACCAACTCTGCAACAGCAGTTGAGGCAACTCAGGAGGCAGAGTCTGAAGTGGCTGGTCTTTTGACATCACAGCCGCCAGGGAGGCTCGGGCTAGTGCCTTCTTGTAGTCCCTCAAACCAATGCCGCCATCGCGAAGTAGAGAACCAGCTGCTGTTGGCTCTTCACACATTCATGGAGCAGAGGCAGGCAGAACAAGGTCCAATGTACCATTTTGCAGTCTCGCTGGTTCCACTCTTGGATAAAGTATCTGAGGATAGAGTTTTAGATGTGAGACGTCATATACTTGATCTCATTACTTCTTATCTGTCGTCATATGCCCTACCCAGTCGCCTCTATGTTTACCCCTTCAACTGTCAATTCTGTAATCGCCAACTCTGTTCTCCACCACCTTGTCTTGTTCATGCTCCACCACAACCTCCAGTTCAACACGGTCTCCCTGACCAGTCAACTTCTGAGGTTCAAATATCACCCAGGTCCTGCACACCCCTGACTCCTACTTTAAGCTCCCAGCCCAGTTGTCATTCACCCTTTGAGGAGCAAAGCTCCTCACCCATTAAAACTGGCCAAACTAGGCTAACCTTCTGTACCCTCTTCTGACCATTCCCCACTGCAGGCCACTGAAATCAAGTATTCAAGATAACAGTGAACTAGAAGAAAGGTCCACATTATTATTTATGGATTGATTGGAAAATGCTACTGTAAACGTTTATGATTTTTCTTTTTAAGGAAAAAAAGTTATTTGTCAAAAGTTATGGCTTCTGTGAAAAATGCAGAGATTAAAATATTTTTCACACAATTCTCTTTTGTGCATTTTTTTTTTTTTGCATTTGGGACGACTTATAATTTTATGTCGAAGACAGAATTGGTGAATGTTAGAAGTCCAGATGGTCATCTAAGTTGTGAAATAACATAGATTCCTAATATCCTGAATGAAGAAATATGCACCAACGTTTCTCAACCTTTTTAACACGAAGGAATCCTTGAAATACATTTTTTTTTGTTCAGCCGTGACCAAAAGTTTTGAGAATGACACGAATATTAATTTTCACAAAGTCTGCTGCCTCAGTTTTTATGATGGCAATATGCATATACTCCAGAATGGTATGAAGAGTGATCAGATGAATTGCAATTAATTGCAAAGTCCCTCTTTGCCATGAAAATGAACTTAATCCCGTTAAAAAAACCATTTCCATTTAATTTGTGGAGAAGGCTTCAGGGCCCCCAGAAAGTCCAGAAACGCCGGGACCATCTCCTACAGTTGATTCAGCTGCGGGATCGGGGGCACCACCAGTGCAGAGCTTGCTCAGGAATGGCAGCAGGCAAGTGTGAGTCCATCTGCACGCACAGTGAGGAGAAGACTTTTGGAGGATGGCCTGTTGTCAAGAAGGGCAGCAAAGAAGCCACTTCTCTCCAGGAAAAACATCAGGGACAGACTGATATTCTGCAAAAGGTACAGGGATTGGACTGCTGAGGACTGGGGGAAAGTCATTTTCTTTGATGAATAATTTTTCCGATTCTTTGGGGCATCCAGAAAAAACCTTGCCTGAAGACGAAACACCACCAGTCCTGTGTCATGACAACAGTAAAGCATCCTGAGACCATTCATGTGTGGGGTTGCTTCTCCGTCAAGGGAGTGAGCTCACTTACAATTTTGTCTAAGAACACAGCCATGAATAAAGAATGGTGCAAAAACAAGGGGCAACTTCTCCCAACCTTCAAAGACAGTTTAACGAACCTTGCCTTCTCCAGCATGATGGAGCACCTCCTTCACGTCAGAACTAGGTGGCTTGGGGAAAAAAAAAAAAATCGAAATTTTGGGTCCATAGCAAGGAAACTCCCCGGACCTTAATACCATTGAGAACTTGTGGCCAATCCTCAAGAGACTGGTGAACAAAAAACCCCCCACAAATTCTGGCAAACTCAAAGCATTGATTATGCAAGAATGGAGGGCTGCCATCAGTCAGGAGGTGGCCCAGAAGTTGATGACCGCATGCCAGGGAGGATTGCAGAGGTCTTGAAAAAGAAGGGTCAACCCTGCAAATATTGACTGTTTACGTAAACTTAATGTAATTGTCAAAAAAAAAAAGCCTTTGACATGCTTGTAATAATACTTCAGTATATCATAGTAACATCTGACAAAAAGATCTAAAAACACTCAAACAGCAGACTATGAAAATTAATATTTACAGGTATGTCATTCTCAAAATTTTTGCCCATGACTGTACATTCGTGTGATGGTCAGTGGGAAAAATTCCCCTCTTACAGATAGCTAAAAAGTTGATTGGTGGCAGTGGAAATGTTATCTGAGAGGCACACATTTGGAACTCAAGGAACCTCCAGCAACATCTTACGGAACCATGGTTGAGAAAGGGTGATGTACACATATATTTTCTAAAACTCCTTTAAGACACAATACTATAGGGATGATTTAGCAGAGCTTTACCACATTCATGAAAATCAGGGGCAAATTGTCTTGTAAAGTACAACTTCCCCCGCAAAGTGAACAGCCTATTTGCTTTTAGTAAATCAACCCCTTATGGGTCAACTCTGCTCTCTTGACACCACAGGACCACCTCAGCTAGTCCATAAAAGAATACACATATCCCTCCAGTGTTCTAGTTTTGTCCCCACTCCGCAATCATCGTATCGCCATATCGAGAACTACCTACCATATCCCACCCAGGTTTAGCCTCCCCGAGGTGGGTGACCTGCATGTTAACTGGTAAATATGTGATATTGGGGAACCCCTCAGTGCCGGGGTTTATTTTATAGGGGCATGAACTGCCAATATTTTATGGTTGCTGAGTAAACATGTGACAGGTTTCCTACTGATTTTTCGATTTCCTTTCTATGGCTTGATATGTCGTCTTTTTTTTTTTTTTCGTTCTACATTTTAATCAAAGAGATTTTCCTGCTGTATGGGTTGTATTACAGTACTCATTCCCTTTACATTGTCTAAGCATACGCTGATGTCCTAGCCTTAGAGCCAACGGGATCTTGCAGTTTGCAGGTTCTGATTTGCGCATGCGCTGAGGGCATTCCTATCCCTGCGCCTCTTTCTCTGATGTAGCTGATAGGGGCGTCTTGCTTTTGCTTGGCAACAGGAAAGATACCAAGTCATGGTGATGCACAGCAAATCGGTCTAAATGGTGCCAGTGTTGTGCTTCCTTTCTGCTAGACAGGTGCAATTAGTTTAGTTCCGAATTCGTTTTTCAGCGAATTTCGACAAATTCCTGTTTAACAAATTTTTCCAAATATTCATAAAAATTTGAAAATCTGATATAATAACTAACTAATAATAACCTCACTATTAAATTCTAGGTATTGGAATTTCCTTTCAAATTTGACGGTTAGTGAACGTAACAAATACGAATTTATCCAAAGGTACTAATTATCCGAAATAACGAATGTAAACGGATGGAATGTAACGAATTAATAATAATAAATAATAATAATACATTTTTTTTATTAATATTATTTATTATTAATATGTTCTGTTCTGTTTGTTTAGATGCAGCATTTGTTATTTCAGATAATTTGTAACTTCGGATAAATTCGTATTCGTTACATTCACTAACGGGGGGGGGGGCAGGGAATTTGAGTGGTACTATTTTCATTGGGGTCTAAAAGTTACATAAACATTACAATGGGAAAAATTATAGGATATTGCATTTTTGTGTTGTTCTTAATTTTTTACTATTTATTTACAACAAAAAGAAGTAGGAAATAAAATATGTTCAATTTGCTACCAAAAAAGCCTGGTCTATGTTGGGGAAAAAAAAGAAAAAAAAAAGAAAGGTGTATATGACGTAGTAGACTACAAAACTTAAAAGGTGTAATGTACGAAACTGAGACTTTGCCAAAATGAAAGTCTAACTGAATAAATTGCACTAAAAAGCGCAAACTTACTTTAAACTGCTTATATTCACAAAATATAAGAAAATAAAAAATACTGCGCATTCCCAAAATTTCCATGAACCCATTTTTTTTTTTTTTTTTGAACACCACCACTGTTGCCGGCATACGACAGTGGCAGCAAAAGGCTTAAACTGCTTACATATTAAAAGAAAATTTTGAAAATACTGCAAGTTCCCTTTGCAGAGGAAAGTACAATAGTTTGTGGGCGTGTCTGATATGACCGGGACCTTTAAGGACGGTAGATGCCCAATTTTGTACTTTTGAAGATTTTTGTAGTCTACTAATTTTTCGCACAATCCTTGTTCGCATCAAAGAGTAATGTCATGTGACTCTTTTTGTTGTTTTATTGATGTATTTTATTCTCTTTTTGCAGCTCCGGAACCCCCAAGACGAAAAGCTTTTTCCAAATGGACTCCTCCTCGCTCACCCTTTAACTTGGTTCAAGAAACTCTTTTCCACGACCCATGGAAGCTTCTCATTGCCACCATCTTCCTGAATAAGACCTCCGGTGAGTAAAACTCAGGATTTTGATTGCGTCACACCTCAGATCGCCCGAATTCCTGCACCTTCATACCTCAGATCGCCCGAATTCCTGCACCTTCACACCTCAGATCACCCCAATTCCTGCACCTTCATACCTCAGATCGCCCGAATTCCTGCACCTTCACACCTCAGATCACCCCAATTCCTGCACCTTCATACCTCAGATCGCCCGAATTCCTGCACCTTCACACCTCAGATCACCCCAATTCCTGCACCTTCATACCTCAGATCACCCCAATTCCTGCACCTTCACACCTCAGATCACCCCAATTCCTGCACCTTCATACCTCAGATCGCCCGAATTCCTGCACCTTCACACCTCAGATCACCCCAATTCCTGCACCTTCATACCTCAGATCGCCCGAATTCCTGCACCTTCACACCTCAGATCACCCCAATTCCTGCACCTTCATACCTCAGATCGCCCGAATTCCTGCACCTTCACACCTCAGATCGCCCCAATTCCTGCACCTTCATACCTCAGATTGCCCCAATTCCTGCACCTTCATACCTCAGATTGCCCCAATTCCTGCACCTTCATACCTCAGATCGCCCCAATTCCTGCACCTTCACACCTCAGATCGCCCCAATTCCTGCACCTTCACACCTCAGATCGCCCCAATTCCTGCACCTTCACACCTCAGATCGCCCCAATTCCTGCACCTTCACACCTCAGATTGCCCCAATTCCTGCACCTTCCCACCTCAGATCGCCCCAATTCCTGCATCTTCCCACCTCAGATCGCCCCAATTCCTGCACCTTCATACCTCAGATCGCCCCAATTCCTGCACCTTCATACCTCAGATTGCCCCAATTCCTGCACCTTCATACCTCAGATTGCCCCAATTCCTGCACCTTCATACCTCAGATCGCCCCAATTCCTGCACCTTCACACCTCAGATCGCCCCAATTCCTGCACCTTCACACCTCAGATCGCCCCAATTCCTGCACCTCAGATCGCCCCAATTCCTGCACCTTCACACCTCAGGTCACCCCAATTCCTGCAACTTCACACCCAAGATCACCCCAGTTCCTGCAACTTAATACCTCAGATCACCCCAATTCCTGCACGTTAAAGTGGATGTAAACTCTCACATATACCCAGTGAAGTGAACAGCCTCAGCTGATACACAGAGATGAAACAAATCTTCCTATCGGCTTGAACTCTACTGTCTTCTACAGGGAAGATGGCGATTCCGGTCCTGTGGAGCTTCCTGAAGAAGTACCCCGGTGCGGAGGTCGCCCGGATGGCGGACTGGAAGGACATGGCGGACATGCTGCAGCCTCTTGGACTCTATGAACTGCGAGCAAAAACCATTGTGAGGTTCTCAGGTGTGCACACAGCCCGGGTACAAGGAGGGGGGTGGAGGCACAAGAGCCCACACTTCAGACTGAGCTCACCTAATTTCCTTGCTGGTGAGGGGGGGAGGGGGAGGAACCAGGAAAGAAAATATAAAAAATAAAAATTCCGCTTTTTACTCCATAATCCTAAAATATTTAAAGTGTTACTAAAGCCACAACAGTAAAATCAGTCTGTATATACAATAAAGCACGCTTGTTATACTCACTATGGAACCGAAGAGGTTAATCCTCCGCAGTGTGTAAAAAGTAGACAAGTGCAATTCGTTTCGTTCCGAATTTGTTTTTTAATGAATTTTGACAAATTTGTTAATTTCCGAATTTTTCAATTTCCAAAATTTTGAATATTCAAATTTCCGAACTTTTGAAATTCGGAAATTGGAAATTCGAAAATTTCGGAAATTCGAAGTTTCGGGAGTTCGGAAATTCGAAATTTCGGAAATTAGAAAATTTGAAAATTCAAAAATAAGAATGAAAATCTGAACATTCAAAAGAATGAAAATTCAAAAATCTGAAATAATAACTAACTAATAAAATATTAAATTATAGGTATTGGAATTTCCTTTCAAATTTGGCTGTTAGTGAACGTATTTGAACGAATTATCTGAAATAACGAATGCCGTATCTAAGTTCAGGTAAATTTGTATTTGTTACATTCACAAACAGCCAAACTTGAAAGGAAATTCCAATACCTGTAATTTAATAGTTAATTATTAGTTATTATTTCAAATCTGACTGATTTTCGAATATCTGAATTTCTGAAAATTCGGAATTCGGAAATTTGGAAATTCTGAATTTAAAATTCGGAAATTTGAAAATTTGAAATTCGGAAATTGAAAATCCGAATATTTGGATTTCTGAATTTTCAAATTTCTGAAAAAAAAACAAAAGAACGAATGAAACGAAAACAAACTAATTTTTTGTCAGTGCACATGTCTAGTAAAAAGGCTGTTTAACCCTGTCTTCTCTGATCCTCCCCTTCTTCCACTGTCCTCAATCCATCTCCTGATAAAACAGAGCCTTGGAGTCACTCTGCACATGCTTAGTTTGGTGTGTATTGCTAGAGAGGTGGTTTTTTTTTTTTTTTGGTTTTTTTTTTTGGGGGAGAGTGCATGTGTTCAGCCCAGGGCCAATCAGCACTTTGCAGACAGAGGGTCAGGGGTCCTGCAGCCTCATAGGACAGATGGAGGAGAATGAAAACTCCTCCTACGAGCTTTAACCAGACACTGATAGAAGTGGCAAGACTGCTATATACTGCTAAAGAGGAAAGGTATTTAGCAGTTTATATTTACTAAAACTATTGCATTTCCATGTTCTGTGTACTGTGGGAGACCAGATATAGTGAATGCAGAGTCCTGGGGAGACCAGATATAGTGACTGCAGAGTCCTGGGGAGACCAGATATAGTGACTGCAGAGTCCTGGGGAGACCAGATATAGTGACTGCAGAGTCCTGGGGAGACCAGATATAGTGACTGCAGAGTCCTGGGGAGACCAGATATAGTGACTGCAGAGTCCTGGGGAGACCAGATATAGTGACTGCAGAGTCCTGGGGAGACCAGATATAGTGACTGCAGAGTCCTGGGTTTAGTAAGACTTTAATGATTGTGTTTTCTTTTGTTCTGCAGAAGAGTATCTCACAAAAAAGTGGCGTTATCCGATCGAACTCCACGGAATTGGAAAATATGGAAATGATTCGTATCGGATCTTCTGTGTGAATGAGTGGAAAGAGGTATATTGCAGGACATCTCATATTTCAAATTGTATCGTATTTCCATTTTTCTTTTACAAAAATCCTAGTTTTCACCTTTTATTCACACTTTTTTTCATATCAGTGCTGCTGATCTTCTGCGGCCTCTTTGCTGCCACCTCCTGCCTACATGTACTCCAGTGATGGCTGTATGGCATTTCTCAGATTGGGTTCACGGATGGTGACAACATTGGTCCACGCTGGCATAATGTGTGTTGAAACAACCACTTGTTGTCTCTATCAGAAGCCCGTGTGAAAGGGTGAACTGGGGGACAGGGAAATAGTGTTGTCACCATATAACAGAAAGTGCCTGAACAAGCAATTTATGGGAGGGTCAACGAGGGTTATTTTAATAAAAAGCTGAACTCTCGTAATCTGAAACCTACGCTGGCAGTGGGGGACCTCTGCGCTGCAAGGGTTGAATGCTAATTTTTGTCTATTGGACCAGGGAAAAAACAGTTTTAAATCTCTTATCCCTCCCTCTCCCAGCAGCTGGCGCTCTCCTCTTCCTCTTCCAGCTCATCCTCACTTGCAGTGGAATGCAGGATTGCTGATCCTGCATTGTACACGATGACGTCAAAGCTAAAACCACTGGCTGGAGAGGCAACTGTGGTGGACCAGTCACACGGAGAGGAGGAGCTTGTGGGAGTGAGAGTTAAGGTAATTTAATTTTGCTTTTTCCCTAGCCCAGGGTGTCAAACTCTGTTTCATTCATTGCGGGCCGCATCAGCAGTTTGGTTAACTTCAAAGGGCCTGTTGTAACCGGGGTTTGCTACGTACAGAGCGCAGGGTTCAGGAGTGCGCTCTGTGCAGGGTTCAGGAGTGCGCTCTGTGCAGGGTTCAGGAGTGCGCTCTGTGCAGGGTTCAGGAGTGCGCTCTGTGCAGGGTTCAGGAGTGCGCTCTGTGCAGGGTTCAGGAGTGCGCTCTGTGCAGGGTTCAGGAGTGCGCTCTGTGCAGGGTTCAGGAGTGCGCTCTGTGCAGGGTTCAGGAGTGCGCTCTGTGCAGGGTTCAGGAGTGCGCTCTGTGCAGGGTTCAGGAGTGCGCTCTGTGCAGAGTTCAGGAGTGCGCTCTGTGCAGCGTTCAGGAGTGCGCTCTGTGCAGAGTTCAGGAGTGCGCTCTGTGCAGAGTTCAGGAGTGCGCTCTGTGCAGCGTTCAGGAGTGCGCTCTGTGCAGCGTTCAGGAGTGCGCTCTGTGCAGCGTTCAGGAGTGCGCTCTGTGCAGCGTTCAGGAGTGCGCTCTGTGCAGCGTTCAGGAGTGCGCTCTGTGCAGCGTTCAGGAGTGCGCTCTGTGCAGAGTTCAGGAGTGCGCTCTGTGCAGAGTTCAGGAGTGCGCTCTGTGCAGAGTTCAGGAGTGCGCTCTGTGCAGAGTTCAGGAGTGCGCTCTGTGCAGAGTTCAGGAGTGCGCTCTGTGCAGAGTTCAGGAGTGCGCTCTGTGCAGAGTTCAGGAGTGCGCTCTGTGCAGAGTTCAGGAGTGCGCTCTGTGCAGAGTTCAGGAGTGCGCTCTGTGCAGAGTTCAGGAGTGCGCTCTGTGCAGAGTTCAGGAGTGCGCTCTGTGCAGAGTTCAGGAGTGCGCTCTGTGCAGAGTTCAGGAGTGCGCTCTGTGCAGCGTTCAGGAGTGCGCTCTGTGCAGAGTTCAGGAGTGCGCTCTGTGCACACGGTGCAGCGTTCAGGAGTGTGTTGTGTACAGGGTGCAGCGTTCAGGAATGAATAAGGAATAAGGTAAGTTACAGGCCCTTTACTCTCCCCTATACCTAAAAATGCCATTAACCCATTGCAGGGGGGGGGGGGGGGGTTTCAGCCCAACTGCAAGGGATCATTTTTAAGCTTACCAGAGTTTTGCTTTAAAATGAGCTCAAGGTACAGAAATGAACCCCAATTCAGAAGGAATTCCAGAAAATGTACCTGTTGGGCACAATTAACATTTCTAGATGTTCTCTATAACATAGAAAGTCTTTACTTTGTAAATTCAGGTCCCTTTTCAGAAGAGAATATCTATACATTGACATTAAACAATGTATCCATGATATGTTTCCAGGTTCAGCCCGAGGACCACAAGCTGAATAAATACCATGACTGGCTCTGGGAGAACAAGGACAGACTTGGATTGGAATGAGGAACGATCGCTGTGCGTCCAGCAGGCACTCGTCTCGTCTCTGTAAATGTTTTTTTTGTATTTTTACCTTTTTTATATTTTGTACATAAATTATTTTGTTACGCGGAAATTCTTTATATATTGTAATATTTTACTTTTTTATAATTAAATCTGTGAAATCTGGGTAATAAAACATATTTTGTATAATACAATCAGCACTTGTCTGTGTAGTTGTTTGCTGTCCCCTTCACAACACAGCATCACATACACACTCACCGGCCACTTTATTATTAGGTACACCTTGCTAGTACCGGGTTGGACCCCCTTTTGCCTTCATTCTTGGTGGCATAGATTCAATAAGGTGTTGGGAACATTCCTCAGAGATTTTGCTCCATAGTGACCTGATAACATCACACAGTTGCTGCAGATTTGTCGGCTGCACATCAATGATGAGAATCTCCCGTTCCACCACATCCCAAAGGTGTTCTATTGGATGGAGATGTGGTGAGTGTGGAGACCATTGGAGTACAGGGACCTCATTGTCCAGTGGTGGGATGATTGGAGATTTGTGACATGGAGCATTATCCTGCTGGAAGGAGCCATCAGAAGATGGGGACACTGTAGTCATAAAGGGATGGACATGGTCAGCAACAATACTCAGGTAGGTCGTGGTGATTAAACCAATTGGTACTAAGGGGCCCAAAGTGTGCCAAGAAGATATCCCCCCCCCCACCATTACACCCCCACCACCAGCCTGAACCGGTGATACAAGGCAGGATGGATCCATGCACCAAATTTTAACCCGACCATCTGAATGTCGCAGCTGAAATCCAGACTCATCAGACCAGGCAACGTTTTTTCAAACTTCTATTGTCCAATTTCGGTGATCCTGTGCGAATTGTAACCTCAGTTTCCTGTTCTTAGCTGACAGGAGTGGCACCCGGTGTGGTCTTCTGCTGCTGTAGCCCATCTGCTTCAAAGTTGGATGTGTTGTGTGTTCAGAGATGGTATTCTGCATACCTTGGATGTAATGAGTGGTTATTTGAGTTACTGTTGCCTTTCTATCATCTGGAATCAGTCTGCCCATTCTCCTCTGACCTCAACAAGGCATTTTCATCCACACAACTGCCACTCACTGGATATTTTCTCTGTAAACCCCGAGAGATGGTTGTGTGTGAAAACCCCAGAAATACTCAGACTAGCCCGTCTGGCACCAACAACCACGCCACTTTCAAAGTCACTTAAATCCCCTTTCTTCCCCATTCTGATGCTCGGTTTGAACTTCAGCAAGTCATCTTCACCACGTCTAGATGCCTAAATGCATTGAGTTACTGCCATGTGATTGGCTGATTAGAAGTTTGTGTTACCAAGAAATTTAAAGAGGTAGTGAACTGCTGGGTGACTTCAGAGCGCCGATGATGTCATTGGCTGCATATACAGTAAATTTCTAATAAACGGGGCTTCTCTAGGAGATATTTACAGTACTTCTAGGTAGAAGGCAGAGATGGGAGTTTACACCCGCTGTAACCAGGTGCACCTAATAAAGTAGCCGGTGAGTGTAGATGACCGAATAAGGCCCAATCCATCCTGCCACATATATACATTCAGCTGGAGGGAAGAGATTAAAGAGGCACTGTCACCTTACCTATGCGGGGGACTAAGCCTCTACAAAAGGTTCAAGCCCCCCCAACCAACCCCTTTTTATTCACCTTGCCAGTGACCCCTCACTGCTCCTTCCTACTTTGCGCCCTGCATTAGAATATGGTATAGTATGGGGAGCAGCAGTGGCGGCCCGTCCATTAGGGACGCAGGGGCGACGCCCCCCCTTATCCATGCACCCGGCCCCTAATCTCCATGCAGAGTGCCGGACGTATGGATTCCAATGAATTAATATTCGCTAATGTCTTCCTGATTCTCCTCCTGGGCCAATCAGAAAGCAGCTCCTGAGACCCGATTGGCCAGGGAGTCTTAGGATGGGTCTCAGGACCCGCCGGGAGGAGAAGCGATGCCTGTAACAGGAGGGAAGAGACGGAGCGGATGAGTGGGAGCCGGTACGGAGAGCGGGGAGCCCTAACCGGATGAGCAGGAGCCAGTGCGGAGAGCAGGGAGCCCGATCGGACGAGCAGGAGCCGGTGCGAAGAGTGGGGAGCCCGATCGGATGAGTGGGAGCCGGATCGGACGAGCAGGAGCCGGTCTGGAGAACAGGGAGCCCGATCGGATGAGCAGGAGCTGGTGCATAGAGCAGGGAGCCCGATCGGATGAGCAGGAGCTGGTGCGGAGAGCAGGGAGCCCGATCAGGCGAGCAGGAGCTGGTGCGGAGAGCAGGGAGCCCGATCAGGCGAGCAGGAGCTGGTGCGGAGAGCAGGGAGCCCGATCAGGCGAGCAGGAGCTGGTGCGGAGAGCAAGGAGCCCGATCGGATGAGTGGGAGCCGGTGCGGAGAGCAGGGAGCCCGATCAGGCGAGCAGGAGCTGGTGCGGAGAGCAGGGAGCCCGATCGGATGAGTGGGAGCTGGTGCGGAGAGCAGGGAGCCCGATCGGATGAGTGGGAGCTGGTGCGGAGAGCAGGGAGCCCAATCGGATGAGTGGGAGACGGATCGGACGAGCAGGAGCCGGTACGGAGAGCAGGGAGCCTGATCGGGCAAGCAGGAGCCGGTGCGGAGAGCGGGGAGCCCCGACCGGACGAGCAGGATCCGGTACGGAGAGCGGGGAGCCCTAACCGGATGAGCAGGAGCCAGTGCGGAGAGCAGGGAGCCCGATCGGACGAGCAGGAGCCGGTGCGAAGAGTGGGGAGCCCGATCGGATGAGTGGGAGCCGGATCGGACGAGCAGTAGCCGGTCTGGAGAACAGGGAGCCCGATCGGATGAGCAGGAGCTGGTGCGGAGAGCAGGGAGCCCGATCAGGCGAGCAGGAGCTGGTGCGGAGAGCAGGGAGCCCAATCGGATGAGTGGGAGACGGATCGGACGAGCAGGAGCCGGTACGGAGAGCAGGGAGCCTGATCGGGCAAGCAGGAGCCGGTGCGGAGAGCGGGGAGCCCCGACCGGATGAGTGGGAGCCGGATCAGACGAGCAGGAGCCGGTCTGGAGAACAGGGAGCCTGATTGGGCGAGCAGGAGCTGGTGCAGGGAGCCCGATCGGATGAGTGGGAGCCGGTGCGGAGAGCAGGGAGCCCGATCAGGCGAGCAGGAGCTGGTGCGGAGAGCAGGGAGCCCGATCGGACGAGCAGGAGCCGGTGCGAAGAGTGGGGAGCCCGATCGGATGAGTGGGAGCCGGATCGGACGAGCAGGAGCCGGTCTGGAGAACAGGGAGCCCGATCGGATGAGCAGGAGCTGGTGCATAGAGCAGGGAGCCCGATCGGATGAGCAGGAGCTGGTGCGGAGAGCAGGGAGCCCGATCGGATGAGTGGGAGCTGGTGCGGAGAGCAGGGAGCCCAATCGGATGAGTGGGAGACGGATCGGACGAGCAGGAGCCGGTACGGAGAGCAGGGAGCCTGATCGGGCAAGCAGGAGCCGGTGCGGAGAGCGGGGAGCCCCAACCGGACGAGCAGGATCCGGTACGGAGAGCGGGGAGCCCTAACCGGATGAGCAGGAGCCAGTGCGGAGAGCAGGGAGCCCGATCGGACGAGCAGGAGCCGGTGCGAAGAGTGGGGAGCCCGATCGGATGAGTGGGAGCCGGATCGGATGAGCAGGAGCCGGTCTGGAGAACAGGGAGCCCGATCGGATGAGCAGGAGCTGGTGCGGAGAGCAGGGAGCCCAATCGGATGAGTGGGAGACGGATCGGACGAGCAGGAGCCGGTACGGAGAGCAGGGAGCCTGATCGGGCAAGCAGGAGCCGGTGCGGAGAGCGGGGAGCCCCGACCGGATGAGTGGGAGCCGGATCAAACGAGCAGGAGCCGGTGCGGGGAACTCGATCGGACGAATAGGAGCTGGTACAGAGAACGGGGAGCCGATGCGAAGAGTGGGGAGCCCGATCGCTCAAGCGGGAGCCTGTGCGGGGAGCCCGATTGGACGATCTGGAGCCTGTGTGGGGAGCAGGGATCCCGATCGGACGAGTGGGACCCAGTGCAGAGAGTGGGGAACCCAATCGGACGAGCAGAAACCAGTGCAGGGAGCCGGATTGGATGAGCGGGAACTGGTACAGAGAGCGGAGAGCCCGATCAGATGAGCGGGAGCCGGTGCGGAGGAGCACTGTGAGTACCTACCGGGGCCGCCCCCCCCCCCCCCCTTTTTTTTTGTTTTTTTTATTTTGCTGCTGTCATTTTGTATATGACACAGTCTGTTTTCTGGGTTCTGGAGTGGCGACGGGATGTCTTGTTTGCCCCCCTCCCCCCCAAAAAATAAATACAGTACCAGCCGCCACTGGGGAGCAGTGATCTCCTCCGTCCGCTCATTTGGCTCCTACACCCAAGCGCTGTCACATGGGTGGAGGTCACAGGCTGCACCGAACTTATACGTTCTGGTATTGGGAAATGGTCCAATCACACAAGCAGGAAATGACATTTCTGGGGGGGGGGGGGGCGCCCTGTATACCATCTGTGTACAGAACGCCTCCTGGTGGCCATTCTGCATTTTACAGAAAATTGCAGAGCTGCAGATTGAAAAGGAAAGTTCATTTTTAATAACATTCTATTATTTATTTATTACAGGAACTTATATACCGCCATCAATTTATGCAGCGCTTTAAATATTTATACTACATTCACATTGATTACAATATGAATTGTGTCGCAATTGTATGTGCAAGTTTTTTCTTTTCTTATTTCCCCTTTTCTTTTTTTCCCCCACAAAAGTGGAGGTACCCTTTTAAAAAAAACATTTAAAAATTAAATGAAACTTTTTTTTTTTATTTTTTAATTCCTGTTCCTGAGCCAATGTCAAAGCGATGGTGGTGTTTTTTGGTGTGAGTCTCTGGGTAGGTGGAGGTCGGGGTGGACGTGTTTGAGATAAATGTGGACGTAAGTCTCATCCAACCAGTGCTGTGTGGGCGGGGCTGTCACCGTGGTTACCAGACAACAAGAAGCCTGCAGGGATTAGGGAGTGAATGTCTGCACGGACAGCTCAGGTATGTGTGAGATCCTTCCTGTACAGTCATGTCTGAAAAGATCATTAATTCTTCTAATATAATTAATTAGAAATAGGCGGAGTTTATCAGTGTGATGTCATTTGTGGATTTTTTTTTTTTTTTATTGTTTTGAATGTATACAGATGCAATGTATGTTTTTATCCATAGAAAGTGGATGGCATGTGCACATTGTTCTGGCCAAATTGTACACTTTAATGATATCTCTATTTGAACTAAAGATAAAATGTTACATTGTATATACACAGATCGGTCATAACATTATGACCATCCAATATAACCCATCGAGGCATGAACTCCACTAGACCTCTGAAGGTACGCTGCGGTATCTAGCCGTCAGTAGCAGATCCTTTTAAGTCCTGTAAGTTGTGAGATTGGGCCTCCATGGAATGGACTTGATCCCAAAGAGGCTCGACTGGAGAATTTGGAGGCCAAGTCAACACTTCGAACTCTTTTGTGTTCCTCGAACCATTCTTTAATTCATCAGACCGGTCCACCTTCTTCCATTGCTCCGTGGTCCAGTTCTGATGCTGATGCCTAAACATTTTTTTACATTAAATGCAAAGAATGTATTAAGGTAAAAAGATGTTTTGGCTTTAGAACCACTTAAAGGGTTTCCACAAAACATGAATATTATTTCAAGGGGTCCTCTGGGGTTGGAAGGTTGAAATAGACTACGCTAAGAATATATTTTCTGCATCCTTTTGTTTTGTTTTTTGAGTGTTGGAGATATTTAGTGTCTCTTGTTTGTGTATTGTCCAGTCATGTCTGTCCTCAGGGTGTGTCTGTATTTTCCCGGGGCTCGGACCAGTATGTATCACCCCATTTTATATCTCTAACATTGCATTGGAGTCACCCACACTAACCACTGAGTGTCATTAACTGCTCAGACTGGTACAGTATTGTGTCACAGAAGGCTGAATGGTCCTTGTACCAAGTCTGAGTAAACAGATTGTATAAGCAGACTGGTTTTCTTCCTCTTTTCTCCACAGGCAATCCCTGTCCTGCCCCTTCCCGCCCCTTCCCCTTTTCTTTCATTTTCCTTTCCCTTCCTATTCCCTTACCTTTCCATTCCTATACCCTTATCTTTCTGTTCCCTTCGCTTTTCCTTTCCCCTTCCCTTTCATATCTCTTCCCCTTCCTAATCCATTCCCTCTCCCTTCCCTTTCTATTTCCTTACCTTTCTCTACCCTTTCCCTTCGTATACCCTTCCCTTTCTGTTACTTTTCATTTCCCTTACTCTTCCCTTTTCCTTCCTATTCCTTTTCCTTTCCCTTCCTACTCCCTTCCCTTTCCCTTCCCTTTCCATTCCTATTCCCTTCCCTTTCTGTTCTGTTCCCTTTCCCTAAGCTTTTCCTTTCCTCTTTCCTTTCATTTCCCTCTCTCTTCCTATTACATTCCATTTCCCTTCCCCTTCCCTTTCTCTCCCTATTCCCTTTTCCTTTACTTTCCCTTCCCCTTCCTATGCCCTTCCATTTTCCTTCTTATTCTCTTACCTTTCCCTTCCCTTTCCATTTATGTTCCCTTCCCTTTTCTTTTGCTTTTCCTTTCCCCTTCCCTTCCTATTTCCTTACCTTTCTCTTGCCTTCCCTTTTTCTTCCCTTCCTCTTCCTTTCCCCTTTCCCTTCCTTTACCTTTCCCTTCCTCTTCCTTTCCCCTTTCCTTTCATTTCCCTCTCTCTTCCTATTCCCTTCCCTTTCTCTCCCTATTCCCTTTTCCTTTTCTTTCCCCTCCCCTCCTATCCCCTTCCCTTTTCCTTCTTATTCTCTTACCTGTCCCTTCCATTTACATTTCTGTTCCCTTCCCTTTCCTTTCGCTTTTTCTTCCTATTTCTTTACCTTTCTCTTCCCTCCCTTTCCCTTCCTCTTTCTTTCCCCTTTCCCTTCCTCCTCCTTTCCCCTTTCCCTTCCTCTTCCTTTCCCCTTTCCCTTCCTCTTTCTTTCCCCTTTCCCTTCCTCTTTCTTTCCCCTTTCCCTTCCTCTTCCTTTCCGCTTTCCTTTCATTTCCCTCTCTCTTCCTATTCCATTCACTTTCCCTTCCCTTTCTCTTCCTATTTCCTTTCGCCTCCCCCACCTCTTATTCTTTCTCCCTCCCTCCTTTTCTCTCTCTCTTATTTCCAAAACCCCTTTTCTCTCTTTTTCTCTCCCCCTTACAAATTCAAATAAACTTTTCTGGCAGAACCAGATACATTTTAACAATACCGAGCAACTGGGTTATTAAAGATTGGATGAGAAGGGGGAGGGGGAGGGGTCCTAGGACTTTTTAGCAGTAAAAGATGATATGAAGCATTCTCTGACTGGATGAGGTGGGGCGGTGACATCATGATCTCAACATTGTCCAATTAAAGAACACTTTGCATTGAGAAAATGTAAAGCATTCTTTGAATGGTGCCCGTTTCGAGTGAGTGACCCCCTGTGCTCAGTAAGCAGTAGGGCAGCCACTCGGCACAGGACCGGGAAGCTAGAGGCAATCACTGAAGGATCGGTGCCTACTACAGTGATTTCCAGCTTCCTCTGGGTATCCCGCAGGTATGATATATATATATATATATATATATATATATATATATATATATATATATATATATATATAATATATATATATATATATATATATATAGAAAAAACACATGGAACGATGCTTGATGCCAAAAAGTGTCCTTTTACTGAAAAGTTAATCCATTAATTGTTTCAATATACAAGCAAGCCACTGTACAGTTCCGAGCACAGATCGCTCTTCGTCAGGCTTTTCAGGCTGTGTGTGAAAGGCTAAACCACACTGTGTTCTTTTATCCACACCCAGTCTGATACACACCTGTGTCACATAATTAATTATCCTATACAAAACACCTAAAACCATTCCAAATTTAACCCTATTGAATAAACCTACTACCCTAAAACCATCCTAAATTCCCCAATAGGGGATAATCTACAAGACAGGTTCATCATATTATCTCTCAAATATCCTCATCATGTCACTTATGAACCAATTATATTATCTCATTTCATTAGCTCGGTGTTTTACAGATATTTCTCATAAATATACATAAGTTGCTATTTCTGTTCATGTCTCAAAATTCTTCATGGATTCCAGTTGATATTCTGCTATCTAGTATTTCCAACGGGAGCCTTTTGTGATCAATCTAAAGAAAATATAACATATTCAAAAATAGTCATACCTTCTAATCAATCTTGTACTGTAAATTTTTAAACAAACAAAAACAAATCATAGTCCCTGTTCATACCATCAGGGTACAGGGACTGTAATTTGTTGATCCACCAAACTTCACGTCTTTTTAGTTTCAAAATCCTATCCCCCCCTCTTTTGTCATGGGGAATCTCTTCTAAAACCATAAAGCGTAGATCGGTGTCTTTGTGGCCCATTTCTGAGAAGTGACGCGATACAGGTAAACTTGATTGGGGATGTCTAATTGTACTACGGTGTTGTGCGATACGGTCTTTAATTTTTTGGGTGGTTTCCCCCACGTACAGGAGATTGCAGGGGCATGTGAGAATGTAAATCACATATGATGACTGACAGGTGTAGAAACCGTTAATTATTATTTTCTTGTTAGTCCTAGGATGAGAAAAGTTATTCCCTTTGATCACTAAATTGCATTGAATGCAATTAAGACAAGGGTAACAGCCTTTTCTTTTACTGCCAAGAAAGGTCATCTTTTTCTCATCCTGCCTCTCTGGTTTAAATTCGGATCGCACTAAGAGATCGCGCAAGGTTTTATTGCGCCGGTATGCCTTCATCGGAGTTAACTGAAACTCCTCTATATGAGGATAGGATCGTTTCAATATCGTCCAATGTTTTCTCAAAACATTAAAGATCCTCTCGCTATAACTGTTAAACTGGAAGACAAATGGAATTCGAGGTTTATCAACTGAGTATCTCTTCCTATTGGGAATTTCAATAGGATTCAAAATCTTATTTAATTCGTGTCGGATTATGTTTTCTGGGTAGCCCCGCTCCTTAAACTTGCAGCACATTTCATCTAATCTTTCATTTTTAACTGTAGTATCACTCACTATTCGCGTCACTCTGAGAAGCTGACTTCTAATGATAGAACTGAAGACATGAGGGGGATGATAACTGTCATATCTCAATAACTGATTCCTATCTGTAGGTTTCGTGTATATGTCAGTTTCAATGCGTCCCTGTTTTATATATGCCCGTATATCTAGAAAGGGGACCGAATCTCCACCAATATGAATCTTGAACTGGATCTCTGGTGAAATACTATTAATCATCTCATCAAACATTTTGAGTGATTCAATGTTGCCCCGCCATATGACAAAAATGTCATCTATATAGCGCCACCAGGTGGCGCAATGCTCCCGAAACAGGTCATTCACAAAAATATGTTTTTGCTCAAAATCATGCATAAATGAACAGGCATATGGCGGGGCAACATTAGAACCCATGGCTACCCCCGTCAATTGCACATAGTACCGGTCCTTAAAGAGAAAATAGTTATTGTACAAAATCAATCTAAACAGTTTCTCAAAAAAAATTATCTGAGCTTCTGAGTACTCCTGACATTTCCTAATTAGGCTTAGCGCTGCCTCAATGCCAGCCACATGAGGAATCGATGTATATAGACTTGTTACATCCCAAGTGACAAGGATATATTCATTCTGAATTTGTGGTAAGTCCCTGATCTTGGTTAGAAAGTCACCAGAGTCCTTGATGTAGGATGGGGTGGCCTTAACCAAGGGTGATAGTACTTTATCCAATAACTTGGCCGTGGGTACAAAGATCGAATCCCTCCCCGATACGATCGGGCGTCCCGGTGGGGAATGTTTGTCCTTATGGATCTTGGGGAGTATATACAAGACCGGAATGCGGGTATGTGTTGGTAACAAAAATTCGCATAAATCATGTGAAATTAATCCTTCTTTAAATGCCGGTTTCACAATACTTTCCAAGATCTTTCTAATACTCCATGTGGGATCTGATTGTAGAGGTTTGTATACTGTGTCGTCATCCAGTTGTCGCCTGATCTCATTCTCATAAGCCTGGGGGTCCATAATGACTACCGAACCCCCTTTATCAGCAGGTTTGCAAATAATATCATTCCGTTTGGTTAATTCCCGTAATGTCACTCTTTCATGAGGGGACAGATTGTTAGGTACATGATCTTTAAAGTCCACTTGCTTTAACAGACGTTTCACATCTCGGGTAACCTCCTGTACAAACATCTCAACAGGGACATAAGTATTAGGGGGGACGGATTTAGATTTCATTACCAGTCCTAGACTTTTACTACTTAGTCTCCCTTCAGGTATGTCATTATGAACAAATGGTTTGTGAAGAAAATGGACCTTCCATCTAATATTACGAAATAGGCGATACAGATCTTGATCTAACTGAAATGGATCTAAGTGACTCTTAGGACAATAAGATAAACCACGGTTAAAAAGTCCTACCTCCTCCGGTGAAAGGACCCGCCTGGAGATGTTATGAACTAGGTCTCCCTTGGTCGGCCACGGTTGCCTCGTGTATTGCGATATCTGTCGTGGCTTCCTTCTCTGTTGTAACGGGATCTGGTTTGCATCCGAGTGGTAGATCGTTCTCTGCGATCTGCTTGTAAAAAATTGGATGAAGAATCGGTATCTGTATTGGCTGAAGAGTTTGTCAGATATCTCTCTCCTATGGCTTCCATAGTCGCTGCGACCTCGTCGGTTGTATGGACGTGGCCATCGGTACACCTGATTCCTCTCATAATCCTCAATATCCCGATCAAATTTGCTGCGTTTTCTGGTCTCCAGTTCACAACGATACCTGTTGATACTTTCATCGGCCATCTCCTTACATTTATTAAACTCTTCCAGAGACATCGCGGTACGCAATTCTGATTCAATCTTGGTGAGTTGTTCCGACAATGAAGCCAATTCCTTATGTATAAATGAAATAGTCAAAGTCATTAAATCAAATGAACATTTGTTGAGAATCTGCATAAATGTACTCTTGAACTCATCATTATAGCTGAATAGGGTCGGGGCCAAACGTACCCTCAGACCTCTAGGGATTCGTTGTACTCGATGGTATTCGGCCAAGGTTAGCCCGTGCAATTCCAAAGAAGTATGCTTCCTTCTTAATTTCTCCCATGTACGAGAGTTGTAGACCGGGGTGTTGCCCGTTAGAAAATTTCTGGATCCTGAGATCTGAGACATGATCTGTGTGGTCTCTTCTTGGGTGTATGAAAATATAGCTCCATTGGTATCCATCACAACTGAAGGTAACTTGCTCACTGGGAGTGTAATAAATGAACATCAGGTGGGTTACCCTCTTGTCTTGAAATCCTTGTTCAATCAAGGCACCGTCAGGGTGGACTCCCAAAACTCCACCATAAATAATAGAAAAAACACATGGAACGATGCTTGATGCCAAAAAGTGTCCTTTTACTGAAAAGTTAATCCATTAATTGTTTCAATATACAAGCAAGCCACTGTACAGTTCCGAGCACAGATCGCTCTTCGTCAGGCTTTTCAGGCTGTGTGTGAAAGGCTAAACCACACTGTGTTCTTTTATCCACACCCAGTCTGATACACACCTGTGTCACATAATTAATTATCCTATACAAAACACCTAAAACCATTCCAAATTTAACCCTATTGAATAAACCTACTACCCTAAAACCATCCTAAATTCCCCAATAGGGGATAATCTACAAGACAGGTTCATCATATTATCTCTCAAATATCCTCATCATGTCACTTATGAACCAATTATATTATCTCATTTCATTAGCTCGGTGTTTTACAGATGTTTCTCATGAATATACATATGTTGCTATTTCTGTTCATGTCTCAAAATTCTTCATGGATTCCAGTTGATATTCTGCTATCTAGTATTTCCAACGGGAGCCTTTTGTGATCAATCTAAAGAAAATATAACATATTCAAAAATAGTCATACCTTCTAATCAATCTTGTACTGTAAATTTTTAAACAAACAAAAACAAATCATAGTCCCTGTTCATACCATCAGGGTACAGGGACTGTAATTTGTTGATCCACCAAACTTCACGTCTTTTTAGTTTCAAAATCCTATCCCCCCCTCTTTTGTCATGGGGAATCTCTTCTAAAACCATAAAGCGTAGATCGGTGTCTTTAAAGACCGTATCGCACAACACCGTAGTACAATTAGACATCCCCAATCAAGTTTACCTGTATCGCGTCACTTCTCAGAAATGGGCCACAAAGACAAACTCTTCAGCCAATACAGATACCGATTCTTCATCCAATTTTTTACAAGCAGATCGCAGAGAACGATCTACCACTCGGATGCAAACCAGATCCCGTTACAACAGAGAAGGAAGCCACGACAGATATCGCAATACACGAGGCAACCGTGGCCGACCAAGGGAGACCTAGTTCATAACATCTCCAGGCGGGTCCTTTCACCGGAGGAGGTAGGACTTTTTAACCGTGGTTTATCTTATTGTCCTAAGAGTCACTTAGATCCATTTCAGTTAGATCAAGATCTGTATCGCCTATTTCGTAATATTAGATGGAAGGTCCATTTTCTTCACAAACCATTTGTTCATAATGACATACCTGAAGGGAGACTAAGTAGTAAAAGTCTAGGACTGGTAATGAAATCTAAATCCGTCCCCCCTAATACTTATGTCCCTGTTGAGATGTTTGTACAGGAGGTTACCCGAGATGTGAAACGTCTGTTAAAGCAAGTGGACTTTAAAGATCATGTACCTAACAATCTGTCCCCTCATGAAAGAGTGACATTACGGGAATTAACCAAACGGAATGATATTATTTGCAAACCTGCTGATAAAGGGGGTTCGGTAGTCATTATGGACCCCCAGGCTTATGAGAATGAGATCAGGCGACAACTGGATGACGACACAGTATACAAACCTCTACAATCAGATCCCACATGGAGTATTAGAAAGATCTTGGAAAGTATTGTGAAACCGGCATTTAAAGAAGGATTAATTTCACATGATTTATGCGAATTTTTGTTACCAACACATACCCGCATTCCGGTCTTGTATATACTCCCCAAGATCCATAAGGACAAACATTCCCCACCGGGACGCCCGATCGTATCGGGGAGGGATTCGATCTTTGTACCCACGGCCAAGTTATTGGATAAAGTACTATCACCCTTGGTTAAGGCCACCCCATCCTACATCAAGGACTCTGGTGACTTTCTAACCAAGATCAGGGACTTACCACAAATTCAGAATGAATATATCCTTGTCACTTGGGATGTAACAAGTCTATATACATCGATTCCTCATGTGGCTGGCATTGAGGCAGCGCTAAGCCTAATTAGGAAATGTCAGGAGTACTCAGAAGCTCAGATAATTTTTTTTGAGAAACTGTTTAGATTGATTTTGTACAATAACTATTTTCTCTTTAAGGACCGGTACTATGTGCAATTGACGGGGGTAGCCATGGGTTCTAATGTTGCCCCGCCATATGCCTGTTCATTTATGCATGATTTTGAGCAAAAACATATTTTTGTGAATGACCTGTTTCGGGAGCATTGCGCCACCTGGTGGCGCTATATAGATGACATTTTTGTCATATGGCGGGGCAACATTGAATCACTCAAAATGTTTGATGAGATGATTAATAGTATTTCACCAGAGATCCAGTTCAAGATTCATATTGGTGGAGATTCGGTCCCCTTTCTAGATATACGGGCATATATAAAACAGGGACGCATTGAAACTGACATATACACGAAACCTACAGATAGGAATCAGTTATTGAGATATGACAGTTATCATCCCCCTCATGTCTTCAGTTCTATCATTAGAAGTCAGCTTCTCAGAGTGACGCGAATAGTGAGTGATACTACAGTTAAAAATGAAAGATTAGATGAAATGTGCTGCAAGTTTAAGGAGCGGGGCTACCCAGAAAACATAATCCGACACGAATTAAATAAGATTTTGAATCCTATTGAAATTCCCAATAGGAAGAGATACTCAGTTGATAAACCTCGAATTCCATTTGTCTTCCAGTTTAACAGTTATAGCGAGAGGATCTTTAATGTTTTGAGAAAACATTGGACGATATTGAAACGATCCTATCCTCATATAGAGGAGTTTCAGTTAACTCCGATGAAGGCATACCGGCGCAATAAAACCTTGCGCGATCTCTTAGTGCGATCCGAATTTAAACCAGAGAGGCAGGATGAGAAAAAGATGACCTTTCTTGGCAGTAAAAGAAAAGGCTGTTACCCTTGTCTTAATTGCATTCAATGCAATTTAGTGATCAAAGGGAATAACTTTTCTCATCCTAGGACTAACAAGAAAATAATAATTAACGGTTTCTACACCTGTCAGTCATCATATGTGATTTACATTCTCACATGCCCCTGCAATCTCCTGTACGTGGGGGAAACCACCCAAAAAATTAAAGACCGTATCGCACAACACCGTAGTACAATTAGACATCCCCAATCAAGTTTACCTGTATCGCGTCACTTCTCAGAAATGGGCCACAAAGACACCGATCTACGCTTTATGGTTTTAGAAGAGATTCCCCATGACAAAAGAGGGGGGGATAGGATTTTGAAACTAAAAAGACGTGAAGTTTGGTGGATCAACAAATTACAGTCCCTGTACCCTGATGGTATGAACAGGGACTATGATTTGTTTTTGTTTGTTTAAAAATTTACAGTACAAGATTGATTAGAAGGTATGACTATTTTTGAATATGTTATATTTTCTTTAGATTGATCACAAAAGGCTCCCGTTGGAAATACTAGATAGCAGAATATCAACTGGAATCCATGAAGAATTTTGAGACATGAACAGAAATAGCAACATATGTATATTCATGAGAAATATCTGTAAAACACCGAGCTAATGAAATGAGATAATATAATTGGTTCATAAGTGACATGATGAGGATATTTGAGAGATAATATGATGAACCTGTCTTGTAGATTATCCCCTATTGGGGAATTTAGGATGGTTTTAGGGTAGTAGGTTTATTCAATAGGGTTAAATTTGGAATGGTTTTAGGTGTTTTGTATAGGATAATTAATTATGTGACACAGGTGTGTATCAGACTGGGTGTGGATAAAAGAACACAGTGTGGTTTAGCCTTTCACACACAGCCTGAAAAGCCTGACGAAGAGCGATCTGTGCTCGGAACTGTACAGTGGCTTGCTTGTATTTTGAAACAATTAATGGATTAACTTTTCAGTAAAAGGACACTTTTTGGCATCAAGCATCGTTCCATGTGTTTTTTCTATTATTTATGGTGGAGTTTTGGGAGTCCACCCTGACGGTGCCTTGATTGAACAAGGATTTCAAGACAAGAGGGTAACCCACCTGATGTTCATTTATATATATATATATATATATATATATATGTATATATATATATGATACATAGTTATATTGATATCCACACCTTGGATTCATCTTTAAGAACCAAATGAAATGGTTTGAGATTTATTGGTCCTTTATGTCTAAACTCTTTCTCTTGCAGCCACCAGAGGTCATCCTGCTACTGTATCCCCACCTTTAGCCCTGCCCACGAGGAGTCTTACACACTCTTCATTTCTATGCACCACCAATATTAAATGTAGCCATGGCTAAAGAAGTCAACTTCCAGGATATCCTCCAATCCTCTGACGATGATATCAGGAAGTACAAGCAGCGGGATCTCTCCCAAACGCTCTTCTTCAAGGTGGCTTGCAGAACTTTTGGACCACCGAAGTCAAGGACGCGACGCATCATTGCCCCTCCAATGCAGAGAGTAGAGTCTGAACCATTGAATCTTACAGGAAAGTCAATGGAAGCTTCCAGGGTCACCGCTAAACCATGGGATGAGAAGATCCTATCCAAGGTGGATAGGCAGATCCTGGGAAGCAAGGTGGATGGGCAGATCCTGGGGACCAAGGTGGATGGGCAGATCCTGGGGACCAAGGTGGATGGGCAGATCTTGGGGACCAAGGTGGATGGGCAGATCTTAGGGACCAAGGTGGATGGGCAGATCCTGGGGAACAAGGTGGATGGGCAGATCCTGGGGAACGAGGTGGATGGGCAGATCCTGGGGACCGAGGTGGATGGGCAGATCCTGGGGACCGAGCTGGATGAGCAGATCCTGGGGACCAAGGTGGATGGGCAGATCCTGGGGACCAAGGTGGATGGGCAGATCCTGGGGACCAAGGTGGATGGGCAGATCCTGGGGACCAAGGTGGATGGGCAGATCCTAGGGACCAAGGTGGATGGGCAGGTCCTGGGGACCAAGGTGGATGGGCAGATCCTGGGGACCAAGGTGGATGGGCAGATCCTGAGGACCAAGGTGGATGGGCAGATCTTGGGGACCAAGGTGGATGGGCAGATCTTGGGGACCAAGGTGGATGGGCAGATCCTGGGGACAAAGTTGGATGGGCAGATCCTGAGGACCAAGGTGGATGGGCAGATCTTGGGGACCAAGGTGGATGGGCAGATCCTGGGGACCAAGTTGGATGGGCAGATCCTGGTGACCAAAGTGGATGAGCAGATCCTGGGGACCAAAGTGGATGGGCAGAACATTTCCAATTGGATATCGCAAAGAAAGCAACTAAGGGCACAACTGGACAGTATGGGGGATCTAGAGAAATGGCTGCAAGGAAAACCAAACCTGACCGCGTTAGAGACCCGGGTGCAAGATAAAATGACCGAGAGGCGTTTAAAAAGTCAGATGTCGCAGCAGACCAATCAGGATACAGCCAGCTGTGTAAGTTTTTATCTTCCTTCCTTCCTTTTTTTTTTTTAGCAAAAATATGTAGCAGAATACAAATTGGCCTAAACTGATGAAGAAATTAGATTTTTTTTACATATTTTTTTTTGGATATGTTTTATAGCAGAAAGTAAAAAATAATAGCTTTTTTTTCAAAATTGTCGCTCTTTTTTTGTTTATAGCGCAGAAAATAAAATCCACAGAGGTGATCAAATACCACCAAAAGAAAGCTCTATTTGTGGGAAAAAAACAATATAAATTTTATTTGGGTGCAGCGTTGCACGACCGCGCAAATGTCAGTTAAAGTAACGCAATACCTCATTTAAAGTCCCACAACTCCTATTCCCTTTTTTTCACATGGCAAAAAATGGCCTGGTCATTAAGGGGAGTAAATCCTTTCCAGGGCCGAAGTGGTTAAAATATATAAATATATTTATGTTTGGAGGTCTCTAGAAAAAATAAACAGATTTTCAGGTAAAGAAAAATTGCCAGAAAATGCTCGGTCTTCAAGTGGATAATTGTAGTATGTAGCATGGGAAAAACACATATAGGGAGAGATAATGGTGCTGCACACCCCGAATGATATGAAATTGGAAAGTTCCCCCTCAGAGGGGTTTTATAGCAGCGAGGTAAATAAGTGGTAGATGAATTAGAAAAATGTATTCTTTATTTAAAAATGATTGGCATACAATAATTCCATGATAGTTAAAATATGAGCTCTAGAGGGGGGTATACCCAAAAGTGCAAATGTAGCAAACACAGAAATGTACATGACATTACATGACAAACATGTCTATGTATGACAAAACTGACGCGTTTCGACCCGTTTCGTAGGGGTCTTCTTCAGAGGGAAGGTTTGCCGCAAAGAAATTGCATTTAGCATATCAGATTGGAAAATGCATGACGGGGTTATATGTGCACAATTCAATTGTAGTATGTATTTATTGTTTGGCTTAATGAGATTTCCTATATCTGCTCTCTTTATTCTTGTCAATCTAAAGTAACTGAAAGGAAAAAAAAATAATTCTGTGTTGCTCACAGCAGCCAATCAGATTCCAGATTCCTTCCTTTTAGAAACATTCGCCTCCTCGTCTCCTGTGTCCCGCCATTAGATTTGTATAACTCTTTGTTGGATGTTGCAGGAGGCGGAGCGCAGCGTTCCGAGGAGCTCGCAGCGCAGTGCAGACACACCGTCCATCCAACAACCGGACCCCGAGGCTCTGGCCATCCTGGACTCTTATCTCCATCGGCGCCGCCTTCGACTTGTCGACCTTTACAACCAAACGGACAAGAGGAAGAGGAAGGAGATCTCCAGCAAGGATCTGAAGTCCGTCCGTAAAGAGGTGACAACCCGGGGCAATGTTTTAGGGCCAGTTCACACCACATGCAAGTCCCAGTGCATTTTTTTTTAATGCATCAAAAACGCATGGAAAGTAGGTCATATGGTTTTCAATGGCATAGTTCACACCAGTGTGGTCAGTTCCAGAAAAAAAAAGTAGAGGGGCTGGTTCACTCCACAAAAACGCACTCCAGAGCCGTTCCAGATGCGTTTCTGTTTTTATCGCGTTTTTGATCTGTTCCAGTGCGTTTTTGGTGCATTTTTTATGTGGTTCTGGATGCATTCCAGGTGTTTTTTTGCTTCTCTTTTGCTGTTTTTTTTTCTCACTATACTAGGGTACAGTGCATTTTTGATGCTTTGCAAGGTGCGTTTTTTGGTGCTTTTTTTATGTAGTTCTGGATGCATTCCAGGTGCTTTTTTTCTTCTTTTTTCCTGTTTTTTTCACTATACTAGGGTTCAGTGCATTTTTGATGCGTTCCAGTGCATTTTTGATGCTTTTTTATGTAGTTCTGGATGCATTCCAGGTGTTTTTTTTTTCTTCTTTTTTCTTGTTTATTTTTTCGCTATACTAGGGTTCAGTGCATTTTTGATGCGTTCCAGTGCATTCCGGTGCATTTTTAATGCATTTTAGTGCGTTTTTAATTCATTTTAGTGCTAGTTCATACCAGATGCAGTTCCGTGCACTTTTTTTTTTTTTCTGCACTAAAAATGCATGCACAGTGTTTTCCATGTATTCCAATGGCTCTAGTTCACACCAGTGCAGTCAGTTTGCAGAAAAAAAAGTTGAGCGTGCTGCATTTTTTTTTCTGCACAGAACTGTACTGGAACCTAGCAAATTGTATCAAAAACGCACTGCAGCTGCGTTGGGTGTGAACTGTAAGAAAAAAACTGAACCGGAATGTATCCGGAACTGGCCCTAAAAATGCATGCACAGTGTTTTCCATGTATTCCAGTGGCTCTAGTTCACACCATGCAGTCAGTTCCAGTCAGTTTCCGGTGCAGTAACAGACTGCAAAGGATTTTTATATTTGCATAACTCCTCCCAAGTGCCAGCCTAGCTCTTTCCATCCCAGCCTGACTATCCCTGGCCCCGCCCCTTTCAATCAGTTCTGTCCTCCAGACTGACATCCACCTGTCAAGGTATTTTTTTTTTTCTATTCTGTTCTTTTCGAAATTCCAATTTTGGAAGATGGTTATATTCTTTCTGTTTTAATATATTCTATTTTTTTCTATTTATTTCTATTTTATTATTTTCTATCCTATTCTATACTTTCCTCTCCTATTCTATCCTATTTTAACCTATTCTATACTTTTCTATTGTATTCTATCCTATTCTATTCTTTTCTTTGCTATTCTTTTCTATTCCTTTATTTTCTTTTTTTTTTCTATTCTATTCTTTTCTATTACATACTTTTTTTTATCTTATTCTATTCTTTTATATTCTATTTTGTTCTGTTTTATTCTATTCTGTTCTATTCTTTTTGTAATTCGAATTTAGGAAGATGGCTATTTTCCTTCTATATAATTCTATTCTATTCAAATCAAATACATTTTTTCTTATGCTATTCTATTACTTTATTTTCTGTTATCTTCTATTCTTTTCTTTTTTATTCTATTCCTTCTTTTCTATTCTGTTTTTCTCTATTCTACTCTCTTCGAAATTCGAATTTTGGAAGATGGCTATATTCTTTCTCTCCTTTTCTATTCTATTCTTTCTATTCCTTTATTTTCTAGTTTAGTCTATTCTTTTCTTTTTTTATCTTATTCTATTGTTTTCTTTTCCATTGTATTCTTTTCTATTCTATTCTGTTTTATTCTATTCTTTTTGAAATTAGAATTTTGGAAGATGGCTATAGGCCTTCTATTTAATTATATTCAAATCAAATCTATTTTTTTATTCTATTATAATCCTTTATTTTCTATTCTCCTCTTCTTTCCTATTTCTTTTTTTCTAATAATTTCTATTTTCTTTTTTTTTCTATCCTGTTCTTTTCTTTTATTTTGTATTCCTTCATTTTCTATTATATTCTATTCTATTTTATTTCTTATCTTATTCTATTCTTTGCTATTCCATTGTGTTTTGTTTTATTCTTTTCTATTCTATTCTTTTTTAAATTAAAATTTCGGACAATGGCTTTATTCCTTCTATTTAATTATATTCTATTCAAATCAAATATATTTTTATTCTATTCTTTTCTATTCTCTCCTTTCCGTTTATATTCCTTCTTTTCTATTCTATTCTGTTTTATTCTATTCTATTCTGTTCGAAATTCGAATTTTGGACGATGGCTATATTCTAACACTAATACACATAGTCTTTGAAGGATATCAGCAATATGTATATATTTCGAATTAGTTTTGGAATTCGATTCAGTTTTGACATTCAATTCGATTCGAATTCTGGGACGAAATTCAATTTTGTTATTTCGGATTCCTTTAAATTTTGTTACTATTGTAATTTGGAAATTTCTGATATATCCGAATCTCCGAATAACGAAAATGTTTGAATTTCAATTTGCAACGCAAGGAACCGCACATGTCTGTAGACGGCCATCACTTTATTTCCCGGCTTCCTTTCTCTTCCAGGCCAACATTCCCATCAGCGATTTGCAGTTTGATGATTTGGTCATCTCACTTGGAAACAAACGTCCGAATTGTATCAACTACAAGGAGCTCTGTGTTGGGCGGCACTTGTGGTGGAAGAAGAACCTGGGAGGACATCGGAAGGAAGTGTCTGTCAGTCTGGGGACAGGAGGTACAGTCTGTTCTATAAAACATGACCACACATTGGAGACAGTGACACCTGCTGGTCTGAAGGAGAATGTCCAACCTCATATTACCATTTACAGAAAAACATAACTTAACACGTCTGTATTAATTAACTCCTGATAAGTAACAATATACAGCAACAGTACCTTTTTATTTTTTTTATTTTTTAAAGCTCCACTTTTTATCATTTATAAAGTTTTCCCTCAAGCTCCATCCAAGTGACTTTGCCTAGGCTGAGATGATGTCATCAGTCTGCTGCAGGCAGGAGGAAGCATTTCCTCAGTCTCTTGTCCCCCAGTGACTTTCTCTAGGCTAAGATAATGTCATCAATCTGCTGCAGGCAGGATGAAGCATTTTCCCAGTCTCCTCTCCCCCAGTGACTTTCTCTAGGCTAAGATAATGTCATCAGTCTGCTGCAGGCAGGAGGAAGTGTTTCCTCAGTCTTCTGTCCCCCAGTGACTTTCTCCAGGCTGAGATGATGTAATCGGTCTGCTGCAGGCAGGAGGAAGCATTTTCTCAGTCTCCTCTCCCCCAGTGATCAAACCGTATCTAGAAGTCAACACGCTCCAAGATTTTACACGGTTGTGTCATCTCTTATCTCTTATAAATGTTAAAAATTCCCATATTTTTCGCCATTTGTGAAATACTTTATTAATAATAATAGTAATAATTAATAACATAATATTTATAAAATATCATAATAATAAAGATAAATACTTAAATAATAATATTAATAGTAATAAAAATGTAATAATGATAATAATATTAATCTTTTTTTTTTTTTTTGCAGCTCCTGTGAAGTGTTTCCGACCGGCCAGTGACCAGAAAAGTGTCTCCGGTGAGACCAAGCCCTCCTCGGCGCGCTCCGTCTCCTGGCTCAGTGTTGGGGATACCAAGACGAGATCTCAGCCGGACCGCAGTGACCACAGCGAGGGAAGCAAGTCGCAGTTCCTGCAGGTTCCTCCTGTCAGTCTGGATGAAATGAGGCCCCTCAGCTATGAGGACATGGAGGAGATCGGGAAGAACTATCGGGAGAGGAAGAGAAGAGCAAAGGTGAGCAGAGGACGTTTCTATAGGGTGGTGACCGCCACTTCTTGACTCTCCAACTTTCTAAGGACACCTTTCCTGAGAGCAATACATTGGCCATCTTTGCTGTCCTTCTTCTGGAAATGCTAGCTGCCTGGCTGCCATGTTGTTACTTTGGCTTCAATGCTTACTGAGTCGTTGACACAAGATTTGGTGTTCTGGCCAGTGACGGCTGGTGGTATATTTTTTTAGGGGGGGGAACACCCACAGCCACCCCGGTCAGTCACCTGCCCCACACTTACCCCATCTAGCTCGCGGCGGCTCCCCCTGCATCTCTTTGTCCCCTGCACCACGCCGTGCGTCTCCTCCCTTCCTCCTCCTAGGCGGCCAATCGGATCGCCTCTCCTTTCAGCCAATTGGGTAACGGGTCTCAGGACCCGCTTCCTGATTGGCCGGGAGGAGAATCAGTGTGACAAAAGCGAATATTCATTCGCTATTGTCACACAAGTGGGTGTGCTCTATGGCCCGGGCCCACCCTTTTTTGAAGCCTATTAGAGCCACATGTCTAAACATGTGCGTCAAAAAAAAAAAACCCCATTGGAATCCATGTGTCCGGAGGACGGGCCGCCACTGGTTCTGGCTCAGTGATTTAGAGGTATTAAAGCCAGATATGGCCAGGCAACTAGTATTTTCAGAAGAAGGCCGTGAATGGAAGCCATCAAATCATATTTTTTTTCTTGGCAGGTGTAAAAAAAGAAGAAATAAAAAAAAAAAAGCTACCCCATCTATAACCAGTCCTTTGCTGTACCTGCAGTAATCACTTTTCACCACAAGATGTCCTCAGTCTCCAGGGATAAATGCAACTGGCTTAATTGAAACGGGGACTTTATAGCAGTAACTTAACCTTAGGCGGACGTCATATGATGTCCTTAAGTTAAAGTGGAGATCTCTGAATGATGGGTGCAACTGGCTGGTTATAATTTTATGAGCCAGTGATTCCCTGCACTGTAAAAGCAATCATAGCGGCTGTTCAGCCACTTGATTGCTTTTACAGGCAGCGGGAGGGGGGGGGGGATAAACTGATACATTCTGCTAGAGAGCTTGTTCTTTTAAAAAACAACAGACTTGCTGGCTGGATCACCAGATGAAAATAGAAGAAATAAATCCTAAAAAAGAAAATGAATGCAGCCATCACATGTAAGAATTGGTAAGCTGCAATATAATGAATGTTTGCTTTGCGCTTTAATACCGCTTTAAAGTTTTCCTGCTGTATACATACACTTTTAAAAATGGATACTCAAAATCTTGGATAAGCCCAATAGATTATTAAATGTTGTTAGTTTATCTTTAACACTTTATTGTCTTCTTCCAGAGCAACACCCGGCTCTTGGACTGGTTAGATCAGTGCCGTTTGGTGCGAACGGGCAACGCTGCTGTTGACGCCCATTCCCTGCCGTCCACGCTGGGGGAGGAGTCAGCCGAGCTGGTGGAGCCGTTCAGAAGGCGGGGCCTACAACAATATCATAAGATCCTAAAACTGTGCCAAGCCTACAATGTTCCCCTTACAGAAGAGCTGCTGGAGGAAGGTGGGCTTTAAAGATATTGAACCGTGATACAGATATATGTCCATACCTCCCAACTTTCTGAGATGGGAACGAGGGACACCTAACAGCAAAAGTATGCAGGCATAGGAAACACCCCCTGCCACGCCCTCTTAAAGGAGAATTCTACCAACAAAAACATTAGATAAACCCACAAGTTCTTTTTATTTTTTTACCACTACTATTCCTTTATATTGGCTTTTGGAATTTACAAATGCAGCAATTTAGAAATCAGATGAAAGGTTTAGCGCTGGGAAACACTTTTTGATAGATAAAAAGTGCATTTTATATACATGTATAGAGATCAGACCAAAATGGGGGACAAATGAGGAGGAAAGAGGGACAGAGGGACATTGCTCCAAATCAGGGACAGTTGGGAGCTATGTATGTCACACTCATTTCTTCTGGGATCCAGTGCCGGGTCTCTTCTCCAGTGCACAGTCCTCGGCACTTCCGGATTTTACCTGGAGTGTTGGTGCAGCAGTCAAACAGGATTGGTGCAGCTTTAAATTGCAAAGTGATGTTGGCTCGGCATTCAAGCAACATGCCACCACGTTTCTGCCGAGCACCTTCCAAACTATAATTCTTACCTGTATGTCCTCCATACCTGTCTCCAGTGCATGCAGAACACCCCAGTGCAGCCCCCAAAGCACCTTGTGCCTTTTAGGCACTTCAGAGTGCCCTGAGGCTCCAGTGCACCCTAGAGCGCGGGTCTCCAAACTGCAGGCCGGGGGCCGAATGTGACTCTTTGCTTGCCTTTATGTGGCCCTTGGGGCACTATTCCTCCCACTGATAGAGGCACTATTCCTCACACTGACACCAACAATAGTGCAATAGTGCACTGACATCAACGCTGGGGCCCTTTTCTTCTCACTGACACCAATGATGGGGCACTATTCCTCCCACTGACACCAATGATGAGTCACTATTCCTCCCACTGATACCAATGATGGGGCGCTATTCTTCCCACTGACACCAATGATGGGGTACTATTCCTCCCACTGACACCAATGATGGGGCACTATTCTTCCCATTGACACCAATGATGGGGCACTATTCTTCCCACTGACACCAATGATGGGGCGCTATTCCTCCCACTGACACCAATGATGGGGCGCTATTTCTCCCACTGACACCAATGATGGGGTGCTATTCCTCCCACTGACACCAATGATGGGGCACTATTCTTCCCACTGACACCAATGATGGGGCGCTATTACTCCCACTGACACCAATGATGGGGCGCTATTCCTCCCACTGACACCAATGATGGGGCACTATTCTTCTCACTGACACCAATGATGGGGCACTATTCTTCCCACTGACACCAATGATGGAGCACTATTCCTCCCACTGACACCAATGATGGGGCACTATTCCTCGCACTGACACCAATGATGGGGCACTATTCTTTCCACTGACACCAATGATGGGGCACTGTTCCACCCACTGACACCAATGGTGGGGCGCTATTCCTCCCACTGACACCAATGATGGGGCACTATTCTTCCCATTGACACCAATGATGGGGCACTATTCTTCCCACTGACACCAATGATGGGGCACTATTCTTCCCACTGACACCAATGATGGGGCACTATTCCTCCCACTGACTGATACTGGTATATATCAGCATGGGAAATGTTGGATCCAGACAGGCAGCAATCAAGAGGGTAGTCATGTCCAAGCTAGGAAGATGACAGGCAAGAAAGTAGTCACGTCCAGGCAGAGGACATGGCAGGAGGCAGAAACAGGAGGGATTAAGTCCAGGCTGGGGTCAAAGGCAGACAGCAATCAAGGTCCAGACAGGAATTGAAGGCAGGCGGTACTCAGGAGAGTAGACAAATACAGGCTTGGGTCATGGCAGGCAAGAGAGTATTTAGGTCAAGGCTGGGGTTGAAGGCAGGTGGCAATCAAGAGAGTAGCCAGGTCCAGGTTGGGGTCAAAAGCAGGTGGCGGGCATGAGAGCAGTCGGGTTCAGGCTTGGGTCATGTCAGGCAGCAGGCAGAAGAGCAGTCAGGTCAATGGCAGATGGCAATCAAGAGAGTAGTTGGATCCAGACTGGGATCTTGGCAGGTTCGTTAGTTTCACGGGGTAAACTGTCAATGCAACCACATATGCACCATACTGAACTGAATCCATTCTCTTCATGTAGCTTTATTATATCCTGGAGACAAGCTGATCTGTGAATCGGGAGATCGGCTTCCCCTCCGACAGCCAGGCGTTGGCCTTTCCTCCAAGGACAGATTCACAAGGAAGAGCTCTGCTTCAAAAAAGTCCAAAGGAAGACCCAATGTGGAGGCGGATCCTGACAGATCTCCCAGACTCTGGTGAGCTGCCACATGCAATTTGCAGTTTAAGTTAAAAGAAAACAAAACAGTTTCATTATATACATTAAAGTAAATGTTAGGGGCCCCTATCTCTTGCTCGGTTCCTATCTCTATCACCTTCTTCCTCTCCCTCCAGGCAGAGAGATGTACAGATACGTTAGGAGGAAGTATGGAGAGGACAGAAGGGTATAGAAGTCATGAGCATTATTAGGAGGGGTAAATCCTGTGATATTGTGTGCTTGCTGGAATATGACATGCTGACTTACACTATATTGTCAAAAGTATTGTGACGCCTGCCTTTACAGTTTACACACACATAGTTAGTAAGGTTGAATAAAGACACCGATCCATCCAGTTCAATCTGAGTGAGTGTCTACAATTGTCCCAATCCCTGTACATTGCGTCCCGTTAAGATGCTCATCTATTTTTATTACTTAGTTAAGGTACCCATATAGTGCCGTCAATTTACGCAGCGCTCCACACATACATCGCACACTCACATCGGTCCCTACCCTCAAGGAGCCCACAATCCAAAGTCCCCAACTCACATTCATATACTAGGGCCAATTTTTTTTGGACAGAAGCCAATTAACCTACCAAAATGTCTTAAGAGTGGAGGGGGGGATTGTGGTGTGGGGGTTGTTTTTCAGGGGTTGGGCTCGGCCCCTTAGTTCTAGTGAAGGGAACTCTTGAGGCGTCGGCATACCAAGACATTTTGGACAATTTCATGCCCGCAACTTTGTGGAAAAACAGTTTGGGGACGGCCCCTTCCTGTTCCAACATGACTGCGCACCAGAGCACAAAGCAAGGTCCATAAAGACATGGATGAGCGAGTTTGGGGTGGAGGAACTTGACTGGCCTGCACAGAGTCCTGACCTCAACCTGATACAACATCTTTGGGATGGATTAGACTGCGAGCCAGGCCTTCTCGTCCAACATCAGTGCCTGACCTCACTAATGCGCTTCTGGAAGAATGGTCAAACATTCCCATAGACACACTCCTAAACTTTGTGGATGGCCTTCCCAGAAGAGTTGAAGCTGTTATAGCTGCAAAGGGTGGGCCAACTCAATATTGAACCCTACAGACTAAGACTGGGATGCCATTAAAGTTCATGTGCGTGTAAAGGCAGGTGTCCCAATACTTTTGACAATATAGTGTGTGTATATAACACAGGACTTGTCCGTTCCACCCACTGATATAACAGGCTCAGTCCACCATGATGAATTCTCCATAATGCAGAAAGATCCAATAATTGGGAATCCATCTGGGTGAGGGTGACATCTTGCTCCAGTCCTGTGGGAGGAGAAGAGACACCAACTACAGAAGAGACATATCACCACTATAGTCTTCGAGACATGATGCTCCAGAATAATCTGAGTCTCTGTTCTTCATCTAACCCCCTCTCTGTTGTGTTTTATCCTCTACCCCTCTAATTTGTCTCCACACCTTCGAACTCTCACCCTATCCGGTGTTTTCCAGTAATGGTCCATACCCCCCCAACACCTACGTTGCCTGGGTGAAAACCAAAGTGAGAGGAAAGAAGAAAGCCGGGAAAGAAACCCTGAGATGCTGGACAACGTTCGAGCAATTTCAGGAGATGAGTGGGTGAGTCGAATAGACTGAAAAAAATGGTCGCGTCCCTCCACATGATTAGCAATTCTGCTCTGCAACACTAGGGCTATTGGATCAAATCCCAACCATGGGATTACTTTCCAAAGACGCTCCAAAGACACGCTGGTTTGGTTAATCGGCTCCTGTCCAAATCTGCCCCTAGTACTTGAGATTGGGGCTATACTTACCTGCCACATGATCCCCTCCAGCACTGCGCTGTCAACATTTTTGGCTATCACCGGTGCTTCCATCTTCTCCTGGTCTTCCTTCTGGGTTCAGGCTCTTTGACTGGCCGGGCTGCGATGGCGTCATGTGCCTAGGGTTTCCACCGTTTCTTCAAGTCAAACCTGAACACTTTAGCGGCGCACACTAAATTTTTTTTTTATAGTATAAACTATACATATATTTTGCTATTAAATAACATTTCTAATCATATGAAGTTAATAACAAGAGTCCCCCTTTACATCAGAGTCCACAGAGTTCCCCCTTTACATCTGAACTCGCAGAGTTCCCTTTCAATGTAAGGGGGGACTCTGCAGACTCTGATGTAAGGGAGAACTCTGGGGTCTCTGACATAAGGGGTGCTCTGGGAACCCTGATTTAAGGGGTAACACTGAGAGCTCTGATGTACGGAGAGGACTCTGATGTAAAGGGGAAACATTGTGGCCTCTGGTGTAAAGAGGAACTCTGATGTAAGGGGTGCTCTAAGAACCCAGATTTGCCTTAGTGTACTCACTCAGAGACAGGAGAGAGAAGAGGGGAGACTTCAGTCACAGACAGGGATGGATGGTGAGCTCACTCACCTCTTGGCAGTCAGCACCTCTCATCCAGATGTATCTGAGGCTGCTGGATTCAAAGTTCTGGCCCCCACATTCCTTTTCTGAGGCACAGCACCGGGGATTGGGGTGTGGGCAGACATAGAGGGGTAGGGGCGGGAGGAAGAGGTACAGATCGACCCCTCTCTCCTCTCCCATCTGTGTGTGTATTTGGGGGGGGGGGGGGGGGTTGTTAGTGCTGGCTTTGGGAAGTGTGAAAGAGTGTAACAGGCACTCTCAGGTTAGACAACTGCAGCCAGCAACCCTGCTGGGAGGCCATAGTCTGGTCTAAATAATGTGTCCGGGTTTCAGGCAGTCTGAAACCTGGACGCATGATTCCAAACCCGAACTGTCCGGGTGAATCCCGGACAGGTGGCAACCCTACATGTGCCCGATAGTCACATGATCACAGCACAGAGCGGTGCTGTAAATGTACTCTGTGCATGGAGGTGGAACATCTGATTCACATCTTTAAAAATATGCCCCTTAAACGTGTTATAAGTGATCTATTATATTCAACTTCTGTTTAGTTTGTAGGAATCTGAAGAGGAAGTTCCCCCATCGCTTCTATACATCTGACGACAATGCGTTTTGGCCTGGCCAGCTTGTGGAGAAACTCCGCTTCTATCTCCCACAGGCTGCCGAATCAGATCCACATCATCCACCGACAAAAAGCCAGGCCACCCACCCAGGATGAGACCCCCCCCCCCGTCTCCAACTAATGACTGAGCTTTTCCTGTGCCATCAGATGTCAATGAAGCTTCCATTTTATCTGTTTATCTGTTGGTTTCCCCGTTCTCCCCCCATCAACATGATAATAAATTGTTTGCATAAAACCTGTTTTCAATACTTTTTTAGTCCCCGTGATGTCATCACTGGGTCTCTTTGCTTCTTTATGCAATGCAGGAAGGTCATGGCTGGTGGGAGGGGCCGGCAGGGTGCTGTACATAGATTCCTGAAAACATCACAGCACCTTGCCCCAGTACTCCTCCCAAGAGCCTTTAGCCCTGATACAAGCAGTGGGCTGGCTCTTGGGAGGAGTTATGCAAATATCTAAAGACCTTGAAAGGTGGGTGTCAGTCTGTTGCATTGGTCGCCAACCAGTTTTGGTGATCCCCAGGGGTTCTGCTAAAAATCAACATTGTGGTGGATGTATACAGGCCAATGTTCTTTCCAGTGATGTTCTCAATGTGCGCTGACAGTCCATAATGTCAGCGTGCATTGATACCCGATGCCTCCTCTGTAGTTCCGGCCCCTGTGAACTCAGAGGGAGGTGTCGGTAGTAGTGCAGAGAGCGAGAGGTGAAGAAGGAGGGGATTTCCAATGGCAGCGCTGATCGGACTGTGGGAGGGAGCATGGCGCTCGAGCACATGGCTTGATAAGGAGGTGGGATCCAATGATAAGTCTGTGTAAGGCAGCAGTGTGATGCAGAGTGCGAAGGGGGCAAAGAAGCTGATAATTGTGTGTATAAGGCAGCAAGTAGTGTGATCCAGGGGGGAGGGGGGCAGAGAGCAGGAGCATTGTGCCTATAAGGCAGTAGTGTGATTCAGGGGGAGGGGGTAGAGAGCTGGAGTGTTGTGTGTGTATAAGGCAGCGGTGTGATCCAGGGGGAGGGGGCAGAGAGCCAAAGCATTGTGTGTATAAGGCCGCAGTGTGATCCAGGGGGAAGAGGGCAGAGAGCCGGAGCATTGTGCGTATAAGGCAGAAGTGTGATTCAGGGGGAGCGGGTAGAGAGCTGGAGTGTTGTGTGTATAAGGCAGCGGTGTTATCCAGGGGGAGGGGGCAGAGAGCCAGAGCATTGTGTGTATAAGGCAGCAGTGTGATCCAGGGGGAAGAGGGCAGAGAGCCGGAGCATTATGTGTATAAGGCAGCAGTGTGATCAGGGGGGAGGGGGCAAAGAACCGGAGCATTGTGTTTATAAATCAGCAGTGTGATCCAGGGGGAGGGGGCAAAGAACTGGAGCACTGTGTGTATAAGGCATCAAGCAGTGTGATCCAGGGGGAGGGGGCAGAGAGCTGGAGCATTGTGTGTATAAGGCAGCAGTGTGATCCAGGGGGAGGGGGCAGAGAGCCAAAGCATTGTGTGTATAAGGCAGCAGTGTGATCCCGGGGGAGGGGGGCAGAGAACCGAAGAATTCTGTGTATAAGGCAGCAGTGTGATCCAGGGGGAGGGGGGCAAAGAGCAAGAGCATTGTGTGTATAAGGCAGCAAGCAGTGTGATCCAGGGGGAGGGGGCAGAGAGCTGGACTGTTGTGTGTATAAGGCAGTGGTGTGATCCAGGGGGCAGAGAGACAGAGCATTGTGTGTATAAGGCAGCAGTGTGATCCAGGGGGAAGAGGGCAGAGAGCCGGAGCATTGTGTGTATAAGGCAGCAGTGTGATCAAGGGGGAGGGGGCAAAGAACTGGAGCATTGTGTGTATAAGGCAGCAGTGTGACTCAGGGGGAGGGGGCAAAGAACTGGAGCACTGTGTGTATAAGGCATCAGGCAGTGTGATCCAGGGGGAGGGGGCAGAGAGCTGGAGCATTGTGTGTATAAGGCAGCAGTGTGATCCAGGGGGAGGGGGCACAGAGCCAAAGCAGTGTGTTTATAAGGCAGCAGTGTGATCCCGGGGATGGGGGGCAGAGAACCGAAGAATTCTGTGTATAAGGCAGCAGTGTGATCCAGAGGGAGGGGGCAGAGAGCTGAAGCATTGTGTGTATAAGGCAGCAAGCAGTGTGATCCCGGGGGAGGGAGCAGAGAGCTGGAGCATTGTGTATATGAGGCAGCAGTGTGATCCAGGGGGAGGGGGCAAAGAACTGAGGCACTGTGTGTATAAGGCAGCAAGCAGTGTGATCCAGGGGGAGGGGGCAGAGAGCTGGAGCAGTGTGTGTATAAGACAGCAGTGTGATCCAGGGGGAGGGAGCAGAGAGCCAAAGCAGTGTGTATATAAGGCAGCAATGTGATCCCGGGGGAGGGGGGCAGAGAACCGAAGAATTCTGTGTATAAGGCAGCAGTGTGATCCAGGGGGAGGGGGGGAAAGAACCAGAGCATTGTGTGTATAAGGCAGCAAGCAGTGTGATCCAGGGGGAGGGGGCAGAGAGCCGGAGCATTGTGTGTATAAGGCAGCAGTGTGATCCAAGGGGAGGGGGGCAGAGAGCTGGAGCATTGTGTGTATAAGGCAGCAGTGTGATCCAGGGGGAGAGGGCAGAGAGCTGGAGCATTGTGTGTATAACGCAGCAGTGTGATCCAGGGGGAGGGGGCAGAGAGCTGGAGCATTGAGTGTATAAGGCAGCAGTGTGATCCAGGGGCAGGGGGGCAGAGATTCAGAGCATTGTGTGTAAAAGGCAGCAGTATGATCCAGGGAGAGGAGATTAGAGAGCCGGAGCATTGTGTGTATGAGGCAGCAGTGTGATTCACTTCTATCTATCTATCTATCTATCTATCTATCTATCTATCTATCTATCTATCTATCTATCTATCTATCTATCTATCTATCTATCCAGCACTTTTTTTCTCAGAGAAGAGGTGCAGGAACTCCCCTTTTCTGAGTCACCCCATTTTCCCCGCCCCCTACCCACCTCCGAGCACCGTTCCATGGTTCCACCCTCTACCCACCTCCCAATAACAATAGACCTCCAGCGGCAACAACAGATCTCCCAGCAGCCAGCATCAATAGATCCCTCATGCAACAATTGACCACCCAGCAACATAAGACCCCCCCCAGCAACAACAGACCCTCCAGCAGACCCCAGCACCCCTTGCCATTACATACATTCAGTACTGGAGGTGCCGGAACTGCGTTCCCCCACGTTCCCGCTGAAAAAAAAGCCCTGCAACACATGACATCACTTCCGATTTTTTTTTTTTCCTTTTTCTGTCGTACGAGAATTTTCCTGACTTTAGTAAAACCTATTCAATTTCTACTTGCGACTATTGAGCGAAAAAAGTCGTACGATCTGTCGTATGATATTCGGATCGTGTGTACGGGCCATTAGATTGTAAGCTCCTTGGGGGGGGTATTTGTTGGCACTATATATATACTGTCAAAAGTTGCAATAGATAATTATGCTACAATTCTTGGAGAAAAGCCACACCCAGTAAAAGAACGCAATCAATTCTTAATAATGACAACACCATTAAACATATTTATTTATACACATACTTATTACAGATCATTGTAGAGTCGTATAAGAAGTGAACCTGGCTGTTTTTTAGTTGAACGTTTTTAAATAGGTTTGGTCGGAGCCGACCGAGATCATTTAAGGCTTTTGTTTCCTATACAATAGCAAGTTCTCTGTAAACAACGCCATTTCAAAATAGCTAATATCTCGCATAGCTTGCTAAGTTTTTTTGTTTTGTTTTTTTTTTCTTCTTTTTTCTATTGTTGAGGTTTATACATTGGAAAATCCGGGTGTCGCAATGCACTTTATGATGAGTCAATGTAGGTAAGAGGGTAAAGTTGTCCTGTAGATAACATAGCGATTTGAGGTTTGTGATGTTCTAAGCAAGAACTGCGGTGGGGCGAGGCCTCCACAAAAATAAAATAAAAAAACTTTTATATCACTTAGTGCACAATTGGGGAAAATGGAGGTGTAAGTCACTTTTTTTTAGATGACTTCTATCTGTTGGCTTGTACATACAGTCCTGAAAGTTTTTATCTTGTTTTTCAGCATTTTTGTCTTTCTGTGCTTTTCAGCCACGTCTTTATAACCTTCATTAGAGGGATTTATTGATCTTGTTCAGCTCTGCTGCGCTTTCTACATTGTAGCCAGAGAGCAGCTTTGTGTAATACCCCCCCCTAAACCCTCCATTACACGGGCAACTGGAGGATAGACAAGCTTGACTGAAAAGGAGATCTCATAGAAGGCAACAAAGTATATGAAAAACCAATTAAAAGGGCACTATTGTTAAAATTAACATATATAACAGCAATACAAGCTTTTTTTTGGCTATAATTTAGGGATCTGTGTATCATAGATTTGCTGTGAATGTGCCAGTCATTCACATAAGCAGAACTAATGTTCACCGTAATATGCCTAATACGTTTTATCTCTTATGACAGTCGGCGCCGTGTAGTGGCGATGATGCAGTATTTTTCACGACTGGGGTATTTCCGGAGAAAATACCACACTGTTGCCACTAGATGGCGCTGGCAAGCCTAGGAAATAGAGTTAAAGTGGTTGTAAACCCTTACATAGAGCGAAAAAGGTTCCTCAAAAAGTGGGATTTTAAACGAACTATAAGCAATGATTTAAAATTAAAAATACGAATGTATTGGAATATGAAATTCCTTTTAACTATGTAGTGTAAGGGCCTGCCTGATTCCATACAAATTGAAAGTGTTTAGGTTTGACCTCATATTTATATGATTTTGGTAAATCTAAAGGAAAAAAATTCAAAGAAAATTGTATAGTGTGGCAAGTCATGATTTTTGCTAAAATCCTTTGAATGTATGTAACATCATGTGTTTGATTTTATCTTATTGTTTCTACGTGTATTTCATATTCCAATAGATTTACATTTAATCATTGCTTATGGTCCGTTTAAAATCACACCTTTTGAGGAACCTTTTTCGGGATGTGGACCATAACGAACACATCCAGATTTCTGATTTCCTTTAGAATCGGGGGAGGATTTTTATTTTCTCAGCAGAGTGGAGTTGCACTTTAAACCAGGGGGTCTGAAGCAGGCTGGTGGGCACTATGAAGACAGGGAGCACTATGTGCCACTATGGGAGCTGAGAGGCGCTAGGCGCTAAGGTTAAGCGATCTGCAGCTAGCTAGAGGCCTGAGAGAAGGGAAGCCAAGACGGGGCAGTGGGCCGCATGCCCACAAGTTGAGAACCATCATTCTACAAGTATCCCTATTATACCACCCCTTGCATTCATCCAGATAGGAATACCCACTGTCCCCCAGTTTCCTGCAGTGACGAGCAAAGAGTAAAAACATCAAGAAGAAATGCGGAGGATGTTCTATAATAGTGGTTCTCAGCCTTTTTAAGACCAATTCCTGGAAAATTCTAGCAAAACCTTCAATGCCCCAACAGTAAAAAATAAGGTTTATACTCTCACAATAATTGAAATACAAAATAGGTATTAAAATGCTGGAAGACACTGAATTGGTCTGGGTGTCACTTACGGAAGGGATGGGGGTTCTGGATTGGGTTAGAGGACCCTGCAGCAGACTTGGTGGCCCTGTAGGGTATGGGTTTTTTTTTTTTTTTTTTGGAGGGGGGGCACTGTGGGAGGCTGGGTGACGCTGTTGGAGGTTTGGACATGATAGAAGGCTGGAGGCTCTGCAGCTGACTGGGGGGCACTGTAGAGGCTGAGGGTTCTGTAGGGTCATTGTGGGACACTATGTGAGCTGGGAGGAACTGGGAAAGGTTAAGGAATCTTCAGATGGCTGGAGACCTAGGAGAAGGGAAGCTGGGGCTTGAGAACCTAGGAGAAGGGAAGCTGGGGCTTGAGAACCTAGGAGAAGGGAAGCTGGGGCTTGAGAACCTAGGAGAAGGGAAGCTGGGGCTTGAGAACCTAGGAGAAGGGAAGCTGGGGCTTGAGAACCTAGGAGAAGGGAAGCTGGGGCTTAAGAACCAAGGTTCTACAAGCATCACTGTTCGAGCATCCCTCTAGATGTGTATACACATTGCCACCAACCTCCTGCAGGGATTAGCAGGGAGCAAGCACATGGATAGGGGTTGCTGATGACACTCAACACAAACCCCTGTTGTAGCATCCCTCTACCTACACAAACCTCTGTTGTAGCATCCCTCTACCTACACAAACCCCTGTTGTAGCATCCCTCTACCTACACAAACCCCTGTTGAAGCATCCCTCTACAGTAAATCTACGGCCATCAATCCCCTGCAGAGATATACAAGGAGCAAACACATGAATAGGGATGTCTGAGGACGTTCTTCAACTAACAATGAAGCTGCAAGCTGTCTGCCTCTTCTTTGTCTTCCTTTTAATGTTTCCTTATGTTTAACCGTTACAGCGCCGGCCACTAACGTTTCTTGGGATATTCTGGACCAGCCTTTCTCAACCTTTTCAACACAGAGGTACCCTTGAAATAGTTCTCCAGTCTCGGGGAACCCCTGCTAAAAATTTGAAATCTACAACTCATGATACATTAGTGTGATGGTCAGTGGGAAGAATGGTTCTTACACTTGTGGTCATTGGGAAGAATTATCTCCTTACAGATAGCTAAAAAGATCATTGGTGTCGGTGGGAACTTATTCGAGAGGCAGAAATGGCCCAATGCTGAAGGAACCTCTGGAGGAACCCTAGGGTTCCACGGAACCCTGGTTGAGAATCACTGTTCTGGGCTATGGAAATAATGAGACATTCTGATTTGGGGACTGCAAGCTGTTTAGCATGGTTCAACCAAGAGCAACGTAATTATTGTTTTATTATATATATCAGGAAGGTGCACTTATTCTTTAATAAGTTCATCATTCATTGTGCACATTTTCACCTCCTTTGCTTTTATCCCACTGAGATAAGCACCCATCTATGTTGAAGCTGATATAAAATATTATAAAATAACCCGCTAATTGAAAACCGTTAGCACATTGTAAACAGGAGTAGATGAATAGATTCATGGGAGCCATTAGATTGTCTTTCTATGGAAAACAAAAAAAAACAAAAAACCTTTCCCCTCCCCAAAAAAGATAAAAAAAATTCAAAGTCAAAAGCAAGAGAGCCGGCTGTTCTGAATGACGCATTCCAATCAACGGTTGAATAAAGTGGAATTAAAACAAGATTTCCATCGAAGAGCTTGCTGGTGAAGATAAAGCGCTATCGCCCTTTGCATCCTGCAGGGGGCGACATGTGACTCTTTCTTCCTATAAATTCAGTATTTTTTTTTTTTTTCCTTTCCAGTTCAATCTTGAGGATTTACATTCAGATAATGTTCATTGCTTTAGCGGCCTTCCGATTAGCAAACGCTATAACACTGATGCTGCTTTTATGGCATCAACCCACCTGCAAAAGGCAATAAAAGAAATTAGTTTTATTGGGCAATTGAGGAAAGTAATTGTCTGCGTTACTCTAGCTGTGTGCAGCCGCCGTGTCATAAATGGGTGTCAGTTTTGGCGAGATGTACAGATTTATTTAAAATAACTATAATGGAGCATGTGCTGGTTGAGGGATTCTACGTTCTGACATAGAATTCTCTGGGCTGCAGGTAAGCTGTCTCTGGAATCAGGTGCAAGTCACCCTTCAACATTCTGCACCTTCTGTAGTAAAAGCTATATGGCTAAATGTTTGTGGACACCTAATCATCACACCAATATTGTGCCGGTACACCCAAAGGAGCATTTGTGAGGTCAGGCACTGATGTTGGATGAGACGATCTGGCTCGCCATTGGCATTCCAGTCCATCCCAAAGGTGCTCAGTATGGTTGAGGTCAGGGCTCTGTGCAAGACACTCGAGGGCCTCCACACCAAACTGGTCATACAATGTCTTTACGAAGCTATCATTATACACGGGGTACAATTATGATTGGTCTTCCCCAAACTGTTAATATGAAGTCCCACCCCATTATGGTCATTAATATGGAGTCCCACCTCATCATGGCCATTAATATGGAGTCCCACCCCATCATGGCCATAAATATGGAGTCCTACCTCATCATGGCCATTAATATGGAGCCCTACCTCATCATGGCCATTAATATGGAGTCCCTCCCCATCATGGCCATAAATATGGAGTCCCACCCCATCATGGCCATAAATATGGAGTCCTACCTCATCATGGCCATTAATATGGAGTCCCACCCCATCATTGCCATAAATATGGAGTCCTACCTCATCATGGCCATTAATATGGAGCCTTACCTCATCATGGCCATAAATATGGAGTCCTACCTCATCATGGCCATTAATATGGAGCCCTACCCCATCATGGCCATTAAAACGAAGCTCCACCCCATCATGGCCATTAATATGGAGTCCCACCCTATCATGGTCAGTAATATGGATCTCCCCCCCCCAATCATGGCCATTAATATGTAATTTGCCCCCTTTTTATGGCTATAATGTCTTCTACTCTTCTGAGAAGGCTTCCCACGTAATTTTGAAGTGTCTGTGGAAATTTGCGTGAGTTTGGGGTGCAGGAACTTGACTGGCCTGCACAGAGTCCCGACCTCAACCCCATAGAACACCTTTGGGATAAATTAGAGCGGAGACTGCGAGCCAGACCTTCTCATCCAACATCAGTACCTGACCTCACAAATGTGCTTCTGGAAGAATGGTCAAACATTCCCATAGACACACTCCTAAACCTTGTGGACATCCTTCCCAGAAGAGTTGACGCTCTTTTAGCTGCAAAGGGTGGGCCAACTCAATATTGAACCCTACGGACTAAGACTGGGATTCCATTAAAGTTCATGTGCGTGTAAAGGCAGGCGTCGCAATACTTTTGGTAATATAGTGTGTGTGTGTATGTATGTGTGTATATATATATACATATACATACACAGTATCTCACAAAAGTGAGTACACCCCTCACATTTTTGTAAATATTTTATTCTATTTTTTCATGTGGCAACACTGAAGAAATGACACTTTGCTACAATGTAAAGTAGTGAGTGTACAGCTTGTATAACAGTGTAAATTTGCCATCCCCTCAAAATAACTCAACACACAGCCATTAATGTCTAAACTGCTGGCAACAAAAGTCAGTACACCCCTAAGTGAAAATGTCCAAATTGGGCCCAAAGTGTCAATATTTTGTGTGCCCACCTTTATTTTCCAGCACTGTCACTGGAGTCCTCTTCCACTCCTCCATAACGACATCACGGAGTTGGTGGATGTTAGAGACCTTGTGCTCCTCCACCTTCCGTTTGAGGATGCCCCACAGATGCTCAATAGGGTTTAGGTCTGGAGACATGCTTGGCCAGTCCATCACCTTTACCCTCAGCTTCTTTAGCAAGGCAGTGGTCGTCTTGGAGGTGTGATTCGGGGTCGGTATCATGTTGGAATACTGCCCCGCGGCACAGTCTCCGAAGGGAGGGGATCATGCTCTGCTTCAGTATGTCACAGTACATGTTGGCATTCATGGTTCCCTCAATGATCTGTAGCTCCCCAGTGCTGGAAGCACTCATGTAGCCCCAGACCATGACACTCCCACCACCATGCTTGACTGTAGACAAGGCACACTTGTCTTTGTTCTCCTCACCTGGTTGCCGCCACACACGCTTGTCACCATCTGAACCAAATAAGTTTATCTTGATCTCATCAGACCACAGGACATGGTTCCCGTAATCCATGTCCTTATGCCCCGTACACACGGTCGGATTTTCCGATGGAAAATGTCCGATCGGAGCGTGTTGTCGGAAATTCCGACCGTGTGTGGGCGTGGGCTCCATTGGACATTTTCCATCGGATTTTCCGACACACAAAGTTGGAGAGCAGGAGATAAAATTTTCCGACAACAAAATCCGTTGTTGGAAATTCCGATCGTGTGTACACAAATCCGACGGACAAAGTGCCACGCATGCTCAGAATAAATTAAGAGATGAAAGCTATTGGCCACTGCCCCGTTTATAGTCCCGACGTACGTGTTTTACGTCACCGCGTTTAGAACGATCGGATTTTTTGACAACTTTGTGTGGCTGTGTGTATGCAAGACAAGTTTGAGCCAACATCTGTCGGAAAAAATCCTAGGATTTTGTTGTCGGAATGTCCGAACAAAGTCCGACCATGTGTACGCCCTATTAGTCTGCTTGTCTTCAGCAAACTGTTTGCAGGCTTTCTTGTGCATCATCTTTAGAAGAGGCTTCCTTCTGGGACGACAGCCATGCAGACCAATTTGATGCAGTGTGCGGTGTATGGTCTGAGCACTGACAGGCTGACCCCCCCCACCCCTTCAACCTCTGCAGCAATGCTGGCAGCACTCATACGTCTATTTCCCAAAGTCAACCTCTGGATATGACGCTGAGCACGTGACCTCAACTTCTTTGGTCAGCCATGGTGAGGCCTGTTCTGAGTGGAACCTGTCCTGCTAAACCGCTGTATGGTCTTGGCCTTCGTGCTGCAGCTCAGTTTCAGGGTCTTGGCAATCTTCTTATAGCCTAGACCATCTTTATGTAGAAATTGACCTCTTAGCCGCGCACTCTGGACCCAACAAAATAATATGATTAAATAATTAAATAATTCATCTTTATGTAGAGCAACAATTCTTTTTTTTTTTTCAGATCCTCAGAGAGTTCTTTGCCATGAGGTGCCATGTAGAACTTCCAGTGACCAGTATGAGAGAGTGAGAGCGATAACACCAAATTTAACACACCCGCTCCCCATTCACACCTGAGACTTTGTAACATTAATGAGTCACATGACACCGGGGAAGGTGAATGGCTAATTGGGCCCAATTTTGACATTTTCACTTAGGGGTGTACTCATTTTTGTTGACAACGGTTTAGACATTAATGGCTGTGTGTTGAGTGAGGGGTGTACTCACTTTTGTGAGATACTGATTATATATATATATATTTATTTATTTTATATATATATATATATATATATATATATATATATATATATATATATTTAGAAGTTTTAAAACCAAACTGATACAATTATTTATGACAGGCGGATCACATCTCTGTATATGACAAAAATACAAACAATTAAAAGATAATACTTCCCATTTAACAAACAGTCTTTGAAAAGAAAGAAAGACAATAGAAATAATTTGGAGCGGAGCAGATAGAAAAAGTCAGAGGAGGGGCATGATAGAAAGGAAATATTGGAATTGGATATGCATGAGTGGTGATGAGATGGGGCACTGTAGACACATAAACATAAAATGAAATGGTGTCACAGTGCAGTAAACACAGCGTGCAATACGGAAACGCACACACTTGAATGTGCGGCGCAGGGTTCGCTCAGCACACCTGTGCTTGTACGTCTAGAAAGGATTAGATGGTAGCTTTTGTGGTGTCACAGGCCCGGGGCACACATATTTTATGTTTTCAAAATATATTTAAACCCAAGAACAAAAATGTAATATACTGCAGCTTACCAGGGCTGCATTCGTTTTCTTTTTCCAGGCTTGCTCCTCTTTTTTTTTTTTTTTTCAACTGGTGATCTTACCAATACTCCCTGTCCTAGGGTGACAACACTCACTGTACTGTATCTGTGGAGGAGCAATGTTGTCACACTAGGGCAGGAAGTGTGTTTGGACCACAGAACACTTTCTCCTCTCCATAACAAAACGGGCCAGTGGCAGCCGCTCCATAAGGGGCACAGGAACGCCCCCCTTTATCCATGCATCCGGCCCCCTAATCTACATGCGGGGCACCGGACGCATGGATTCCAATGGTTTTTTTTTTGAAGCACGTGATTAGAGCAAGAGGATCTAATAGGCTTCAGAAAAGGGTGGGCTCGGGGCGCAGAGCACTATGCCTCGAGCACACCCACTTGTGTGATAATAGCGAATGAACATTCGCTATTGTCTTCCTCAATCTCCTCCCGGCCAATCAGGAAGCCCCTATTGGCCAGGGGGTCTTAGAACTTAGGACCTAGGACAGTTCCTGTTCGGCTGGGGGGAGAATGTCTCCCTGTGTTCTCGCCAGAGAGGCCCGGCTCTTCCTTCTCCCTGCCTCCATAAGGTAAGGCAGCCGATACTCAACTCGGGTGATCGCCACCGTCTGTCTCCTGTGCAGGGGGGGGGGGGCACTGTTTGTTCCGCCCCCTTCCAAAATAGTTAGTACCAGCCGCCACTGATATCGGTGATCTACTCTGTAATCCACAGAGAAGAACTGGGAAAGCTGGTAAGACTGCTTGAGATAACACAGCAGACAGCAAAGGAGGTTATCAGCCCACTGGATTTCTGGCAGAATCAACTAGTATTTTTTACACTTATTGAACAGATGTAAAAAATGTTTTCAATGGTATAATCTACATACCAAAAGAGAACAAATACATTCATTTTTTTTTAGGGTTTACATACACTTTAACGCCCCCAATACAGGCACATTTTTTTTTAAATAGTCCCCCCTCTGGATTAAATATAACATCTGTTCAGTCTGCAGTATCTCCCCCTCCCCCCAAACCCCAGCACTGTCCCCTGCAGTAATTCTTTTTCACCACAAGATGTCCTCAGTCTTCCAAGTTGAATGATACCAAGGACGTACTGTGTGTGCAAGGTGTCATGGACCCGCCCCCTGTAAGGGGGAGTCAGCACTCATAGGCTAACGATACAGAGAGTGGCTCTGACATTATCACCTTAGCGCTGTTCTCTGCATCGCTAAGGACCGCCCAGCCCAGAAAACAGGCGAAGAGGGGAGCGGACCCTGGGTTTCACATGACCGGCCTGAAGTCATCAGGGAAGGGAAGTATCAATATAAATTAGGCAAAAAAATACTTCTAGAGGGGAGGCGGGGGGGGGGGGGGAGCAGAGCCCAGAGTTGGACTTTCAGCATCTCATTTATCACCTATTAGTATACTGAGAGTGGTCAGGATAGGGAGAATTGTTATGACGTTAGAGGACCTCTTTAGCTGTGTTTTGTTTTCAGTGGCAACAATCTTATTTTTTTTTTTATGTAAGAAAAGCTTATTCAGTCAGGCAGTACAAAGAGCAATTATGACTGCAGAATCCCAGCAGAACAAAAGCCTTTTCAGTTTCCACACAACAAAGAACTTTCTGCCCCTGAGGAAGGCGGCTTTACAAACCCCAAAGCATATTTATAGCAAAACTCCAATAAGATGCCAATAAAATGAACCCGCTTTGATCTTCTTTCTCAACTGCCATTTTTTTTTGTACCTTGTTTTTATTGAGTGGTTATTATGTATAGATGTAGCTTGAATTGATACTTAATAATGATTTTGTATTTTATATTTGATTTTATTTAAAGTGATACTTAAAGTGGTTGTAAACCCTCAAGGTTTTTCTATTCTATGCATTAAGGTGAAAAACCTCCTGTAAAGCAGCAGCCCCCCCAGAGCCCCCCTTTTATTTACCTGAACCCGGTCTTTCCAGCGACGGGGACGTGCACAACAGCTCCAGCCAGTGTCTCAGGTCCCGATTGGATAGATTGATAGCAGCGCAGCCATTGGCTCCCGCTGCTGTCAATCAAATCCAATGACATGGGAGCCGGGGGGAGGGGGGGCGGGGCTGAGTCCTGCTGTCCATGTCAATGGAGGCAGCAGCAGGACTCGGGAGCGCACCAGTACGAGTGCCCCCGTGGAAAGCGCTTCTCCGTCGTGGGGCACTCGATGCGGGGAGGAGCCAGGAGCGCCGCGGGGGGGACCCCAGAAGAGGAGGATCGGGGCCGCTCTGTGCAAAACCCTTGCACAGAGGAGGCAAGTACAACATGTTTGTTATTTTTTTAAAAAAAAAAAACTTTACAATCACTTTAAAGCGGAAATTCCCCAAGCACAAAGATTTGTGCTAAGATGGGGGATTTCAGCAGGGGGGTGGATTTGTACTGAGAGGAGGAATTTATGCTTAGGGCATGCAGATGATCTTGTCCCAGCACTGCGATGAACAGCAGAATTTTTTTCCCCACACAAATAGAGCTTTCTTTTGGTGGTATTTGATCGCCTCTGCGTTTTTTATTTTTTGTGCTATAAACAAAAAAAGACGAATAAAAAAAAAATCTATTTTCTGCTATAACACATATCCAATAAAAAAAACAGGGAACAAAATCTAATTTCTTTATCAATTTTGGGCAATATGTTTTCTGCTACATATTTTTGGAAAAAAATCCCAATAAGTGTTTATTGATTGGTTTGCGCAAAAGTTATAGACTCTACAAACTATGGGATATTTTTTTTTATTTTTTATTTTTACTTCCCTGCTGACAGGACAGAGCTCTGCCGAAGTAAACAAGGCAGAGCTCTGTCCTGCCAGCGGGGAAGTAATGGATTAATTGTGTGTGTTCCGGAACGATCGGCGGGTGCCGGCTATAACCTATTGGCTGGCACCCACTGATCAGCATCTGCATGTAAAATCACAGCAGAGCCCGGTCTACCTGGAAGTTGCGAATCCCCTTCTAGATATGTGATCTGGCGCAGCAGAGCCGCCTTGTCGCCGTATATCTGTGTTATATAGCCATGCGCAATTCGTTTCGTTCCAAATGAATTTCGACAATTTTTTAACGAATTTCGACAAATTCGTTACTTCGAAAATATCAGAATTAATGAAAATCCGATTAACTAATTTTTTCAGAAATCCGAAAACACGAAAATACAAAAATCTGAAAAAATAACTAACTAATAATAAATTACTAACTAAATAATTAACTATCACTAACTATTAAATTATTGGAATTTCCTTTCAAATTTGGCTGTTAGTCCGAAAATAAGAAAGAAAACCCAAAAATTTGAAAGAATAAGTAACCAACTAATTTACTAGACGTGCACTGCCGAAAAATTTGTTTGTTTTGTTTTATTTGGGGTTTTTATTTTTTTCATTTTTTGGGTTATTCGTTATGATCAAAATTCGTAATTTCGGAAATTAGTAAATTAGAAAATTCATAAATTAAAAAATGTGTAAGTTTATAAATTTGTAATTTCATAAATTTGAAAATTAGAAAATTTATAAATGAGAAAATCCAGAAATTTGAAAATTCGAAAATTCAGAAAGAACAAAAATTCTAAATGATAACTAACTAACTAATAAAAACGAACTATTAAATTATAGGTATTGGAATTTCCTTTTAAATTTGGCTGTTAGTGAACGTAACGAATAAGAATTTATCCGAAGTTACGAATAATCCGAAATAACAAATGCTGCATCTAAACAAATGGAACGTAATGAATTAATAATGATAAATAACAATAATAAAAATAATAAAAAACAATTTATTATTTATTATTACTTTGTTCTGTTACTTTTTTTAGATGCGGCATTCGTTATTTCAGATCATTCCTAACTTCGGATAAATTCGTATTCGAATTAATAATAATAAATAACAATAATAAAAACTTTTATTATTATTAACTCTTTCCGTTCCATTCGTTTAGATGCGGCATTCGTATTCGTTACGTTCACTAACAGCCAAATTTGAAAGGAAATTCCAATACCTTTAACAGTTAGTTATTCTTTTGAATTTTCAGATTTTCTTTCTTATTTCCGAATTTTCCAATTTCCGAATTTACAAATTGCGATCATAAGGAATGACCCTAAAAACAAACAAACAAAAAAAAAAAAGCAAAAAACAAATGAAATGAAAACAAACTAATTTTTTGGCAGTGCACATGTCTAGTGTTAATGGTCGGCAAGCAGTTAATCAGCCAACAGCTAAAGGTAATGTATATTGTCATCATGATGAAGCACTTTGAGCGAAACGCGTCCCTTGTTGACATCTGTTCATGTGTTGCATACCATTTTCTACAACAACTCTACAGTCGTGCAAGAAGATTGAAGCAGTTTCCTTTTATCAGAGTTTTTAGTCCACATTAGGGTCCAGTTTAGTCATATTAAAGTGGTTGTAAACCCTTACATATCCCCAGTGAAGTGACTGGCCTCAGGTGATACACGGAGATCAAACAAATCCTCCTGCATAAGTTGTACCTGTTTATCTGCAGTCTTCTCTTCTCTACATCCATTCAAAGTGCAGAATGTATACAGCTTGTCTGAGCTTCCAGAAAGGAGGGAGCTGAAGTTACACTCTGCAGAGCTCTGAGACAGCAGACAGAAATGACACATAGGGGTTAATTTACTAGACATGTGCACTGCCGAAAAATGTGTTCGTTTTGTTTTATTTGGGTTTTTTTTTTCTGTTTTTCGGGTCATTCGTTATGATCGAAATCCGTAAATTTGTAATTTTGTAAATTAGTAAATTTGAAAATTCATAAATTAAAAAATTCATAAGTTTGTAAATTTGTAATTTCATAAATTTGAAAATTAGAAGATTCATAAATTCGGAAATCTGGAAATTCGAAAATTTGAAAATTCGAAAGAACAAATATTCTAAATGCTAACTAACTAATTAATAATAACTATTAAATTACAGGTACTGGAATTTCCTTTCAAATTTGGCTGTTAGTCAACGTAACGAATATGAATATATCCGAAGTTACAAATTATCCAAAATAACAAATGCTGCATCTGGAACGGAATGAATTATTATTATTAATAATAATAATAATAAAACGTTTTTTATTATTATTATCGTTATTTATTATTTTTAATTTGTTACGTTCCATTTGTTTAGATACGGCATTCATTATTTTGGATAATTCATAACTTCGGATAAATTCGTATTCATTACATTCACTAACAGCCAAATTTGAAAGGAAATTCCAATACCTATAATTTAATAGTTAGTAGTAGTTAAGTTATTATTAGTTAGTTATTTCAGATTTTCGAATTTTCAGGTTTTAGAATTTCCGTTCTTATTTTTCGGATTTTCGTTCTTTTGAATTTCTTGTTTTTGTTTTCGGATTTTTGAATTTTCCGAAATTTTGGATTTTTGAATTTCGAATTTCTGAATTTTCGAATTTCCGAATATTTGAATTTCCGAATATTTGAATTTCCGAATATTTGAATTTCCGAATATTTGAATTTTCGAATTTCCGAATATTTGAATTTCCGAATTTTAGAGTTTCCGAATATTTGAATTTCTGAATGTTAGAATTTACGAATATTTGAATTTCCGAATTTTCGAATATCCGAATTTAACGAATTCCCGATTTTTACGAATTTACAAATTTTCGAATTTTTGGAAAAATTTGTTAAACTTGTTTTTGTTAATTCGGATATTTCCGAATTAACTAATTTGTCGAAATTTGTTAAAAAAACTAATTCGGAACGAAAAGACTTGCACATGTCTATGATTTACTAAAGGCAAATGGACTGTGCACTCTACAAGTGCAGTTGCTCCTAAGCTTAGTAATTGATGTAAAGTTTCACTTTGCAAAGAATACCCAATCACATGCAAGAAAAATTAAAAAAAACAGCATTTTTTCCTGCACATGATTGGGTGATGGAAGTCAGCAGAACATCTGCTCATTTAGTAAACTGCACTTTGCAAAGTGCACGGTCTGTTTGCCTTTAGTAAATCAACCCCACAGCGCTCTGGACTGAGACAAGTACACACTATAGAGCAGTGATGGCGAACCTTGGCACCCCAGATGTTTTGGAACTACATTTCCCATAATGCTCTTGCACTCTGCAGTGTAGTTGAGCATCATGGGAAATGTAGTTCCAAAACATCCGGGGTGCCAAGGTTTGCCATCACTGCTATAGAGGGATATGCTTTGTTCATATTTCATGTCTGAAGTTTTACAACCACTTTATTATGGCCTGAATTCTGATTGGTCCTTTTTGGGTAATCCTCTGTCACCATCGATCTTTGCCCCGCCTTCCCGAATAAGCAGGAGCAGCACTTGCGCAGCGTTGGCAGGAAGTCAGAGTCAGGAGAGAGGCAGGCGGAGGGAGCAGCGGGTACCTGATGACGGTATCGGTGTCTGCCGCTTTGAAGCTATAGTACAAGGTCTGCTTGTGATAGAGTTGGAACACTGTGCCCAGCTTGGGGTTCTGGTCCCAGTTCTCAGGCACAATGTGGAAACCTAATAAAGGTAAACTTTCTGAGGCCATTTTGTCCTAAAAGAGAAGGATAAAAACATGTCAAGGCTCAAACACTTTGCAAATATTAACGGGGGGAGGCCATTTTAACGGGGATTTATTATTTCACTCATGTCACCGGACTCACCATATAGTAATGGTCTCCCTTTCCCACTACCCCTTTGTAGGCCTTATTGCCCGGAAGGTCAATAGTTCACATAAAGCAGGAATCTTCAAACTACGGCCCTCCCGCTGTTGCGGAACTGCACATCCCATGAGGCATTGTAAAACTCTGACATTCACAGACATGGCTAGGCATGATGGGAATTGTAGTTCCTGAACAACTGGAGGGCCGTAGTTTGAAGACCCCTGACTTAATGTATATCACTAGTTGGCCTATTTTGTCCATTTCTGATGGAGCAGGGAAGGGTCAGAACCCTGTTGGGTATTCCCCCCCCCCTCTGTCCCACTGGGGAAATTTTCCCTCATTTCCTGTCCTGGTGACAACAGGAAGTGAGCAAAAATCACCAAAATGAAAAACATTTTTTGTCCCCAGGTCAGATGTCTCAATTTCTCTTCTAATTCCTGTTTTTGGGGACAACCATCAAATTTTGGATTTTCCGTTTACTCTCTGTCTTGGTATTGGTCAGTAGGATAAACTGAGTGAATACATCTCCCCAGTGGAGACACGTGTGGTGCCCTCTGGAGAGCGATACTCCTTGGATCGCTTTTCAGAGGGCATTTGACAGACGGAGAGGAGGCATTATGTCACCTCTTCACCGGCTGATTTAAACCTGTAAATGCTACACTACTGCGCCGCAATCGCATGCGCTGAACGCAGTTGTAGGGTGGTTGTGGCATGGCCCCAGACTCACATTGGTCGCATTTGGCCGCGGTATTGCTTGCCAAAAGCGTTATGCTGTTTCGTTTTTTGACACGGCCACAGCATGTGTACGGCCTTGGGTGGCTGGATGTCAAATGTTCAGGCAGGCAGTTGGGGGCAGTAAAACCATTGACTCATCTGCCTGGTTTTGCTGCCCCCCGGCCCCTCCTATGAACAAAGCCCCAATGTACCAGTGTAATTTCGAGGAGAAGGGGGGTCTAACTACATCAGGCTCATCCAGTAGACAGTGCAATATGTGGGCACTGTCCAACGGGCAATTTTGTATCAGAGATTATTTGCTTCTACAGTTCGCTAATGCCAGCAATGAACAGTTAGTGGATTCATCACTTGTTTTGCTAGTTTTGTTTTTCAAGCTAAGAAGTAATTTGTTGCCTCAATAAGTTAAAGGGTTAGTTCGCCTTTACAATAAAATTGCCCATACGCATTCCAAGCCTGCCTGAAAAACTCCTAGGTAGGGGGCTCCTCCCCTGTCGTCCTTGAATGCAGTACGCGGCATACTTAAGGCATGTACCTCCCCCCAGCTCTGCAGAAATGAGCGCTCTGGCTCGCTCAAAACTGGCACATGCTCAGTGTGCTCATTCCAGCAAAAGCGGGCACATCCATCGTATAGTGCGTCCTGTTATCTAGACAGCATGGGGGGGGGGGGTTGTGGCAGTGGCGGAATGATCACCTACCAAGGAGTTTTTCAGACTAGAATAAGAGAGGCCTACAGATATGATGTTGAAAAATATATTATTTTTAAAACCTGAGCACTGTTTTTACATTTATTGAGGACTCTGGAATGCATGGGCAATTGTATTGTAAAAGTGAACTCACTCTTTCAACTAGTGCGACAGCATCAGATTATTGTATTCTACTACAAGTCGCCATGCTTCAGCTACTTATAGATGGGCCATAGTGGTGAATGATGAGACAATTATTGGCGAGCCAGTCACTGACATGAAACGTCGCCCAGACTCCATCACTGAGCGACTAAGCTACAGCCCTGGTTCGCACTGACTGCGGGAATGAAAGTGTGCGGGTTCAGCTCCCGATTTCAGAGACATCTGTGCGGGTTTCTGCATTAGGACAGTGCCATTGCCGTCGATTTAACATGTCAAATTGCACCAATGTGAACCAGGGCACAAATCATTGCAAAATTAGCTTCTGATTTCATAGAAGATAGCTGATGTTCATTTTTTTTTTTAAAGAGTATTGCTGCAAATCAAATTTCCCATCTGACATGGCCCTTGGACCGAATTTCAGTTCAGATTAGTGGAAGAAAAATTCAGATTTGTTGCTAGATGTCACTAGATGCCCTACTGAACAAGCCTGATTGTGTTACTACATGGTGAGATACAGTGTCTAATATATGGAAGGGCCTTTAAAGTGGACCAGGCACAAGGTGCTCTCCATTTGAAGGGCCATAGCAATATTTCAGCTTTAGAGCATGTGACCTAATTAGTGAGGCATATGGCACCTCACATCACAATCTACTGACATGGAAATATGGGATTTAAAGAAAAAAAATGGATCAAAGTGACCCCCCACCTTCAGCCAACCTTATTATCATCATTCTTTATTAATATTTTCTTATGATGGTTGTTAGTTATTTCAGCCTATATAATTGTAAAGTTAAATAATGTTGGCTTTCACTGTTTTTGCACACAAGATACAACACGTCTAAGAATACATTCATCTCCAATTCACAAAGAAAACCCTTATCATATTCAATCAATAAAAGGCCTCAGCTAACACCCTGGTGCTCTGAAGGTGGGAAGCCACTTTTCATGTCACAATGTTCCAGAAATCCAATGGGGACAATGACCATGCATGGGAAAGTAGTGTGGACAGTGGTGTTGCTCTCACCTCACAGGCAGTGTAGGTATACAGTACTTTGCCTTTAATGACAAACCAGCGTTTCTTCCAGTACTTTTTGCCCTTTTTGCACCGGTGTAAGTAGCCACTGATCGTAGCGTTTTCTCCAGATGCTGCTGCCTGGGAAGAGAGGGAAGGGAATGTTTTATACTTGGGGTTGTTGTTTTAAAGCAGTTTTACTTTTTTTATACATTGTTGTTTCAGATACTGGAAACAAGAGGTTTCCTTTCAACTAAAATTGTTTATGGTGATTTCCAATGCTTAGCGATTGCAATGGGACAGTCTTGTTGCTAAAGTTACATAAACACCTTAAAGCTGGGTATACATGGATGAAAATTGGTTCTGTCGAACACTCACGCTGGAAAACCAGAATTCTGGCCAATAGTTGCAAGCGCTGCTCTGTGTATTCTGGTGGTGGGGGAATCCCCTGTCAGAATACAATATGAGGAGATCCTTGCATCACATATTACTTGTGTTGATACAGAGATCTGTTATTTTTTTCAACCTGCTGGTTGAACAGGGGTAAAAAAAAAACTGAATGTGAATACCCTGCTTAAGGCATCAGAAAATGATCTATCTTGACACAGTCTACCCATGGTACGACAGAAGAATCACTTTTTCGATGGACTGTTCCTTTAGAAACAACAGAATCCTGCTCATACTACCTAACATTATATCCTCCACATTCCTCTTTTTTACCTACAGCTCACTGTCATACCCTCTGTGCTCCTCTACACAAACGTTTTACTGACATACCCTCCACGCTCCTCTCCTGTACATACTGCCCGCTGTCATACCCTCCACACTTCCCTCCTGTACATACTGCCCACTGTCATACCCTCCACACTTCCCTCCTGTACATACTGCCCACTGTCATACCCTCCACACTTCCCTCCTGTACATACTGCCGACTGTCATACCCTTAACAATCCGTACCTACTGTCCTCTATCATACCCTTCACATTGCTCTCCTGCACATACTGCTCACTGTCTTACCCTTCACATTCCTTTACTGTACGTATTGCCCACTTTCATACCCTGCACATTCATCTCTTGTACATACTGTCCTCTATCATACCCTTTACATTCTTTTCCTGTACATACTGTCAAACCCTTCACATTTCTCTCCTGTACATACTGTCCACTGTCATACCCTCTGCACTTCCCTCTTCTACATACTGCCCACTGTCATACCCTTTTCCACTCCTCTCCCATACATACTGTCTGCTATCATACCTTCCACATTTTTGCCTTGCGCATACTGCTCATTGTCACACCCTCTGTACTTCTCTCCTGCATATACTGCCCACTGTCATACTCTCTTCAACTCCTCTACAGCACATACTGCCCATGCTCATACTCTCTTCAACTCCTCTCCTGAACATACTGCCCAACTGCCCACTGTCACATCCTCTGTACTCTTCTCCTGTACATACTGCACACTGTTATACCCTCTTCCACTCCTCTCCCATACATATTGCCCACTGTCCTACCCTCTTCCACTCTACTCCTATACATATTGCCCACTGTCAAACCCTCTTCCACTCTACTCCTTTACATAGTGATCACTGTTATACCCTCTTCCACTCTGCTCCTGTACATAGTGCCCATTGTCATACCCTGCACATTCCTCTCTTGAACATACTTCCCACTGTCATACCCTCCGCGTTCCTCTTCTGCACCTACTGCTCACTGTCATACCCTCCATACTCCTCTCCCGCACACACTGTGTGCTAAAACACTTCTTTAACATTTTTTGCAAAATCCCCACCTTACAGTTCACTTTTACTACCCTTCTTAATTGGAAAGTTTAGGTGTAATGTATGAAATGTGTTGTTGGTTGCGTACCAAGTCCAGCCCTAGTCAATCAGAGAAAACACATTTTACAGCATTATAAAATTGAGATATATGAAGACAGCTAATTTTCCATACAGGCTCTAGTGGGGCTGTGAAGGAGTTTACATTTTATAATGCTGTAAGATAGATTTATACATCACTTTCAAAGACTGTTTATCATGTAATAACTGCTTGAGGCTTAGCACTGCATTCCAGAGCTGAAACATTCACTTAGAACCTGGCATTGGCTACAATGGCGGACATAGGGACCAGTGCCAAGGAATAATGTACGCTCTCCCTGACTCTTATCATTGTTGCTCCATCTATGTGCCTGTTCCCTTTCTCATGAATACCAATGAACAAGGTGTGCCCAAGTCAAGGGGCTGCCATATTAAGTGACATCATCCATCCTGATCATACAGCTATTGCTTTTGGCTCCTTGGAGACCCCAATGGGCCTGTTTTGTCTTCTTGACCGCTGAACAATAGCACTGGCTGTATGTCTGAATAGCTCTAGTTAATTTGGTGAACTCAGCACAGTATTCACCCAATCAGGGCCATGGATAATGGGGTAACACCAGTCCTCCTGTATGGGGCCCAGGCCACTGCGGGGACCAGGCAGCAGGCCACTGGGGGGACCAGGCAGCAGGGTGAATCAACCGCTGGCTTTTATCTGCTGCAGAGAGAGCCATACAAGGGATTGGTTCCAGTAATTGCCCCCCTCCCACCGCACTGATCTCCCTCCCTGTGCAACATACATTTACCCCTCGCCCCAGGCTTCCCTCCTCTCCTTCCTGATGGCAGTTGCAGGCATATAATAGGATCCTTCGGGATGGAGAGTGGGGGAAGGGTCTGGTAAATATGTCATTCCTTTTCTGAATGAACACAATGAGTGATCGGTACCAATCACTCACTGTGTTCACAACTGAAGCATAGTAAACTGCATGTGTTTGGGTCGGGGGGGGCGGGGGGAACCTGTCAGGTTGGCTGTATGGGGCCTTGTGCTTTCTTTCAGTAGCCCTGCTTCTAATACTCAGAAAATGCAAACCTGATGCTTCCAAATGCTTTTTTTTAAAGCTGCACCAACATTCCCATGAAGATGATCTGTCTGTGAAACTCCCAGGCGGGAGTTGGTAGGATTTTCAAAAGGCTTCTCAAATGTGCTTTTTAAATGCATAGTAAATACTTAACAAGATGGCTAAGATTTTAAAAATGTGTGCGTCTGAACCTGAGGCACGGTCAGAATGCATGTTAGGTTCGGGCAGCGATCGTCTTACCTCCATCAGAGCTGATGGGACTTTCTTATGCCTCTTGAAAGCAGACGGGTGGATGCTCTGAAACATGGATGTAAAGGTGCTGGATGCGGATCTTGGCATTTGAGGTGAGGAATTTGCACTGGCTGTTGCAAGCTCTGCAAAACCAAACAAAGCAATGATTTAAGGGAAGACTCTCTTTGTGATGTAATAGCCAAGTCCCACCAGTAGGTGGAGATATAGCACTAAAATAGGAAGATGCAGTTTTTCCGTGTTGCTCTAACTTTGTCCCACCACGTTGGAATACAGCGCTAACAATAAGTGATATTGTTGTCTTTTTCTTTGTCAGTTAGAAAAATAAAAAATGCCTCACTGTGCACGGTCCATGGGAGAAATAAATGACCAGCATCCTTGGTCAGCAGGAGAAAAATGTAATGCCCCGCTGTTTGTGGTCAATGGGACAGAGCTTCGGGACATCGGGTGGGTTCCAAATCCCAGGACAGTCCTGCGGAAATCGGGATGTTGAGAGGCATGGCAGCTCAAATGTGGGTCCACTGGTCATATCCTGTAACTTGTAAGCAGTCTTTAGCAGTCTCTTGTAACATGATGGTGGTCTATAAAAAGACAGCATCTTAACCATAGCTCCCAACTGTCCCTGATTTTGAGGGACTGTTCCTGATTTGGAGCAATGTCCCTCTGTCCCTCTTTCCTCCTCATTTGGGTCTGATCTATATACAGTGGAACCTTGGATTACGAGCATAATTAGTTCCAGGAGAATGCTTGTAATCCAAAGCACTCGTATATCAAAGCGCGTTTCCCCATAGAAGTCTATGGAAACAAAGATAATTCGTTCCACATTGACTTCTATTGCATGCAATACCGCATGTGGCCAGAGGTGGGGGGGCGCCGGAGAGACTCGGAGACCGCTCAGATGCACTCGGAAAGGCTCGGAAACACTCGGGAACTGAGTATTTCCGAGTGTTTCTGAGTATTTCCGAGCGGCTCAGAATGTCTCCTAGTGTCACTGGCGCCCGCGAACCTCTGGCCAAATGCGGTACTGCACACTGCAGAGGCTTGAATCCTGCTTGTTTTGCGAGACGACACTCGCAAACTGAGTCAGGATTTAAAAAAAATAATAGCTCATATTGCAAAATGCTCGTTAACCGCGTTACTCGCAATCCGAGGTTCCACTGTAGTTGTATATAAACCTTTCATCCAAATTCTAAATGGCTGCATTTGTAAATTTTAAAAGCCAATATAATGAATACTAGTGGTAAAAAAAAGTCCTTGTAGATTTAATTACCCTTTTTTTTGGTTAATTCTCCTTTAAGGGGGTGTGGCTGGGGGCGTGCCCTATGCCTACATACATTTGCTAGTAGGTGTTCCTCATTCCCATCTCAAAATGTTGGGAGGTGTGTCTTAAAACATCCCTTTATCCTTTATGGCAGAGCAAAACTTTCTACTTTGTATACACCAGTCTCTTACCTTCCTGCCAGCGACAGCCCGTCCATTAGGGGGCGCACAGGCGCCAATCCCCTATCCATGCATTTGGCCCCCCTAATCTACATGCAGGGCTCCAGACCATGGATTCCAATGAGGGGTGTTTTTTTTAACATGTGATTAGAGCCAGAGGCTCTAATAGGCTTCAAAAAAAGGGTGGGCTCGGGGCGCAGAGCATTACGCTCTGAACCCACAAGTTGTGTGACAATAGCGAATAAATATTTCATATCGCCACACTGATCCTCTTCCCGGCCAATCAGGAAGCAGGTCCTGAGACCCGTCACCCAATTGGCTGAAAGGACAGGCGATCCTATTGAATGCCTAGGAGGAGGAGGAGGGAGGAGACACATGGCAGAAGCCGCTGTGGTGCAGAAGAGGAGCCGCTGCCTGCCACCCATAGGAGCCTGCTGCCACCCGCAACTTAGATGGGGTAAGTGCTGGGCTTGATGACCGACCAACCGGGGTGGGGGGTGACCTGACCGGCGACTGACCGACCTACACCCCCCAAAAAAAATTAAATAAAAAAAACACCAGTCACCACTGCTTTCTGCATCTCCTATTTGTAACAAAGCAGTCTCTCGTAGGGCTGGTTCACACCATAAAAACGCACTCCAGATAAGTTTCTGAATGCGCGTTTTGATGCGTTTCTGGATGCTTTTCAGGTGCTTGTTTTCTTTTTTTTCCTGTTTGTTTTTTTACTATACTAGGGTCCAGTGCGTTTTTGGTACGTTTTACTGTGTTCCAGTACAGTCCAGTGCAGTAAAAATGCAGCATGTTCTACTTTTTTTTTTCTGGAACTGTAAAAGCCCTGGAACTGACTGCATGGGTGTGAACAATGCCACTGGAACCCATATAACCTACTTTCCATGCCTTTTTGATGCAGAAAAATAAAAACGCACTGGACTGCATGTGGTGTGAACTGGCCCGTAGAGTTAGGTCCTCCAAACAGAAGACGACGCTGCAGCTGCACTCACCCCTTTTCCGCAGCTCCGCATAGCAGCCATTACAGACTTTGGACGGACGGTCCTTTAAGTACTTCAAAGGGTATTTGTTTCTGGAGCAGCTGCGGCAAACGATCTGTCAAAAAAAGAGAGAGAAATCCAAAATCATTTTTATAGAATTTTTGACTACTCAAACACTTAAGAAAAAGGGCAACTTGAACCTGTTTTCAGAGACGACAAAATAACGCCAGTGCTATGGAAATGTGACGAAATGTCATGGAAGCCTGCAGTCCCTGTACAGCAAAGCTGCGGTTGGAAGGGGCAGAAGCAGCAAAATAAGCCAATCAGTTGTGCTGCAGTGTTTATTAGCTAAGAGCATGCTGATAGAATGAGAGAACAGCGTGATAGAGAGATGAGCCCATCAATCTGCTGCTTCTCTTTTCACTGCCCAGTCACAGACTGGGGGGGGAGGGACAAGACCTGTAAGTGTAACTTAAAGAGGAAGTAAACCCTGGTGGGGTTTTTCTTCCTTTCTTCTTCCCTGCAAAGTAAAGGCATAGTGTGCTAGTATGCATTGCTTACTAGCACATTATGTGACACTTATCTGCAAACGAAGCCTGCGTCGTCCCCGCTTCAAGCCGCATCCATCTTCACCCGTCTTCCTTCCGGGGGCCGTGGACTCCGGCTCTGTGACTGGCCGGAGCCGCGTGACATCACACCCGCGCACGCGGCCCACGTTTAGGAGATGTTTACAGTACCTATAGGTAGCCTTATTATACAATTTACACAGGGAGGTTTACAACCTCTTTAAAGCAGAGTTCCACCCAAAAGTGGAACTTCCCCTCATTTGTCTCTTCTCCCCCTCCGGTGCCACAATTGGCACTTTTCGGGGGGGAGGGGGGACAATATACCTGTTCCCACTTCCGGAAGTCCGGGCCGCGGCCGCGTGACATCACCGCAGGGCTCCCTCCTCCCCCTCTCCCTGTCGCCGGGCCAGTACGAGAGAAGTTTGGGGCCTCTCGTATGCGCAGTAGGGTTCCCGGCGTGAAAGTTGTAAGGCTACAAATCCGGGTACCATTACCCGCAATGGCGGCGGCAGCACCCGACAGCTGATGGAAACATCAGCTGTGGTGCCGACATTGCGGGACTCCAGGACAGGTAAGTGTCCGATTGTCAAAAGCCAGCAGCTGCAGTATGTGTAGCTGCTGGCTTTTACATTTTTTTTGGGCACGACACCGCTTTAACTGCAGCAAAGAAAAATCAGGTCTCTTGCCCTGCCAGTCAGGAATGTGCTGAGTGGCAGAGCTGTGTAAATCTCAGGACTGGATGGATAGGAATAGAAGTCCTTTGACAGGTCCCATAGACCTATTTCATTTGTGTGTTTGGCTGCATGTCTGGAGCTCAACTTTAGCATAATCTATAACTCTAATGCCGCGTACACACGAGCGGACTTTTCGACCGGACTGGTCCGGCGGACAATTCGACTGTGTGTGGGCTTCATCGGACCTGCAGCGGACTTTTTTGGTTGAAAATCTGACGGACTTTAGATTTGGAACATGCTTCCAATCTTTACGTCGGAACTCCGCCGGACCCAGTTCCTATCGAAAAGTCCCCTCGTCTGTATGTTAGTCCGACGGACGAAAACCGACGCTAGGGCAGCTATTGGCTACCGGCTATCAACTTCCTTATTTTAGTCCGGTCGTACGTCATCACGTACGAATCTGTCGGACTTTGATGTGATTGTGTGTAGGCAAGTCCGTTTGTTCGGAAAGTCCTTCGGAAGTCCACCCAAAGTCCGTTGGATAGACCGTCGGACCAGTCCGGTCGAAAAGCCCGCTCGTGTGTACGCGGCATAACAAGCATTTCCAGGCAATAACTGGAAGCATTTGGTGTGTTTCCTAAAACGATCCAGTAACCAGGAAATCTCCAGGCGGGGTGAAGACGTCTCCTCTGTTGAAGAATGCAGCAGACGACCACAAAGCTCACCTTGCCGCAGGCGTGACAGTGATGGCGTCTCAGCGTCAGTGTAAAGTCACTGCTGCAGTTCATACACATCATGGCATGGGACATGTGTACCACGCTGGGCGGCCTCTCCCCCAGACACATCCCCAGCCTTTCCCGCACCTGAAGAGACACAAATCAGAGAGTTTAGATACACGTGAAAATCTTCTGTCCATAAATATTGATAGTCGTATGACCACAAAATGTGTCTTGCCTGTTTTCAGGTGATGTCACATATATATTTACAGTGGAACCTTTGTTTACGAGTAACGCGGTTAATGAGCGTTTTAAAAGACGAGCAACTTTTTTTTTTTTTTTTTTAATTCTGACTCGGTTTGCGAGTGTTGTCTCGCAAAACGAGCAGAATTCAAGTTAATAGGGTGTGCAGTACCGCATTTGGCCAGAGGTCAAAGCCTCCCTGAGTATTTCCGAGGCTCTCCAGCGCCCCCCCCACATCTGGCCACATGCTGTATTGCATGCAATAGAAGTCAATGCGGAACAAATTATCTGAGTTTCCATTGACTTCTATGGGGAAACACGCTTTTATATGCGAGTGCTTTGGATTACAAGCGTTCTCCTGGAACGAATTATGCTCATAATCCAAGGTTCCACTGTATTTTTGTACAATATATATATATAATACATAAATACAGTGGAACCTTGGATTACGAGCATAATACGTTCCAGGAGAACGCTTGTAATCCAAAGCACACGCATATCAAAGCGTGTTATATATTTAAAGTATTACTAAACCCAGGAGCCTGCAGTCACTATATCTGGATCTCCCACAGTACACAGAACATGGAAATGCAATTATTTTAGTAAATATAAACTGCTAAATATCTTTTCTAATCAGCAGTATATAGCAGTCTTGTGACTCCTATCAGTGTCTGGTTAAAGCTTGTAGGAGGGGGTTTAATTTCCCCCCTGATCCTCTGTCTGGACAATGCTCATTGGCCTTGTGCTGATCACATGCACTCTCCAAAGAAAAAAAAAAACCTCTCTAGCAATACACACCAAACTGGGCATGTGCAGCCTGACTCCTAAGTCTCTGTTCTATCAGGAAATGGATGGGGGACAGTGGAAGAAGGGGAGGATCAGAGAAGACAGGATCACACAGCCTTTACGCACAATGCGGAGGATTAACCCCTTAGGTTCCGCAGTGAGTAGAACAAGCATGCTTTACAGCATATACAGACTGATTTTACTGTTGTGGGTTTAGTAACACTTTAAATTTATTCGCAATATATTTTACAATTATGTAGCGATGCAGAAACTTTGATATTTGGAATACAATCAACTGTAAGATTTTTGAGAACAAATTTTTATTATTATTATATAGAATTTATATAGCGCCAACAGTTTGCGTAGCGCTTTACAACATGAGTTCTATTTTTGAGAACAAATTTTTATTATTATTATTATATAGAATTTATATAGCGCCAACAGTTTGCGTAGCGCTTTACAACATGAGGGCAGACAGTACAATTACAATTCAATACAGGCCGGATCAGAGGGTCCTGCTCATAGAACTTACTATCCAGAAGGATTACAAGTGATACAAGAGGTGGAGGCAGGATAGGCTTCTCTAAAGAGAAGGGTTTTCAGGGATTGCCTAAAAATGGATAGATTAGGAGATCGTCTGACAGATTGGGGTAGAGAATTCCAAAGGGATGGGAGAGGTTCGGGAGAAGTCCTGGAGAAGAGCATGGGAGGAGGTGATGAGGGAACTAGAGAGCAAGGAGGATTTTAGGAGGAACGAAGAGAACGATTTGGTTGGTATTTTGCTTGTAGAACAAACATATAACCTTTGACCTCCTCCTGTAGTGTGTCTCAATCTCTGACCATCTCCTCTTGCAAGTCTGGAGTCTCTGACAGCCTTCTGAAGCATTACATTCGCTGAATATTAGGTGTGGCCCTTTGGTGATGTCAAAGGCTGCATTTGAGGCACCTTATATCAAAAAGGTTGACAGCCAATGACATCATAGCTCCCAAATGTTCCCTGATTTGGAGGGACCGTCCCTGATTTGGAACAATGTCCCTCTTTCCTCCTAATCTGTCCCTTATTTTGGTCTGATCTATATATTTGTATATAAAATGGTCTATTTATCTTTCAAAAGGTGTTTCCCAGTGATAAACTTTTCATCCAATTTCTAAAATAAATGAATAGTAGTGATTTAAAAAAAAGCACTTGTGGGTTTACTAATCTTTTTTTGTTTTTGTTTAATTACCCTTTAAAGGGGCATGGCTAGGGTTGTGTGTCTCATACATTTTTTGTTTACTTCCCCTTTAAAGGGGCGTGGCCAGGGTGTGTGTGTCTTATACATACATTTATTTGCTAATATGTGTCCCTCATTCCCATCTCAAAAATTTGGGAGGTATGATGGACATAGACTTTATTTAATCTGCTGCTCTTTACAATTGCCACTAGGTGGAGGTGTGACATCATTTTGGAGAAATGGTGGGGGGGGGGGGGGGGGGTCTCGCACAAGAAACAGGACAGGATGACAAATTGCTTACGCAATTTGGAATTAGCTGTGCTTTAACAATATCAAAAACCTGCATCAGACCCATACGGTTCTTCCAAAGAAAATATATTTAAATGTCTGTAAAAAAAATATAAAATTTAAATATATGTATAAAATGGTAAAAAACTGAATTTGGGGTCTATTAAAAAAAAAAAACGCATAGCTATTCATCCAGCAAATCTGCACCTGTGCAAACAAATTTTCTTTTATTATGAGCAGTAGTAAAATAACATATTTTGACTACTAGATGGGGAGCATCGGCAATACATATGGTCCCTGTAACAAGTGATAAAATGTAGTATTTCTAGAGAATGCTAGAGGGAATTACCAAAAACTCAACAATTGCTACATTATATCTCTTGCTACATAGACAGATGTGTATTTCCTTCGCTCCTCAGCTCTATCTAGTGGCCAAAATGCACTATATCAGAACAGAAAATAGCCTAAAGAACATTCATTTTTGCCCAATTCCCTTGCATATTTGCTTGACCCAGAGCTAAATCACCTTGCAAAACAACCTAGATAGAAGCCAAGGCCTGGTGGATGTCTGAGGTTCCAAGTACAACCTACCTACTTACAACTAAATCGTCTTCAAGGCAACGTAGACAGAAGCCTATGGCCCAGCGGATGTCTGAGGGGCCAACTATAACCTACCTACCTACAATCAAATTATCCTCAAGGCAACCTGGACATGAGCTTATGGCCCAGTGAATGTCCGGGGGGGGCAACTACAGCCTCCCTACAACCAAATCATCTGAAGGCAACATAGACAAGAGCCCATGGCCTGGGATATGTCCAGGGAGCCAACTACAGCCTACCACCTACAACAATCTTCCACAAGGCAACCTGGACAGAAACCTATGGCCCAGGGAATAACTACAACCAACCTTGAACTGAGTCATTCTCAAGGCAACCTAGACAAGAGCATATGGCCAGCAATATGTCCAGGAAGTTAATTGCAACCTACCTTTAACCAAATCGTCTGCAAGGCAACCAAGACAAAAGTCTATGTTCTGCTTGATATGTCCGGGAAGCCAACTACAGCCTACCTACCTACCTACCTACACCTGAATTATCCGCAAGGCAACCTGGACATGAACCTATGGCCCTGGGAATAACTACAACCAACCTACAACTGAGTTATTCTCAAAGTAACCTAGACAAGAGCATATGGCCAGTGATGTGTCATGGGGGCCAATTACAACCTACCTACAACCAAATCACCTGCAAGGCAACCTAGACAAAAGCCTATGGCCTGTTGGATATCTGAGGGACCAACTACACTCTAGCCACCTACAACCAAATCATCTTCAAGGCAATGTAGACAGAAGGCTACGGACCAGTGGATGTCCGAGGGGCCAACTGTAACCTACCTACCTACAACCAAATCATCTGCAAGACTACTTAGACAACAGCCTATGGCCTGGGATATGTTTAGTGAGCCAGCTACAGCCTACCTACCTGCAACTGAATCACCTGCAAGGAAACCTGGACAGTAACGTATGGCCTGGTGGATGTCCCAGTGGTCAAGTACAACCTACCTACAACTGAATCTTTCGCAAGGAAACCTAAACAAGAGCCTATGGCCTAGGATATGTCCGGGGAGCTAACTACAACCTACCTACTTACAACTGAATCATCCTAAAGGTAACCTGGTGTCCAGTGGATGTTCTGGGGACTTACTACAACCTACCTACAAATGAATCATTCTCAAAGCAACCAAGACAAGAGCATATGGCCAATGATGTGTCCTGGGGGCAATTACAACCTACCTACAACCAAATCAGTTGCAAGGCAACCTAGACAAAAGCCTATGGCCTGCTGGACGTCTGAGATACAAACTACACTCTAGCTACCTACAACCTACCTATAACCAATTCATCTGCAAGACAAGTTAGATAAGAGCGTATGGCCCAGGATCATAGGCATGCGCACAGGGTGTGCCAGGTGTGCCAAGTGTGCCTGGGCACACCCTAATCACCCTGTTTTGCACAGATTCCCCCTGCTGCTTGTCTTTAGAAAAAGGGACTGAGGAATCTCTGTCCCCAGTCTCTTTCTCTGTCTCAAAAGTTTGACATCAGGGGTCTGTTTAGACCCCTGATATTTCACCAAAGCACGCCAATGGGGCTCTTAAAAAACTGTAAAAAAAAATATAATAATAAAAAATTATTGTAAAAAATATGGTAAAAAAATTAAAAAATAAAATAAAATGGTAAGTAATAATAAAAAAAAAAAAAGGGAAAAAAAAAAAAAACGACTGACATCAATCTCTGCCCTACTGACACCGTCGATTGTTCTACTGACACTGTCCATTGCCCTGCTGCTATATATATATATACACACACACAGTATATGTGTGTGTTTGAGCTTTGGGGTGCACCTATGCTCAGAATACGTCTGGGGAGCCAACTACAGCCTACCTAGGACTGAATCGCCTGTAAGGCAACCTGGACAGGAACCTATGGCCGGGTGATACAGTATGTCCAGGGGGCCAATTGCAACCTACCTACATCAAAATCACCTGCATGGCAGCCTAGACAGGCGCCTGTGGCCCAATGCATGTCCGAGGAACCAACTACAATGTTTATGCTTCTGCAGTAAACCAGGGGGATAGTGCAGTTGGTCACCATTGTACACCTGCCTGTGACTCCACTGTGTTCTTTAGGCATTTAGTGTCTGAAGGTGCAATGCCAGTACTGACAATGCAAAAGCAGCAACTACTCTGTTCCTACTGCAATCTTTATCAATGTCAATCAAGGGTATGGGAAGCTAAACCTTGCCTAGAGCCCCATTCTGCTTAAACCCTACCAGGTTTGGTGCTTGCGCATTTAATTGCTTATCGAGCCAGTCATGTTATCTTTTTTTATTTTATTTTTTTATAAAAATTTGGATATTTCTTATCAGAACAGAAGGCACAAAGGCAGTATTATCTGGATTTTCAACCCACACTGCAAACCAGGACCACGCTGTACTCAATGCACATTTGTTTGTTATTCTGCTAGCTCGGTTCCAGGATGGCGTTCACTGTGAGCGCCTACTTCCGCACGTGTGCCATAGAGGTTTCTGCCTGTCCTTGTTCGTTTTCTTTACTAAATCAGGCCCATAGTCTCTAAACATCATTCCCCGAGGCTATGTATTGTGTCTTGTGATTTTACACTATTTCCAGAAAGAAGCGGTGATTATCCAGGTATATTGTTTTTCCGCCGGCTGCCGCGCCACCAGCTTGGTCTACTCTTTGAGTGGAATAATATATGAACAGCTTGAAGTCTGTAAACTGCCCGCAGAGAGCGCTAGCTTGCTAATCTTAGCAATATAATGAGTTCGCATCACAGGAATTAATTCCAGGCCTGGGAGTTGAGTGGAGCCGTAAGTATTTTATTATTTTTACCACAAATATAAATCTCAGCGGTTGGGCCAGACCGAATCCTCCCCGACTGAAAATTACTTTTCTTAATTGTTGAATTGTTTCACACTCTGAATAAGATTTTTTTCTACTATGCGGTGGTGATAACAATAGTATTTTATTGCCAGCTGTGAGGTGGTTTCAATTTTTTTACTTCTCGGGCTTGGGCTGGGGGCGGAGGGTGGGCTAGATCATTATTTGCTGGTAAAAATCAGGGTCGACGCTGAGACTTTAAGAGCAGAGACCTGAGACCTTCATGTATATGTATGCCTGTATGCCATATCTGATACATGGCACTATATCCAACCATCAGAGCCCTGCCATATGTATGCACACGGCAGTGGTGACAGGGGTCAGGGGATCCCATCACCATGTCCCAGCACTGTTGACCTGAGGTTACAGGCAGATATTTGACCTCAACGCCTGACTTGTAGGCTATATTCGTGGTTTTCTGAAAACTGCTCATCACTGCTAAGTGTTAGAAAAAAAATTGGGAATTTTTTGCTTTTGCCAAAATTTTGGTAAAATTTTGGACACTTCTGAAAAATTTTACGATCTGGTCCGCCTGTCAGTTTTGGCATGTGAATGTAAACGGATATGCATCTGTTTACATCCACTTACCTCCAATTCCATCCAAGTCCGGAAAAATAACAATTGAAAAGGACTGTGTCCTTTTCCTTTTCTCCAGACGTAAACCCAATGGATTGGAGGTGGCCTGATGTAAACGGGCGCAAATTCATTTTTGTCCGGCTGCCCATACAGGTGTCTGCAAAAGGTTCCGTTGTAAAATGTAGAAAGAAACAGAATGGGCACGAATGTCACAAAAGTTTACGGACCGCCCTGCTGAATGGACCAGGGGATGGCCGTGTAAAAGGACCCTTAGGCAAAAGGCATTGAAGTCAATAGGGAAGGGGAAATTAAAAAGCTGGTAATCAGCAAGGCCACATGATTGCAGGTGCAACAAAACTGCAACAGGGTGTGACTTGCCTTTGTTAATATACAATGCTGTGAACAAGTATGATTTTTTTTATATTTTTGCACATTTGTCACACTTAAGTGATTCAGATCATCAAACAAATTTTAATATTAAACAAAGATAACCAGAGTAAATACAAAATGCAATTTTTAAATGATGATTTCATTTATTAGGGGAAAAAAATTGTCCAAACCTGCCTTGGCCTTATTTGAAAAAGTAATTGCTCCCTAAACCTAATAACTGGCTGTGCCTCCCTTGGAGGCAACAACTGCAGTCAAGAATTTGCGATAACTGGCAATGAGTCTTTCACATTGCTGTGGAGGAATTTTGACCCGCTCTTCTTGGCACAATTGGTTTAAGCCAGCCACGTTGGAGGGTTTTCCAGCATCAACGGCCTGTTCAAGGTCATGCCACAGCATCTCAAGCGGGTTTAAGTCTTGACTTTGACAAGGTTACTCCAAAACCTTCATTTTGTTTTCTTTTAGCCATTCAGAGGTTGACTTGCTTTATTTCCGATTATTGTCCCGCTGCATAACCCCAAGTGCGCTTGAGGTCAGGAACTGATGGCCGGACATTCTCCTTTAGGATTTTCTGGTAGAGCTCGGAATTCATGGTTCCAGCAATTATGGCAAGTCGTCCAGGTCAAAGCAGCCCCAGACCATCACGCTACCACCACCATATGTGACTGTTTGTATGATGCTCTTTTTATGAAATGCTGTGTTAGTTTTACACCAGATGTAACGGGATGCACACCTTCCAAAAAGTTCAACATTTGTCTAATCAGTCCACAGAATATTTGCCCAGAAGTATTGGGAATCATCAAGATGTTTTTGGCAAATGTGAGAAGAGCCTTTGTGTTCTTTTTGCTCAGCAGTGGCTTTGGCCTTGGAACTCTCCCATGGAGGCCATTTTTTCCCAGTTTATTTCTTATTGTTAAATCATAGACACTGACCTTACCTGAGGCAAGTGAGGCCTGCTGTTCTTTAGATGATATTCTGGGTTCTTTTATGACCTCCAGGATGAGTCGTTGTCATGACCTTGGAGTAATTGTGGTCAGCCGGCCACTCCTGAGAAGGTTCGCCACTATTCCAAGATTTCACCATTTGTGGATAATGGCTCTCACCGTGGTTTGCTGGAGTCCCAAAGCCCTGGAAATGGCTTTGCAACCCTTTCCAGACTGATACATGTTGATTACTTTGTTTCAGAGCTGTTCTTGAATTCCTTTAGATGGTGACATAATGTGTTGCTTTTTGAGATCTTTTAGCGTGCTTCACTTTGCCAGACAGCTTCTATTTAAGTGATTTCTTGATTCAACCGGTCAGGCAGTAATAAGGCATGGGTGTGTCAAGTGAAATTTAACTCCGCTTTCCAAAAAAAATGCGGTTAATCACAGTTCATCCATGATTTAGCAAGAGGGGGCAATTACTTTTTTACATATGGCCAGGCAGGTTTGGGCAGCTTTTTTTCCTTAATAAATGAAATCATAATTTAAAGACTGCATTTTGGATTTACTCGGGTAATCTTTGTGTAATATTTGTATGATGACATGAATCATTTAAATGTGACAAATATGCAAAAAAAATAAATCAGGAATGGGGACAAATACCTTTTCACAGCATTGTACAAGGACATGCTCCTAGATTTAAGCTGGCCATACACAAAGAATTATATGGGGAAATCCACACAAAAAACCCATCCAAACAATGTAGATGAATGAATCTTTCACTTCCAGCTATTGTATTCAGACAACCGGCACCCATGGGCCGTCAGAATACAAAAGCGTGGCAGTTGGCCAAAACCTGAGTCATGTATGGCCAGTTTAAAGAGTAACTTCACATTTACTGAGAAAAAAACAACAAACAATTCTTTTCTGGGTGATCATTGTACATTGCAGAGTTGAGGAATGCTTCTCTACATTGGTGGTCAGTAAAGAAATACCCCCTTGCATTGCTGGCCAATGGAAAAATGCCTCATTATATTGGTGGTCAGTGAAGAAATACCCTCTTACATTGCTGGTCAGTGGAGAAATGCTCCCTTAGGCCTCATGCACACGGGATCTTTGCAGTGATTTTTTTCAGCTTTTTTCAACGTTTTTGCAATAGCGTTTTTTAGCGTTTTTGAGTGTTTTTGAGCATTTTTCCGCATTTTTTAGCGTTTTTTTTTCAACATTTTTTTTTCCAATGGATCAAAAACGTTAAAAAACGTTAGTGAATGACGTTTTTGAGCGTTTTTGAACGTTTATCAGCCTTAGAGCGTTTTTACAGCTGAAAAACGTCTCTCAGAACCCACTGGTCCTGGGTTTTTTTTACAGCTTAAAAACGTCTATGCCATTTGCAGCTCAAAAATGCCTAGGTGGGCATGAAGCCATAGACTAACATAGACAGGCCTTTTTAAGCTGCAAAAAACGCTCAAAAAAGCGGCTGTAAAAACGTCTGTGTGCATGAGGCCTTACAATGGTGGCCTGTAAAGGAATGCTGCCTTATATAGTTGGTCAATGGAGAAATGTCTCCTTGCATTGGTGGTCAGTGGAGACATCCCCCTTACATTGGTGGTCAGTGGAGGAATTCCCCCTATACATTGTTGGTCAGTGAAGAAACACCCACTTATATTGCCGGCCAATGGAGAAATATCCCCTTACATTTGAGGTCACTGGAAAATTGCCCCTTTGCAGTGCTGGTCAGTGAAGAAATGTCCCATTACATTGGTGGTCAGTGAAGAAATGCCCCCTTACATTGGTGGTCAGTGGATAAATACCACCTTACAATGGTGGTTAGTGGATAAATACCCCCTTGAAATGGTGGTCAGTGGAGAAATACCCCCTTACATTGGTGGCCAGTGAACAAATGCTACCTTATATTGTTGGTCAATGGAGGAATATCTCCTTGCATTGGTGGTCAGCGGAGAAAAGAACCCTTGTATTGGTGGTCAATGGATAAAAGCCCTCTTGCATTGGTGGTCAGTGAAGAAAGCCCCTTGCATTGGTGGTCAGTAGAGAAAAGTGCCCTTGCATTGGTGGTCTGTGGAGAAATACCCCCTTGCATTGGTGGTCAGTGGAGAAAAGCCTTCTTGCATTGGTGGTCAGTGAAGAAAGCCCCTTGCATTGGTGGTCAGTAGAAAAAAAAGTGCCCTTGCATTGGTGGTCTGTGGAGAAATACCCCCTTGCATTGGTGGTCAGTGGAGAAAAGCCTTCTTGCATTGGTGGTCAGTGAAGAAAGCCCCTTGGATTGGTGGTCAGTAGAGAAAAGTGCCCTTGCATTGGTGGTCTGTGGAGAAACACCCCCTTGCATTGGTGGTCAGTGGAGAAAAGCCTTCTTGCATTGGTGGTCAGTGAAGAAAGCCCCTTGCATTGGTGGTCAGTGGAGAAAAGCCCTCTTGCATTGGTGGTCAGTGAAGAAAGCCCCCTGTATTGGTGGTCAGTGGAGAAAAGCCCTCTTGCATTGGTGGTCAGTGAAGAAAGCCCCTTGCATTGGTGGTCAGTGGAGAAAAGCCCTCTTGCATTGGTGGTCAGTGAAGAAAGCCCCTTGCATTGGTGGTCAGTAGAGAAAAGTGCCCTTGCATTGGTGGTCAGTGGAGAAATACCTCCCTTACATTGGAGGTCAGTGAAGAGAAGCCCCCTTGTATTGGTGGTCAGTGGAAACCCCTTGCTATGGAGATCTGTGTAGAAGTGACCTCTGACTTTGAATGTTACTGGGAAATTGCCCCCTTACATTGGTATTTGTTGTAGATGGGAGAACAATCTGTCATTGCTTACAGCTCAAGTGAAGGAACCCTAGTTGGAAAGCCTGCCTTTGAGCCTCTCTTATCCCTTTAATACTGAACACATATGAATTCCACAAGTTTTGTTGATTAAATGTGGTAATTAGATTCGCTCATTACCTGTGTTTAATTAGCCACAGTGTCTGTGTAATTCATATGCGTTCGGTTTATAAAGAATGACCTGACAACACTTTCCCAGCATGCTGAAACACGGAGAGCTGAGGTCTCCAACAGCCAACCAATTACAGAATATCTGGCCAGACCAATATTAAATCCTCATAAAGGTAACCTCTAGTGAGCATGAAAGAACGGTCGATATAAATGTGTTTAATACCTCAGATCGGGGTCACCGGCGCTCACAGCAAGGAACTGCCATCTACAGCATAGAGCCGTGGTGGTTTAGTTCGGTAGTTCCTGGTGCAGGACAAGCTAAGGACTAGCTTATGTGTTATGTTAGGTCAGTGTTAGGGTTAAGGTCAAAGATTAGGAGGTTTGTTTTATATTTCGGGGATAGGGTGGGGTTTTGGGAGTCAGGGTTCGGATTTTAGGAGAAGTTGTTAGGTTACAGCTGAAGTTTGTTCTGCTTATGTTTATGTTTTGCCCTTCCCTGGTTCCTCCTATCCCCCCTCTTCAACATATTAATGAAATTATTAAAAAATAATTTCTGTTGTCATTGAATACCTTATTTTAGACCCTGTGATGTCATCACAGGTCTCTGTGCTTCTCTATGCAATGTAGGCTGGTCATGGCTGGTTGGCAGGGCAGGCAGGATGCTTTACATAGCTTCTTGAAAACAGGAAGATGTGATAACATCCACGGGCGATGCATCAACCCATGAAAGAACTGAAATCCAGTGAATGAAAGGGGCCGGCCAGGAACAGTCAAGCTGGAGAGGAAAGGTCTAGATGATGCTGGATGTCCTACAACCAAGAAATGAGGTGGGCTCTGTCTGACTTGCCGCAGCTTCTAATGTAGATTGTGAGAAGCTCACAGTGTGCACTGAAACCAGAGTAAGCAATCTCGGTGGAGGAAAGGAGCCTGTGCATCTGTGCAAGACTGAAAAGAAAGCCAGAGTACAGATTTAATGCAAAAAAGACGTGGGGCACTTAGTAGAAGACCCGGGACACCTAATACAAGACCTTGAGCAATTAGTTGAAGGCATGGGGCAGTTAGTAGAAGACCAAGGCACGTAATAGAAGTCCTGGTTACTTGAAAGAAAGCCAAGGGCACTTAGTAGATGACCAGGGCACTGAATAGAAGACCCAGGGCACCTAGCAGAAATCCTGGGGCACTTAGCAGAAGTACAGAGGTACCTAACACAAGACCTGGAGCACTTAGCAGAAGGCCTGGAGCATTTGATAGAAGACCTGGGGCACTTAGTAGAAGACCAAGGCACTTAATAGAAGACCTGAGCACTTAGTAGAAGATGAGAGCACTTAATAAAAGACCTGGGCACTTAGTAGAAGACCTGGGCACTTAATAGAACTTCGTTGAAATACAAAGGTACCTAACACAAGACCTGGAGCACTTAGATGAAGGCCTGGGTCATATGATAGAAGACCTGGGGCACTTAGTAGAAGACTGAGGCACTTAATAGAAGACATGGGCACTTGAAAGAAAACTCAGGGCACTTGAAAGAAGACCTGGGCACTTAATAGAAGACCCAGGGCACTGAATAGAAAACCCTGGGCACTGACTAGAAGCACCAGGGCACTGAATAGAAGGACCAGGGTTCCTAGTAGAAGACCTGGTGGACTCAATAGAAGACTGGAGGCACATAGAAGACTTGAGCACTTAATAGAAGACCTGGGACACTTAGTAGAAGACCCAGAGCAGCTAGTAGAAGACCTGGGGCACTTAATAGAAGACCTGGGGCACATAGAAGACCTATCACTTAATATAATACCTGGGGCACTTAGTTGAAGACCTGGGGCACCTTATAGAAGACCCAGGGCACTAAATAGAAAACCTAGGGCACTTAATAGTAGACTGGGGGCACATAGAGGACCCAAGCACTTTATAGAATACCTGGGGCACTTAGTAGTAGATCTGAGGCACTCAGTAGAAGACCCTGGCACTTAGTAGAATATCTGGGGCACTTAGTTGAAGACCTAGGGCACTTACTAGAAGACCTGGGGCACTCAGTAGAAGACCCAGGGCACCTAGTAAAAGACCTGTGGCACTAGAAAGAAAACCCAGGGTACCTAATAGAAGACCTGGCCAGTTGAAAGAAAACATAGGGCACTTGAAAGAAAACTCAGGGCACTTGAAAGAAGACCTGGGCACTTAATAGAAGACCCAGGGCACTGAATAGAAGGACCAGGGCACTGAATAGAAGGACCAGGATTCCTAGTAGAATACCTGGGGGACTTAATAGAAGACACAGGGCACTGAATAGATAACACAGGGCAGCTAGTAGAAAACCTGTGGCACTTAATAGAAGACCAGGAGCACATAGAAGACCTAGTAGTTCATATAATACCTGGGGCACTTAGTTGAAGACTTGAGGCACCTAATAGAAGACCCAGGGCACTACATAGAACACCTAGGGCACTTAATAGAAGACTGGGGGTACATAGAAGACCTAGCATTTAATATAATACTTGGGGCACTTAGTTGAAGACCTGGGGCACCTAATAGAACACTCAGGGAACTTAATAGAAGACTGGGGGCACATAGAAGACCCAAGCACTTAACAGAATACCTGAGGCACTAAGTAGAAGATTTGGGGCACTCCGAAGACCTGTGCACTTAGTAGAATATCTGGGGCACTTAGTTGAAGACCCAGGGTACCTAGTAAAAGACCTGTGGCACTGGAAAAAAAACCCAGGGTACCTAACAGATGACCTGATGCACTTAATAGAAGACCTTGGTCACACAGAAAACTTGGGCACTTAACAGAATACATGGGACATTTAGTTGAAGACCTGGAGCACTTAATAGAAAACCTGCAGCACACAGGAGAACACAATGGTGGGGTACAGGAAGGAAAACCCAGGGCACTTCACAGAAGACATGGGCCCTTAACAGAAGACTTGGGGAACTGAATAGAAGACACAGGGTACTGAATAGAAGACTTGGGCACTTAACAGAGGACCTGGAGCACTAAAACGGAAAACCTGAGCCACTTAGCAGAAGACCTGAGGCACGTGCCCTCAGTGCCAGAGTCTAGCAATACAACAAAGTGACACTTTGCTAAGCTACAGGATTTACACCCAAAACGAAAAGTGCAGAAAACGAATTACCACTAATACCACCGAGACAGGCAACCTGTGCCGTTTTCGGTTTTTGGGACACCACAAGTCACAGCATGTCCAGTTTAGCAGGCGGAGATTTGCAGTTACCCAGCAGCTGAAGGGACGTGGGCCCCAGGAACTCCAGCCTACACTTACCTCTACATTGTTATAGATGGACACAGTTGGAGCTTTGTAGTATTCCTGCACAGTCCTGCTGATACAGCTAAACCAGTCATCTCTCTCCGAGCAGGAGCTGAAAAATAAAAGAAGGAAATTCAAGATTTCTATGGAGACAGATGGACTTTATACAGTCTGTCACATCCTAAGATGGCACAGCTGGAGCTAAAACTGCGAATGGCCCAACGTTTCGTTCCTTGCAGCCCGTGTCTCCATCACAGCAAATTTTTTCCCTAGACCGGTGACATTAAATTTCATAACGTCTATATTACAGGCTGACTCAGGTCTGGCTAACTGTATCTTCTTGCGAAATTGCCTTAAATATTCAAGATGCTTTGAGCCTCCTCGAGAGCAGTAGATCATCTGAATGTCGTGTGAGGGTACAAATCGCATTAAAGATAACAAAGACAAAGTCGCTGTCATGGAGAGCGGCAATTTGGAACGTCATTTTAGAAAAGCGCAAGCGACAATGGCAGGCGACAATTATCCTCGGTGTTGGAGGAACGTGCCCTGTTATGGGGAAGAAAGAAAAATGGTTGCAGACGGAGCCAATTATTTTGTGGTTTGTGTGTAACAGGGGAAAACAATATATTAATCAATGGATACAATTTGGCGCATTAAAGCGAAATGTATATCGGCTTATAGGGTGAACATGCTCCATTTCTCTAAAATTATCATTACGATGCAGATTTATTTGATGAAAAATGCAGGTTTTTTTCTGTCTTTATGGTGGTTTCAGGGTTTCAAATACTCCTAAATCATTTTAAAGGGGTGCCAAACATAAACTGTAAGTAGGTTTATTTGACAGGGTTGTTTTTCTTTTCTCAAGATTAAATATATTTTTTAAAATTAGGAGAAAAAGGAGAATAATGCAGCTGATCTAGGAATGCAAAGAACAGCTGATTTAAAATTACTATTTTGTTGCCATATTAGATACATATAGGGGTCCATTTATAAAAAAAAATGTGCATAACCATGTACATTCATCTTGTGCAAATAGGGGCGGGGGATGGGAAGAATGTTCTTTAAGGCGCTATTTTCCTTTCTGAATGAAGGTTTTTTTTATTATGGGCAGTAGTAAAATACAGCATTCTGGCTACTACATGAAGCTGAGGAGCATAGGGCATACATATGTCTTTGTGACAAGTGATACAATGTAACCATTCTAGAGAACGCTAGAGGGAATTGGAAAATAAATGTAAGCATTGGCTACATGGCTGTCTTCAAGAATGTGCTGCTGGGCTTTCTGAGTAAGCCCAGCATCCTGTACAAAGTCTTCAATACAGTCTGTACTAAGGTGCCAGTCTACCCACTGGTTTGAAAATGAGGGGTGCTGAAGTGATAACTATGATTAGGAAAATTGGACTCTTTTGGTTAAAGTTTCAATATTCAGTGAATTACTTTGGAGTCAATGTGGATAGTGAAATTAAGGTGGTCTTTAATAGTCCCCCCTCCACCAAATGATTTGGACCAGTGCACAAAGCAAGGTCCACAAAGACATGGATGAGCGAGTTTGGGGAGGAGGAACTTGACTGGCCTGCACAGAGTCCTGACCCCAACCCGATAGAACACCTTTCGGGATGAATTAGAGCGGAGAATGCGAGCCAGGGCTTCTGGTCCAACATCAGTGCCGGACCTCACAAACGCGCTTCTGGAAGAATGGGCAAACATTCCCATAGACACACTCCTAAACCTTGTGGACAGCCTTCCCAGAAGAGTTGAAGCTGTTATAGCTGCAAAGGGTGGGCCGACCCAATATTGAACCCTACGGACTAAGACTGGGAGGTCATTAAAGTTCAGATGTGTGTAGAGGCAGACGTCCCAATACTTTTGACAATATAGGGTATATAGGAAACTGAGGCTGAAGCCACTTTTAAAGGAAATATCACTTTTGTATGGATTCAACCTCTAAAGACATTATTTGGTAAAATAAAGATTTTATATTAAAATTATAGAAACTGTTCGTTATACATTTTTTAACTTAAAAAAAAAAAACTCAAATTGAAAATTAAAACAGACCCATTATTATTTTTCTTTTTTTTCCTTTAATGGAACGTGCAGCAAAACCTGACACCCAACGAGCGTTTTTATAACCGTTCAATCAGAAAATGTTAATTCGCAGTGATAAATGTGTTTTAAAACGCTCAGAAACCTTCTATGCTGACAGATTTTTAGATGAGTTTTAAATTTTACAAGGAGGAAGAAAAAAAAATCCTGAGCAATAAAAAAAAAGAAGTGAGTTTGAAAGGAGAAAACGCTAATGGAATCTGTCAGGGGTTTCTTAGCGACAAACATACGGTTTTCGTTAACAGCTGCCCTCAGAGCGATTTTATAAATTTCATTAGTTGAGGACAGCAAGTTTGGGATGCCGCACACACACACACACACACGCTTAATATCAAACATGCTCCCGCTCCGCGATTCTCTGTGCATCATTAAGCCCTCGCGGATTGGAAATCACACATATTGAGCTGCCAAGGCATGTCGCTAACACGCGTCCTATGGGCTTCCGAGGTGAGTTATGTGCAAATTGGTTCCACCTTTTCGCAAATGAAGAGGTTGCGCTAAGTCGGGGATGGCTTTTTAGGATACTGGAGCGTGCTTGCAAGGCTTAGGTTGGTCGCTTAATGAGCAGTTGTTGAGTAATGACCCTGCGGGTAAATTACAATTCTCATTATTGAAGAAGGGTCTGTAAGCAATCGGCAGGGACATTAGGATGGTGTGATGTGTGTATCCAAAGATGAAATATGAAATGATTACACAATGCAGGGATCGATATTTGATGGTACAGTAGAAGCAGATTTGATTATGAATGGGTGTCATGCTCTGCTTACTAGGAGGCTAGGTCCATCATGTAGAGCAGGGTTTCTCAACTAGGGTTCCTATAGAGGTTACTAGGGGTTACTTGAGCAAAGAGCAATTTCTACCTTTTAGATAAGTTCCCACTGACACCACTGATCTTTTTAGCTCTCTGTAAGGGGGTAATTCTTCCCAATGATCACAAGTGTAAGGAGCATTCTTCCCAATGACCACCAATGTAAGAAGCATTCTTCCCAAAGACCACCAATGTAAGGAGCATTCTTCCCAATGATCACCAATGTAAGGAACATTCTTCCCACTGATCACCAATGTAAGGAGCATTCTTCCCACTGATCACCAATGTAAGGAACATTCTTCCCACTGATCACCAATGTAAGGAGCATTCTGCCCAAAGACCACCAATGTAAGGAGCATTCTTCCCAATGACCACACTTGTGGTCATTGGGAAGAATTACCCCTTAAAAAGATCAATGGTGTCAGTAGGAACTTATCTGAGAGACAAAAACTGCTCGTTGCTCAAGAAACCCCTAGCAAACTCTGGAGGAACCCTAGGTATCCATAGAACATAGCTGAGCTTCTGATGACGTCCTATTGATGACGAAACGCGTCAAGCTGAGACGCACGGTGCGCTATGCGCTAAGTGGAACGCACGCCAACTAGGGCAGACGGGTCCTGCTGTTTTCCACCATGTTTGTGGGTCTGGGAGAGGATTTCTAAAGGTTTTTTGCAACTGTTAACCTCGCTGAAAGATTTTAATAAACATTTTTGGAAACTTTTCACACAATGAGGATCTCCGGTTTTCTTCTTTCTCACCCTGCTTAGTGAGAAATCTCTTTTCACAGGAACTATTAGTCATTGTAAGAAGGGGGCGTGAGGTCTAGCCGGCTGCTCTTCCCCGGTCACGGAGACCATTAAGCTTGATTTGACTCCTCTTGCCATACGGCAAAGAGGGTCAACAACGTCCGGTGAATAGGAATTTCTACCTTAATCTTCACTGGTGTCCCACTGGAAAACAAATGTGCATGCTGCCTGCGCAATATATTCAGCCAATGCAGGCTACATGTATTAGGGTGACCCTATACACCTGAGAGAACTTTTTCACACTGGATTTCCCATTTCTGATCAAGGAGAACATTATTTCATTGTTTGGACTTTTGTAGCTTGTTTGTATATTTCTCTATGAAATGTTAATTAATTCATTTGATACATTAGCAAGCGCTGTTTTTTTCACATGGAGTTTACTCCAGTCGATCACCCACCACAGAAAGTAAAGGTAAATTTCCCCAATAGGAAAAAAAGATATAACGTTCCTAATTGGGGTTTAAACATCTCCTTTCTTGGCTTAGATACACTTTTTTGAGTACGATTGTGTTGGAATACAGCTTATCAGAGGTAAAATAAGAATGGCTCCTATCTATGGCTGTCTGGGCTCAAGCTGACTGCCCACCACCATGTTGGAGGAACATAAAGGAAGGTAGTGGCCTCTCTCGTGGAGACCTAGAGAACCCATATTACCTGGCGGACAGAGTGAGGCAGCACTCCATACATTCAATTTTCAGGACATTCTGAGCGTTCTCCACAATTGGCCGGCTCACCTAGGAGAAAAGTATAACAATGAGATGGGACCGTTCAATGGCTGTTCAACATTCTGGCATGAGAAGATCAAGGTAGAGAGATAAGAGAAACACCATTACAATTTGCTATAAAAAAGTCTCTGGGAAGTCCTCGTGGTCGCTTGAGTTGTAAGAAGACAAAAGGGGCAAAATATGCTGGCCCAACCTTCCTTGGTTAGATGTTGTACCAATGTGAAAGATCTAAACCAGTCTATTTACAGTAAAGCCATCTAATTTAACATTAAAATTAAGATTTTTATTGTACTCGCTGTAAGCATCTTTTCTTGGAGTCCAATGAGGGACACAGTTTCATAGTTTGCAACCAAGCGTTATACTGCCACCTACAGGAGAAATGGACACTAAGGGAAAAATGGGTTGCTTAATATCAAGCTGTTGAAAATTCTAGCTTGTATCACCATAGAGTGGTACGGGGGATACAGAAATGGTGCATGTGCCGCGCCCTATTTATTGGGAATTATTGAAAGAACATAGAACTTGGACTTTTTTTATTGTTGACTGGTGTGCCTAAAAAGTCCAAGTTCTATGTTCTATCAAGCTGTGTCCCTCAGTGGACACTAGAGAAAATATGATTTTTGTACTCACCATAAAATATTTTTTCAGTGTCCAATGAGGGAAACAGCTTGATAATAGGAAGTAGGGTTAACTTCCATCTACAGGAGAAATGGACACTAATCAAAACTGGGTTGCTCACTATCAAGCTGTGTCCTTCACCGGACACTATAGAAAAAAGGGATTTTTTGTACTTACCCGTAAAATCCTTTTCTTAGTTTACATTGAGGGGCACCGCTTGATAGTAATCAACCCCCGCTTTGCTTAGTGTACATTTCTCCTGTAGATGGCAGTTAACCCTACTTCTTATAGTAGGGCAGTATAACCCTAGGCTTCCTACTATCAATCCGTGTCCCTCAATGGACAATAGAGAAAACACTATTCTCTAGAATAACACTCCACAAGGTGCCTGAAAATATTTAGATTTGTCCCACATTTTGTATGGCTTTCTTTGTCACACTTTACATGTGCCCCCCCGCCTATGTGGCTATGACTTGGAACTTTGTTAGAACTTTTGGCTTGCATTGAGGATACCTCAATGACCAACAAAAAGGCACCTTTTGTAGTGAAATGATTGGAAGATGTGCCAAAGGTCTTGACTGGGGCTGACATCAAGGCAAGGAACGTGCTCAGCTTTGAGGGACCCTTTACCAGCACATAACACCATTATCTGAAGATTCTACATGTGCGCAGGTATCTTGTGGTGCCTACTTTTAGGAATGATCCTGGTAGTAACACACTACCTGTCCTAGAGTGCCAAGGTTCATTCATCATACTATATAGAGAAGCAATGTTGTCACCCTGGGTCAACAAGTTTGTTAGTACTACAGAACAATTCCTCCTCACCTAGGCTCTACATCCTAAGGGGGAACCATGGGTATGCCTCAGGTGGCACTTAGTTGGGGGAGGGGGGAGAGGGGAGCGACACTGTGGTTAAAGGACACTCTGTCCTCACTGCAGCTCAGTAGCATTTCCCTGTATTCACAGGGTAGCATTACTACTGAACTGATTGTTAGGATGCTCGTGGCTCGGTTGCACAGTGTCGTTGGTTTATTATAGCAAAGGCAGCACCATAACGACCAACAATGCTGTACAGCCTGGCTGCCTGCATCCTAGCAACGAACGACACTGTGCGGCCTAGCAACCGGTGTCCTAGCAACCACTGATGCACAACTGCACAGTATTCTTGGTTGCTAGGATGCTGGCGGCTGGGCTAAACCATCATTGGTTGCTGTGCCAGTGTCCTAGCAACAAAAGGGGGGGGGGTGGCATAAATGTTGTGGCATTCGGTGCCTCAGGTTGCGGTTAACCTGGGCCTGCTCCTAGGGGAAGGCATTCTATAGTTTCCAGAGGTGAACTGGACAGGGCTGGTAACACTTCTTGAGATATCACTGATTCACTGAAGAGAAAGAGAGCACCGATAACCTGCAAGCTCACTGGATTACTGGCAGGATTATAGTGTATCTTTTTGAAAAAAATGTATCTTTTTTTGGTGCTTGAGAGGAGATATGATAGCGATATATACAAATACCTCAATGGTGATCCCAGTGTAAGTATGAAACTTTTCAATCTCAGGGAGTGTAAGAGGATACGGATCCACACAATGAGATTGGAGGAGAAGCGGTTTAACGTTAAACTGGATAGGGGTTTTTTTCACTGTCAGGGTGATAAGGATGTGGAACTCTCTTCCACAATTGGTGGTGTCCGCGGGAAGTATTCATAGTTTTAAAAGTCTCTTGGACGTGCATCTTTGAGAACACAACATACAGAGATATGGGAAGGCGCTGGCATATATACATGTGTGTGTGTGTGGGGGGGGGCTGAAATATATACAGGTGTGTATGCGGGGCTGCCATATATACAGCAGGTGTGTGTGTGTGGGGGGGGGGGGGGCTGAAATATATACAGGTGTGTATGCGGGGCTGCCATATATACAGCAGGTGTGTGTGTGTGTGTGGGGGGGGGGCTGAAATATATACAGGTGTGTATGCGGGGCTGCCATATATACAGCAGGTGTGTGTGTGTTTGTGGGGGGGCTGAAATATATACAGGTGTGTATGCGGGGCTGCCATATATACAGCAGGTGTGTGTGTGTGTGGGGGTAGGGTTGGGGTGGGGTGGCTGCCATATATACAGGTGCGTGGGGGGGTTGACATATATACAGGTGTAACATATTTAAAAGCTATGAAATAAGTTAATATAAAATAATCAATACTAGTAGTGCAAGATGAATATAAACAATATCATACACTAATGTCCCAAAAATTAATTGAAGACAAATATTTGAATAGATAAATGAATAGAGTCCAAAACCAAAAAGAAAGTCCGTGATAAATAAAGAAAAAGTGCCAGAAAGGGCCACAACAAAGATGAGGATGCAGTGGGGAAAATCTTCTGTGGTTCCTCACACCCGAGGTGGAATATCAGATATGCTTACCAGATCCTGTTGACCGCTATTACAGCAGTCAAAAACGGCACAGGGAAATTTTTGGGGCTCCCCACAACCTCAGCTTAATGGTACCGATGAGCGACAGATGATATCTCAGGATTCAAAGAGAAAAAGAACAATCCATCGCGTAATACAGTCTTCTCAAGGTAGTTGAATTCAGCATCAGCAGAATTCAACTACCTTGAGAAGACTGTATTACGCGATGGATTGTTCTTTTTCTCTTTGAATCCTGAGATATCATCTGTCGCTCATCGGTACCATTAAGCTGAGGTTGTGGGGAGCCCCAAAAATTTCCCTGTGCCGTTTTTGACTGCTGTAATAGCGGTCAACGGGATCTGGTAAGCATATCTGATATTCCACCTCGGGTGTGAGGAACCACAGAAGATTTTCCCCACTGCATCCTCATCTTTGTTGTGGCCCTTTCTGGCACTTTTTCTTAATTTATCACGGACTTTCTTTTTGGTTTTGGACTCTATTCATTTATCTATTCAAATATTTGTCTTCAATTAATTTTTGGGACATTAGTGTATGATATTGTTTATATTCATCTTGCACTACTAGTATTGATTATTTTATATTAACTTATTTCATAGCTTTTAAATATGTTTTAGCGCCGCATCTCTTTTGTATTATTATCTATGGTGGGATTTGGAGACTAGATCTCGATGCAGGCTGCTTAGATTTCACCACACTGTACATCTTTATGTTTCACCTTGAGCGCAGCTTTCACCTTTTGTTTTTGCCATATATACAGGTGTGTGTGAGGGGGGGCTGACATATATAAAGGTGTGTGTGTGTATGGGGGGGCTGACAAATATACAGGTTTGGGGGGAGCTGAGTGCGTACAGGGGAGGTGGCCGGTGTGCGGATTCGGTAGGACGGCCCATAGACAAGCTCTGGGGAATATTGGTGGTCAGGCTCAGGGGGAGGCCCAGGTCTAAAGCTGTGTAAGGGGCCCAAAAATTCCTGATGGCTGCCCTGATTGTCTTTATTCAACCTTACCAACTATGAAACTATGAAACCCACCACCAGAGGATGAAGAAAATGGCATGATTTTATTGGGCCTGGCTAGAAGACTGCAGAAAAAAGGCATGTATAAGTTTATCTCTAAAATAAAAGAACACCTGGGGGGTGGCTGTGGAGTTTGTCGAAATCGTAGAAGAGAAGTGAAAGATGTACTTCTTTAGTAAATGAGCCCCACTGTGCCCCCCTCCCCCCACCTCCCCCGATATATAAGTTCCCAACTTGTTAATTTGTGTGTTTATAGACCAGCTGTTGTAGGCACCAAAGTGCAAATCCCCCGCGAGGTGTAATCTGCGTCCGTCTGTCCGTCCATAGGGAGCGAAGTGTTATTATTAATGTTGTGTTTTATCAGCCCTGGAATTTTACAAGCAAAGATACGAGCTGTTACATTCTTATTACACCTCAGTCGGCAGTATTCCGAGGTTAGAACGAGGGCCGGCGGTTTATGGTGATATTACTAGACCTCCGCTACCTTCACAAGATGATATTAGATGTGCAAAGCTGGAGTTTAACTTTCCCCTTGCTGAAAACACTTATTATGAGATATATTATTTCCCTATATATATATATATATAAATAAAACAACCTTATTATAATATACTGCTATAAATATTTCCCACAAAATAATTGAAAGGCATATTAGATTATGTAATTAAGAAGAAGATTCATCTGAGAAAAAAAAATGTAGAGAAAAATAATATACGCTGATAAACAGTGTGTGTGTTACTATGTGTTTAAAAGAAAAAAAAATTTTTTTATTTATATATATTGTACTTTTATGTGTATGTCGGTGTGGTGTGTATATGTAAAAATATACATATATGTGTATACATACCAAGAAAAAAATATATAAATACATACTATATATTACTGTGTCTTGAGACCAAGATAAACTTATTTGGTTCAGATGGTGACAAGCGTGTGTGGCGACTAGGGTGACCACATTTCCAAACTGACATTCAGGTACACCCCCCCCCCCCCCCCCCAAAAAAAGATGATTTTTGACAAATTTTTTTAGCCGATTTTTGGGGTAGGGCGTACGAAATCAGCGGGCCCGTGTGCAAGATCAAAAGTGGGCCCTAGGCATCAAGAACAACAACAATATGGTGCGCAAAGCACGTCGTAATGAACTGTGGACATGTCTTAAATTGCACTAAATATTGGCTTAAAGGGGGTGTGCTTAAAGAGAGTCTGAGATGACTTGTATAGTGCAGAATGTGGTAATGTTAAATAGGGAATGCAGAGTGTATGGAGGGGGGTAATATGTACAGGAGAGGAGTGTGGAATGTATGGCGGTGGGTAATATGTACAGGAGAGAAGTGCGGAATGTATGGCGGTGGGTAATGTGTACAGGAGAGGAGTGCGGAGTGTATGGCGGGGGGTAATATGTACAGGAGAGGAGTGCGGAATGTATGGCGGTGGGTAATATGTACAGGAGAGGAGTGCGGAATGTATGGCGGTGGGTAATAAGTACAGGAGAGGAGTGCGGAATGTATGGCGGTGGGTAATATGTACAGGAGAGGAGTGCGGAATGTATGGCGGTGGGTAATATGTACAGGAGAGGAGTGCGGAATGTATGGCGGTGGGTAATATGTACAGGAGAGGAGTGCGGAGTGTATGGCGGGGGGTAATATGTACAGGAGAGGAGTGCGGAGTGTATGGCGGGGGGTAATATGTACAGGAGAGGAGTGCGGAATGTATGGCGGTGGGTAATATGTACAGGAGAGGAGTGCGGAATGTATGGCGGTGGGTAATAAGTACAGGAGAGGAGTGCGGAATGTATGGCGGTGGGTAATATGTACAGGAGAGGAGTGCGGAATGTATGGCGGTGGGTAATATGTACAGGAGAGGAGTGCGGAATGTATGGCGGGGGGTAATACGTACAGGAGAGGAGTGCGGAATGTATGGCGGTGGGTAATATGTACAGGAGAGGAGTATGGAGTGTATGGCGGGGGGGTAATATGTACAGGAGAGGAGTGCGGAGTGTATGGCGGTGGGTAATATGTACAGGAGAGGAGTGCGGAATGTATGGCGGGGGGTAATACGTACAGGAGAGGAGTGCGGAATGTATGGCGGTGGGTAATATGTACAGGAGAGGAGTATGGAGTGTATGGCGGGGGGTAATATGTACAGGAGAGGAGTGCGGAGTGTATGGCGGGGGGTAATATGTACAGGAGAGGAGTGCGGAATGTATGGCGGTGGGTAATATGTACAGGAGAGGAGTGCGGAATGTATGGCGGGGGATAATATGTACAGGAGAGGAGTGCGGAGTGTATGGCGGGGGGTAATATGTACAGGAGAGGAGTGCGGAATGTATGGCGGGGGATAATATGTACAGGAGAGGAGTGCGGAGTGTATGGCGGGGGGTAATATGTACAGGAGAGGAGTGCGGAATGTATAATGGTGGGTAATATGTACAGGAGAGGAGTATGGAGTGTATGGCGGGGGGTAGTTAGCGGAGAGAGGAGGAAGAGGAGTGCAATATCACCTCCTGATAGTCTGTCAGCCACTGCTAATCCACTTTGGTGGTGGGGCACTCCGAAGGATGTAAGGGGGAACTCCGAAGGATGTAAGGGGGAACTCAGAAGGATGTAAGGGGGAACTCAGAAGGATGTAAGGGGGAACTCCGAAGGATGTAAGGGGGCACCCTGGAGGTTGTAAGGGGGGATGTAATGGGGCACTCTGGCAGTACTAACTTAGTCAGAGCCCCCTTACGTCCTCCGGCCGGGGTGCCCCCTTAGTGCCTCCTTACATCCTCCTCCAGAATTTCCCTGAATCTCTAGCAAAGTTCCCAGGATTCCAGACGGTACAATTGTCCCCTCAATAGCAGCCAGTTTGTCTTTGAAGATGGGGAAGTGTGCAAGTTGTCAAAAAAGAATACTTGCGGTGATTTTGGGGGATAAGAGCATGCTGTATGTGCTAGGGGGCACACTTTGGGAGGGGAGAGAAATTGTGCTGGAAGGGGGGTTATATAAAAAATCGGACCCCCCCAGCACAATATATCTCCCCTCCTAAAGTGCCCCCCAGCACATACAGCATGCTCTCATCCCCCAAAATCACTGCAAGTATTATTTTTTGACAACTTGCCCCCTGTCTCTGTGTCTCTTCTCCTGCAAGTGCCAAGTATTAATATTGTGTACTAACCTCAGATCAGCACATCCCGTCCTGTTGAGTCCTGTGTCCATTCTCCTCCCCCTCCTTCTCCTGTCCGTGACATCCGAGCCGAGGAAAAGGGGGAGGGGACTTCAGTCGGTGTGTTAGTGAGAGGAGGGCAGGAGGGGGGAGGAAGAGAGAGATGCCGTACACACTGTAATCGCAGGCAGCCTGTGGGAACAGAAACACCCCACACAAGCTCCAGGCCAGTCACTGGTGCCAAGTGCGGAGCTGAAAGAACCAGCAGTGACTCCCAGCAGCACTAGCGCGGAGGAGGAAGTGAAATCTTCCTCCACCTTCAACGCTGGGCAGTGACGTCACTGGTTGCCTGATGCCAGGCGGCTATAGCAACCAGTGATCAGGAGGAGGTGGAAGCGGAGCCAGAGCCAGCGCTATGGCGGCTCGGTCCACCCCTGTTCCCAGATTGTCAGTGTCATTCCGGGACACTGTATTGTCCCGGAATGAAGCTGCCCGGGACCGGGGACAAAGATGTCAATTACGGGATAATCCCGGGCAATCCGGGACACGTGGGCACCCTAGTGGCGACAACCAGGTGAGGAGGACAAAGACAAGTGTGTCTTGTCTACAGACAAGCATGGTGGTGGGAGTGTCATGGTCTGGGGCTGCATGAGTGCTGCCGGCACTGGGGAGCTACAGATCATTGAGGGAACCATGAATGCCAACATGTACTGTGATATACTGAAGCAGAGCATGATCCCCTCCCTTCAGAGACTGGGCCGCAGGGCAGTATTCCAACATGATAACGACCCCAAACACTCCTCCAAGACGACCACTGCCTTGCCAAAGAAGCTGAGGGTAAAGATGATGGAGTGGTCAAGCATGTCTCCAGACCTAAACCCTACTGAGCATCTGTGGGGCATCCTCAAATGGAAGTTGGAGGAGCGCAAGGTCTCTAACATCCACCAGCTCTGTGATGTCATCATGGAGGAGGGGAAGAGGACTCCAGTGACAACCTGTGAAGCTCTGGTGACCTCCATGCCCAAGAGGGTTAAGGCAGTGCTGGAAAATAATGGTGGCCACACAAAATATTGACACTTTGGGCCCAAATTGGACATTTTCACTTAGGGGTGTACTCACTTTTGTTGCCAGCGGTTTAGACATTAATGGCTGTGTGTTGAGTTATTTTGAGGGGACAGCAAATTTACACTGTTATACAAGCTGTACACTCACTACTTTACATTGTAGCAAAGTGTCATTTCTTCAGTGTTGTCACATGAAAAGATATCTATCTATCTATCTATCTACCTATCTATCTATCTATCTATCTATCTATCTATCTATCTATCTATCTATCTATCTATCTATCTATCTATCTATCTATCTATCTATCTATCTATCTATCTATCCTGTATATGGATACACAACACACACAGCAATGCTTACCCGCATTCCAGGAATGGAGAGCGTATTCTTCAGTCGGTACTTTCCATCCTTTTGAGGATATGTATAAAGAAGGACATCATTCATCTGACAATTGCAAGAAAAAAAAATTGAAATATACAAAAAAAACTTGATACAAAAATTAACAGGTATTTAAATGATACTTTAGATCAAAACAATATTTTTTTTTTTCCAGATGTAAACCATGGAAAATGAATTAGGTTCCACAATGTTAGCCTGGCATACTACAGGGTCGTGGTTATAAAAATTAGCTTCTTATTCAGTGAAGCTGCTGGTACATTCGTTCTGTGCAAATGGGGCAAAATCAAATGTTCTCCTTTTGTTTCCTCTACAGATCAAATGTTATCATACACATAGAGTGAATCAAGAAAATACCTTACTATGTATGGCCACTAGGTGGGGATGATGAGCATTGGAAAAAAATACTTGCTATGATTCCCAGCTCCATTTAGTGACCGCAATGGGGTATTTAATGCAACATGACAATGACATTCAACCTGTAGAGAGGAATAAGAAGAGCATTCAAGTTTTTCCTCATTCGCTCAGAACAAAATTAGCAGCAGTTTTCGATGGACAAATACCTATGCAGATTTGCAGACACAAAGGTGACCACATGTGTTACAACCTGAGAGTTGAAACTCCTTTGGATTGACCAACAATATGTAATGCGAAGTCTTGTCGAAACAATCCATTTAATTTATATCCAGTGTTTATCAGGCTGGCCCAATCAACGATTGGAATATTAATCAAATTCCCAATTTTTTTGTCAATATTTCTAAATCTGCAGGTTTCATTTAAAAAGTGAAGTCTCACCATTTGAAAAATTTGGATTCAGTGTGAATGAAGCCTCCTCCTTTTCTTTTCCAGCATGTCCCTCGTTAACACATGAGCACTACAGCACCACCAAATCCCTCCTTGCATCTCCCAACTCTGTTGTATAAGGCCCCATTACCCACTATTAGATTTTCTGCAGATTTTTGTCTTCAGATTTACCAAAACCATGTAATATGAGGTCAAACCTTAATGCGTACACAGGGCTGGTGCAAGGATTTTTGACACCCTAGGCGAAACCTTGTTTTGCCACCCCCCCTGGCTCCACCCCTGACTCCATCCCCTTTGCCCTGCCCATGTATACCCCACCTTTTTAATGAAGCTCCCATCAAATGCAGCCTCACCAGCGCCCATCAAATGCAGCCTCACCAGCGCCCATCAATGTAGCTTCACCAGCGCCCATCAAATGCAGCCTCACCAGAGCCCATCAATGCAGCCTCACCAGCACCCATCAATGCAGCCTCACCAGCACCCATCAAATGCAGCCTCATCAGCGCCCATCAAATGCAGCCTCACCAGCGCCCATCAATGTAGCCTCACCAGCGCCCATCAATGTAGCCTCACCAGCGCCCATCAAATGCAGCCTCACCAGCGCCCATCAATGCAGCCTCACCAGCACCCATCAATGCAGCTTCACCAGCGCCCATCAAATGCAGCTTCACCAGCGCCCATCAAATGCAGCCTCACCAGCGCCCATCAATGTAGCCTCATCAGCGCCCATCAAATGCAGCCTCACCAGCGCCCATCAATGCAGCCTCACCAGCGCCCATCAATGCAGCCTCACCAGTGCCCATCAATGCAGCCTCACCAGCGCCCATCAATGCAGCCTCACCAGCACCCATCAATGCAGCCTCACCAGCGCCCATCAATGCAGCCTCACCAGCGCCCATCAATGCAGCCTCACCAGCACCCATCAATGCAGCCTCACCAGCGCCCATCAAATGCATCCTCACCAGCGTCCATCAATGCAGCCTCATCAGCGCCCATCAAATGCAGCCTCACCAGCGCCCATCAATGCAGCCTCACCAGTGCCCATCAATGTAGCCTCACCAGCGCACATCAATGCAGTCTCACCAGCGCCCATCAATGCAGCCTCACCAGCGCCCATCAATGCAGCCTCACCAGCGCCCATCAAATGCAGCATCACCAGCGCCCATCAATGCAGCCTCACCAGCACCCATCAATGCAGCCTCACCAGCGCCCATCAAATGCAGCCTCACCAGCGCCCATCAATGCAGCCTCATCAGCGCCCATCAATGCAGCCTCACCAGCGCCCATCAATGTAGCCTCACCAGCGCCCATCACAAGCAGCCTACCAGCGCCCATCAAATGCAGCCTCACCAGCACCAGCACCGGAGCCGGATCTCAAATTTTCCGACAACAAAACCCGTTGTCGTAAATTCCGATCGTGTGTACACAATTCAGACGCACAAAATTCCACGCATGCTCGGAATCAAGCAGAAGTGCCGCACTGGCTATTGAACTTGAATTTCCGACAACATTTGTGTGACCCGTGTGTAGGCAAGACAAGTTTGAGCCAACATCCTTCAGAAATAAATCCAGGATTTTGTTGTCGGAATGTCCGATCGTGTGTACGCAGCATTAGAGTTTCAATTTGTATGCCATCAGGCAGGCCCTTGCACTACATGGCTTTGTTAAATCTGAAGACAAAAAAATCTGCCGAAAATCTAATAGTGTGTATGGGGCTTTAGATATGGCAAGATACTGCCTCATTTAACCCACTTCCCTTGATCCCAGGTCTTCCTTGACCCAACTCCATACCTCCCAACATTTTGAGATGGGAAAGAGGGACACCTACTAGCAAATGTATGTAGGCATAGGACACGCCCCCTGCCACACCCCCTTAAAGGAGACCTAACTAAAAAAAAAAGGTAATTAAATCCACAAGGGCTTTTTATTTTTTTACCAATACTATTCATTTTATATTGGCTTTTAAATGTACAAATGCAGCAATTTAGACATTGGATGAAAGGTTTAGCGCTGGGAAACACTTTTTGAAAGATAAAACGTGTATTTTATATACATCATCTATAAAGATCAGACCAAAATGAGGGACAAATGAGGAGGAAAGAGGGACAGAGGGACTTTGCTTCAAATCAGGGACAGTCCCTCGAAATCAGGGACAGTCCCCCCAAATCGGGGACAGTTGGGAGCTATGCACCTCCCCTCTGTGACTAGATGGTGAAAGGAGAAGCCGCTCATATTTCTGTCGCTCTGCTCTCTGCTTCTGTTGGCATGCCCCTACTTGGCATAGGAGCACTGCAGCACAAATGGTTGCTGCTTCTCCCTCTCCCAGCCTGAGCTCTGCTGTGCAAGAGATTGCAGGAGGCTGATGCAATTAATGATTAAAATACAATTAATGATGTATTTACAAATACAGAGCTGCAATAATTTAATGTCATTTACATCTGCCTGGCGCGCAGCGAACTTTTGGGAGGAAAACCCGGAACAGCTGGCGGAAAAGGCGCACAAAAGCGCGCGGGGCAGAACGTAAAACCGAGGCTATCTATAGCTCTATGGGGCCTCTCTGATTTTAAACAGTCCTGGCACTAATAAACATCATAACTCTCAGGCTCACTGTCTCCCACATCTGTCCCCTTTTCACTGCGCTATTCCCAGCAGAGCGCCGGCTCCGATACGACGTGTCAGAAGGAGAGAAGCCGCAGAGGTCCCAGAACTCTTCCCGGTGCCGCAATGATGGATTGCCTTATGCTAATCCCGGCTATTATAAGAGTCAGAAATAAGCCGGCGTCACGGCGAATCCGCCCCCCCCCATACACTTCAGTGACCTTGAACGTGGCTCGCGCGTTCTTATTTTTACGCAATATTCAACATAAATAATGTATATTCCTCAAATTGTATTTTTATAAGATGATACAAAATGTGGGATCGGCGCACCCGTCAATCACCGCGGGACCTGGCGTTCCCCCCCCCTTCCTAGGTTGGCGGTAGGGATTCGGCGTGCCGGTGACAGATGAATCGTCAGCCGTGTTTTATTCACTTTACTTATTGCTTCATAAATTGTCTTCCCGGCTCACATTAATCTGATCTGAAGGGCTGACATCTCCAACCAGCTGATCGCGTTACCATTCCGGACCCCGGGGGGGGGGGGGGGGGGGGGCGCGGGAACCACCTGATAGACATCCATCAATTCATGGACAAGTCCTGATTTCTCAGCCGCATAAATCCAACGTTCCCTTTTCTGAGCCGTTTTGCGTTGGGCGAATGCGCGCGCAAACGCGCTAATCTGTTGATTTAGGATCATTTTTAAACAAAGCTAAATTATTGAGCATGGCTTGGGGGGGGGGGGGGGGCTGGGAGCTGACAATACATGAGCTGCTGAAATCAATCAAAGAGATCCCGATGTCATCCAGCAAAGGCCGCAGCTCTACGCAAGTCAGGAAGTTCACTAAATGTATCTTAAAGTGGGGTTCCACCCAAAAAAACAAAAATACCTGAAAAATTCTAAAAAAAAAAACACAAAAAAACATTTGGATATTTTTTTTTTTTTTACTTACCTCTAAATGCCTGTTGCTAGGTGGTCCCTCGTAGTCTGCCTCTTCCTTTGCCTGGGCTGGTGACATCACTTCCCCCTTGGCACAGGAAGGGCTCGGCTCTGCTCCCTCCCTCCTGTCAATCATCTGGGACCCATTACAGGTCCCAGGTGATTGAGCGGCCAATCACGGCGCGCGGCGCCGCTCGCGCATGCGCAGTGGGTGCCAGGCTGTGAAGCCACAGCCCGGCGCCCACAGTTGAAATACCGGCGCCGACGAGCGGAGGGGGGGGGGGGTGAGCGGGGCTTCGATCCCCTGCATCGCTGGACCCAGGGACCGGTAAGTGTCCAATTAAAAGTCAGCAGCTGCAGTATTTGTAGCTGCTGACTTTTAATTTTTTTTTTTTTTTAATGGACCCCCTGGGTGGAACTCCTCTTTAAAGCTGAAAATGGTCATTTCAATATATTGCTCAGTTTTGCTTTTGCGTAATGTATCAGCTCGAACTTCAATAAAAAGGTTTTCATAAAACCCTTGTTGGCAATCACAGAGGTCAGACGTTTCTTGTAGTTGGCCACCAGGTTTGCACACATCTAAGGAGGGATTTTGTCCTCTTTGCAGATCCTCTCCAAGTCATTAAAGTGGTGTTTCACCAAAAAAAAAAAAAATTAGATGTCAGCAGCTGCAAATACTGCAGCTGCTGACTTTTAAAATAAGGACACTTACCTGTCCCGGGGTCCAGCGATGTCGGCACCCGAGACCGAGCCGTCCCTCGATCCTCGGGTGCTGCCGCCGCCATTCACACTGAGGGAATCAGGAAGCGAAGCGTTGCCGCTTCACTGCCCGGTTCCCTACTGCGCATGCGCGAGTCGCGCTGCGCGTCTTCACTGGTCCCCGTTGTGTTGTGGGAACTGTGTATTTCCCACAACACAACGGGGGTGGGCAGGGAGTCTGCGGCTAGCTGCGGCTAGCTGTACCCGGAAGTGGGTGCAGATACCTGTATTATACAGGTATCTGCACCCCCCTCCCCCCTGAAAGGTGCCAATTGTGACACCGGAGGGGGGGAGGAATCCGATGAGCGGAAGTTCCACTTTAGGGTGGAACTCCGCTTTAAGGTTTCAAGGCTGACGTTTGGTAACCCGAACCTTCAGCTCCCTCCACATATTTTTTTATGGGATTAAGGTCTGGAGACTGTCTAGGCCACTCCAGGACCTTAATGTGCTTCTCCGTGAGCCACTCCTTTGTTGCCTTGGCGGTGTGTTATGGGTCATTGTCATGCTGGAAGACCCATTTTCAATGCCCTGGCTGAGGGAAGGAGGTTCTCACCCAAGATTTGATGGTACATGGCCCCCGTCCATCGTCCCTTTGATGCAGTGAAGTTGTCCTGTCCCCTTAGCAGGAAAACACCCCCAAAGTATAATGTCTTCACCTCCATGTTTGATGGTGGGGATGGTGTTCTTGTGGTCATGGGCAGCATTCCTCCTCCTCCAAACAAGGCCAGTTGAGTTGATGCCAAAGACCTCAATTTTGGTCTCATCTGATCACAACACTTTCCCCCAGTTCTCCTCTGAATCTATCAGATGTCCATTAGAAAACTTCAGACCTTATTGTACATGAGCTTTCTTCAGCAGGGGGACCTTGCGGACACTGCAGGATTTCAGTCCTTCACGGTGTAGTGTGTTACCAATTGTTTTCTAGGTGACTATGGTCCCAGCTGAGATCATTGACCAGATTCTCCGGTGTAGTTCTGGGCTGATTCCTCACCGTTCTCACGATCATTGAAACTCCACGAGGTGAGATCTTCCATGGAGCCCCAGACCGAGGGAGATGGACAGTTATTTTGTGCTTCTTCCATTTGCGAATAATCGCACCAACCGTTGTCACCCTCTCACCAAGCTGCTTGGCGATGGTCTTGTAGCCCATTCCAGCCTTGTGTAGATCTACAATCTTGTCCCCGACATCCTTGGACAGCTCTTGCACAGCGGCAAAGATTCAGGATTACTGCAATAGGACCTTCAGCTCTGTGAGATACTCCCCAACTTCTAAAGGGATGCAGACACTTGCAGCTTATCTCATTAGAACACTGGGAATGCACCAGGTGACTATAATGAACCAGACCCCCCCCCCCCTATTCAGAATCAGTCCGCAAAGGACATGGTGAAACAAACAGATATTTCTTCAGAGCAACAGAAGATAGAAATCTGCAACAAGGTTTGTTAAATCCTCCACAGTGTACATTGATCACCCAGAGGTGTTTGACCTCTTTCACACGAGGGATCCGTATGTCCGTTTTTCATCCTTCCGTTTTCGGATGAAAAACAGACATACATGTATCCCTATGTCAGCGGTGACATGTCCGCTGACATCCGACCCGCTCCGATCCGAAAAGTGTAGCGGAGGAAAAACCTACTTTTCCATCCGTTTTCGGATCGGATCGGGTGACGACGGACACTACGGTCCGTCATCATCTGATCCCCCCATAGGGGAGAGCGGCGCTCAGACAGGCGCTCTGACATGGACCTGTCATCTTCCTGCTCAGCGGGGATCGGCGGAGCGATCCCCGCTGAGCAAGCGGGTGTTCACGGGGCGGATCATCACTGATCCGCCCCGTGAGAAAGAGCCCTTTGTGTTTTCTAAAATTTTCAAAAATCAAGAGTGGAGTAACCCTTTCAGGGCAGCTTGGGCGGGGGAGGGACAGAGCGTAGACTTCTGAGCTGAAGTCAGAATTTGCATAATCAAGTGCTCCGGGGTTTCAGGGCTCACAGGGTGTTCATGAAGGCATCTACTGGTCCATGCAAGCACAGCCAGGTGCCCGCTTTGGATGCCTGCAATCGGTTTTAGGTTTTCAATCCATGTGCAGGTGTACGTTAAGCATTTTCTTTTTCTTTTTTTTTGGAAATGGCATGAAAAAAAAAAAAAAAAAGCTTTGGGCTTAATTAATGAAGACATAACCGCTCTGCTTTGTATTCCATGGAGAGACTCCACTGAAATTGAAAGGAAAAGCGTTAATCAGATGGAGTCCAGCGAGCTAATAAAAGGGATTTTTGTTGGGCCGGTGCCAAGGCATTGTTTGTTCTCCTGCTCGGGGAAGTGCCCGGAAAAGATGCCGCGGCGGCGCGTATACCGTTGACATGGCAATGCTGATTAGCACCTCGAAGATTTGATTATACATTAGAAAAGATTATTACTGGAGGGGGCTGAAGATTTCTCAGTTTTTAAAAATGTCATGAGCCTGCCACATGGACCTAAGAGGCTCCAATCATGCTAAAGCCGAACTTCAGGCAGATATGAAAGACACAAAGGAATATAATAATTAACACATCATTAATATATATATATATTTTTTGAAATACAAGAAAAGTACCTGAATGTTATCTGGTACCAGCCTCCTGCAGTACAGCAGGGCAGGAGTGTGAAAGAAAGAAGCAGCACAAGGAGCCAATCAGTTCATGTGCTGACAAGGAGCATACTGATAGGAGAAGAGAGCGGAGTGACAGAGAGATAAACTTATCACTCTGCTACTTCTTTAACCGTCCAGTCACAGGCTGAATATGACTTTGTATCAGCCTCCTGCAATCTCCTGGACAGAAGAGCTCAGGCTAGGAGAGGGAGAAGCAGCACAAGGTGTCAACCAGTTCTACTGCAGTGCTCATGTGCTAACGAAAGAGGAGAAAGGGGCAGTCCTGGGCGGTGGGTATGGAGTAGAACCAATTGACGGTGCTCGCAGGCAGGTAGGGGGCGGAGACAAGGGGTGACTCAGAAGGGGGGGTTGTTCCTGCACCTATTCTCTGAGAATAAAAGCCCTCAATGTAACAATTCTGGAGAACACTAGAGGGAATTAGCAAATTAATGTAGCTAAAAGACATAAATAGTTATTATGTTCCTGGGCACCATCTAGTTGCCATAATGCTGCACTTCACCACTGCCCATAATAAAAGAACATTCGTTTAGAAGAGAACATAGCCCAAAGAACAGTGGTGACTGGTGCTCAATATTTTGGGGAGGGGGGGTGGCGGTAAACCAACGCCCCCCCCCCCTGTGGTAGACAGTCGAGAGAGTGGCGATTCCCCCCCCCACCCCCCGTAGGAGGATGGCCTCATTACCTTAGGCAGATGACTAGGGAAGAGTCGGGGTAGATCTGTAGACATGTAAGGCTTTGTACCGCTTGGGATCTGGGTGCTTCTCCTTCCGAACAGGAAATGAGTCCTAAGACTCCCTGGCCAATCGGGTCTCGGGTCTTGCTTTCCTGATTGGCAGGGAGGAGAATCAGGAAGACAATAGCGAATATTAATTCGCTATTGTCACACAACTGGGTGGGCTCAGGCCGCAGTGCTCTGCGCCCCGAGCCCACCCTTTTTTGAAGCCAATTAGAGCCTCAGGCTCTAATCATGTGCTTCTGAAATAAAAAAAAACCCATTGGAATCCATGCGTCCAGGGCCCTGCATGTAGATTAGGTAGCATGGATTAGGGGGACGGCGCCCCGTATAGACGGGTCGCCCCTGCCAAAGAACATTTGGATTTTGGCAATTTCGCACAGAACGAATGTTCATGCAAATGCGCAGGACGAATGGCTATGCAAATTATTTTATAAATACACTCCTTAACCACTTCCGGACCGCTGCACGCCGATATACGTCCTAACTTTGAAGAGGGCTATCGTTGTTATGGCAGCAGCTAGATTCTTCGGCGGGCGGTCCGGTTTTCAATAATAGTGGTCTCTGCGGCGGATTCGCCACAAGATCACTTTTATCAGCGGCAGGAGAGGGCCCTCCTGCCGTGCTCTGGTGCCCTCCGCCGCTTACCGGAGCCGTCGATAGCGGCGGAGGCGATCGGATCTTTGTCCTTCCTGGGTATGGAGACGAGTGAGGGGAAGATGGCCCCTACCCTCTCCATACCATTGAAGGGTGTAAGCGACGTCAAAACGTCACTTCCGCCCATAGCTCTTAAAGGGCCATTTTTTTATTTTTTTTTAAATGACAAAAGTGTCATTAGTGTAAATATGAGATCTGAGTTCTTTTTGACCCCACATCTCATATTTAAGAGGTCCTGTCATGCTTTTTTTCTATGTTTACATTCCTTGTAATAGGAATAAAAACTACACAATTTTTTTTTAAAGAACAGTGTAAAAATTAAAAATAAAAGGTAACATAAATTTAAAAAAAATTTTTTTTAAATGCGCCAAGTCGCGCCGAGCTCACGTGCAGAAGCGAGCGCATGCGTGAGTAGCCCCCGCACATGAAAACGATGTTCAAACCACACATGTGAGGTATCGCCGCGATTGGTAGAGCGAGAGCAATAATTCTAGCCCTAGACCTCCTCTGTAACTCATTTTAGTCTAAATATGAGATGTGATGTCTTTTGGACCCCAGATCTCATATTTAAGAGGTCCTGTCATGCTTTTATTCTATTACAAGGGATGTTTACATAGGAATAAAAGTGACACGGTTTTTTGTTTTTTTTTTAACGTGTAAAAATAAAATAAATAAGAAAAAAAAATGTAAAAATTTTTAATGTGCCCCGTCCCGACGAGCTTGCGCGCAGAAGCGAACGCATACGTGAGTAGCGCCCGCGTATGAAAAAAGTGTTCAAACCACACAAGTGAGGTATCGCCGTGATCGGTAGAGCGAGAGCAATAATTCTAGCCCTAGATCTCCTCTGTAACTCAAAACATGCAACCTGTAGAATTTTTTTTTTTAAAACATCGCCTATGGAGATTTTTAAGGGTAAAAGTTTGTCGCCATTCCACGAGCGGGCGCAATTTTGAAGCATAACATGTTGGGTATCAATTTACCCGGCGTAACATTATCTTTCACAATATAAAAAAAAAAATGGGCTAACTTTACCTTTGTCTTATTTTTTAATTCAAAAATGTGTATTTTTTAAAAAAAAAAGTGCGCTTGTAAGACCGCCTTGCGCAAATACGGTGTGATAGAAAGTATTGCAACGACCCCCAAAAATGTATAATGTTTGGGGGTTCTAAGTAATTTTCTAGCAAAAAAAAAATGTTTTTAACTTTTAAACAACAAATCTCAGAAAGAGGCTCGGTCCTTAAGTGGTTAATGATGGTACCAAATGTAAGTCAAATGAAGCTGAACAAAACACATTTACATACACTTTACATTACATACACTTTACATTACATACACTTTACATTACATACACTTTAAGGGAAGTGCCCAACTAAGGACCTCCCTCCTGCAATCACTCAGCACTTCGATCTAGAAATAGATGTTATCTGATCCTCATTATTAATGAGCTTTTCCTCTGTGATAAAATCTGCGGCTGAACTTTAGAAGAAATGGAGGTTAATGTTGTGGAGCTGACAGCAGACCTCTGGAGTCCCCGGAATCTCAGCGCTCCCCTGGCCTTTACAGAGCGATTCTTGGAAGGAATCAGATATGGAAAGGGGACGGGGTCTGCCCGGCAGGGGTCAGGGAAGGGTCCTGATTGGGGTACAGTGTGACCCTGTACAGTAATATCTCATCTATCAATGGGCTGGGAGCTGGAAGGTGACCCCCCGGTCATACAAGCTGGGCCCATTTTCTGCTCAAAGCAGTCTTCTCTATGGGAATGCCGGACGAATCCTGAATTCCAAGAGCTGAATCGGCTCAAAGAACACGTCCGATGGATGTCTGGGGGGGGCCAAATCACTCAGTGGTCCCGTATATTTCGTGTAGCAAGATCTTACGTTAAGAATTGCTACGGCCATGGGAGTCTCACTAATACCAAGTCCTTAACCACTTCAGCCCCGGAAGAATTTACCCCCTTCCTGACCAGAGCACTTTTTGCGATTCGGCACTGCGTCGCTTTAACTGACAATTGCGCGGTCATGCGACGTTGCAGCCAAACAAAATCGACGTCCTTTTTTTCCCCCACAAATAGCGCTTTCTTTTGGTGGTATTTGATCACCTCTGCGTTTTTTTTTTTTTTTTTGCGCTATAAACAAAAAATTTGCGACAATTTTGAAAAAAAACACATTATTTTTTACATTTTGCTAAATATATATAAAAAACTTCTTTTTCCTCAGTTTAGGCCGATACGTATTCTTCTACATATTTTTGGTAAAAAAAAAAAAAAAATTGCACTAAGCGTGTATTGATTGGTTTGCGCAAAAGTTATAGCGTTTACGAAATAGGGGATAGTTTTATGGCATTTTTATTAATATTTTTTTTCTTTTTACTAGTAATGGCGGCGATCAGCGATTTTTATCGTGACTGCAACATTATGGCGGACATATCGGACATTTTTGACACATTTTTGGGACCAATGTCATTTATACAGCAATCAGTGCTATACAAATGCATTGATTCCTGTGTAAATGACACCGGCAGTGAAGGGGTTAACCACTAGGGGGCAGTGTAGGGGTAAGTGTGTCCTGGGGAGTGTTTCTAACTGTGGGGGGGAGGGGCTGTATACATTATACATTAATATATATATATATATATATATATATATATATATATATATATATATATATAAAAAATCTGGGTGGGTTACTTCAATACTTCAAATGTTCCTCCAGTTCTCAATGTAGAGATCAATGTCAAGGTGGACTCCCAATATTCCACCAATATCCAAATAGAAAAAACGACGGGACGCGTTCTCCAATGAAAAATGTATTTATATCAAATGCTCTTCAAGGCATAAAATGGTTATATGCTACTGTACAGTTATGAGCATTCCATGCTCTTCATCAGGCTTGGTACAAATATATAATAATATATAACAAATTTCATTTATATTTAATATTATAATATCAAATATTATTAATGAACAATAATTATATATATATATATATATATATATATATATATATATATATATATATATATATATATATAAAATGATATCTACTTATTGTACACAACATATATATTAACATGGTAATTATGTAGATAATATTATAATTATATAATATAATAATATTACATGATTATATATATAGTTTAATATATGCATATATATAATTATATATTTACTATACATTACACATTTATAATATTTAATATTTTGTTTAATATGTAATATTATATGCTTGTATAAACATATAAAAATATCTGGCATGTCGTATATAGTATATTGTATTATACTATATATTTTTTTTATACATTTATAATATTATAGACACCTAATCTCAACGAGCAAATATGAGGATTTAGTCACATCATATTTGCTCGTGGAGATTAGGTGTTTTAAGCAGCCTTGTAATGCCGCGTACACACTACCGGACTTTTCGGCATCAAAGGTCCGACTGAACAAATCTGTCGGACAGTTCGATCGTGTGTGGGCTTCATCGGACCTTTTCTGTCTAAAAATCTGACGGACTCTAGAAATAGAACATGTTTCAAATCTTTCAGACGGCCTCGACGCCTATCGAAAAATCCGCTCGTCTGTATGCCAGTCCGACGGACCGAAAACGACGCTAGGGCAGCTATTGGCTACTGGCTATCAACTTCCTTATTCTAGTCCTGTCGTACGCCATCACGTTCGAATCACTTCGGACTTTGGCGTGATCGTGTGTAGGCAAGTCCGTTTCGTTGGAACTCCGTCGGAAAGTCCTTCGGATTTCAGTCCGTTGAAAAGTTCGGTCGTGTGTACGCGGCATGAGATTTAAAAGTGACTCCTTTTGTATTTTTGTATGTGTGCGCCATTTTCTGTGGATCTATCTATCTATCTATCTATCTATCTATCTATCTATCTATCTATCTATCTATCTATCTATCTATCTATCTATCTATCTATCTATATATCTATCTATCTCTATTTATCTATTTATATCTATAGAGATAGATAGATAGATAGATAGATAGATAGATAGATAGATAGATAGATAGATAGATAGATAGATAGATAGATAGATAGATAGATAGATAGATAGATAGATAGATAGATAGATAGATAGATAGATAGATAGATAGATAGATAGATAGATAGATAGATCGATCGATAGATAGATAGATAGATAGATAGATAGATAGATAGATAGAGATATAGATAGATAGATAGATAGATAGATAGATAGATAGATAGATAGATAGATAGATAGATAGATAGATAGATAGATAGATAGATAGATCCACAGAAAAAAAAAATATAAGATATGATATTTTATATATTAATAAAAAGTATATTATACAAAATATATATCATGAAGACAACATACCGTATATATATATATAATCTCAACTTAGATACAGTATGTTATCGTCATGATAAATATTTTGTATAATATACTTTTTTATTAATATATAAAATATTATATCTTATATATTTATTATACCTTACACATTTATATTATTTAATAGCAATTTTTTTTTATAATGTGCTTATTATATATCTTATATACTGTGTTATTATATAACATATCATAAATGACATTATACATTATGTATTTATAATATTTAATATACATTGTGCGCGTAGCCCTCTTAGCTGGGTATATTGTTAGATAAATCTTACCAGGAACAAATGGCGAGGGTGGCGGGCCTTTCCAGACACCTTCATCAGCGTTCCTTCTTTAACAAACGCCTGTGACAAGAGAAATCGGTGTGAAAAACTTAACAAGCCGCGGACTGAACCATTCTCACATTACCTGACCCTGTGACTCGGTACCCGTCACTCTGAAATCCCAATTAACACTAAAAATAGAATTGTTCATCCTTCTTCCCGCAGAAATAGTCACCACCTGAGTTTTCGGTGAGAATTGCAGCACGTCAACAATGCCAACCTGCTCTTTAATCCAGGAATTTACAGATCAACGTCTTGTGAGCTCGCGATGGCGGCGTGACCACAGTAAATGTCAGTCCCCCCCGCCCAGCCCCCCACCCCCAGAAGTGTATGGTGGATGATGGAGAGGTAAACCACCTCTGATATAGAATTGGCACCCCGACACATAATTATAGGAAGGGTCAATGAACCCGTGCTGAAGCACATCACAAGGTGCGGGCACTGTGATGTGTACAGTGGCACGCCATGTTTTAAAAGAAAATGCACGGGTACAATTTTTTAAATTCCGTTGCTGGGGCTTTCTTAACTTAAAGTGTATCTCTAGGCAAAACCTTTTTTTCCTTTACATTTTGGATAGAGTTGGAAAGGGTTAGACCCTCTGTCAATTTTTTTATTGCTGTCTGTTTTCCCCCTGCTCTATTTGTCCTGGTGACCATTGTTACTTAAAAAAAAAAAGAAGAGAAATCCAAAACTTAAAGGGGTTGTAAAGTCTCAAGGTTTTTCACCTGTGCTGAAGCCCCACCCCCTCTTTTTCTTACCTGAGCCCGATCAGATCCAGCCATGTGCATGAGCGCAGCGGCTCCAGCCACTGTCTCTATCCTCATTAGACAGAATAATAGCAGCGGGAGCCAATGATGGAGCTATTGGCTCCCGCTGCTGTCAATCAAATCCAGTGACACGGGAGCGGGGGGGGCGGGGCCACACGTGTGCCCCCCCTGGGAAATCGGCTCTCCGTGTACCAGCCGGGGGGGGGGGGGGGGGCACACCAGGAGAAGAGGATTGGGGCTGCTCTGTGCAAAACGATTGCACAGAGCAGGTAAGTATAGGCATGCTTGTTATTTTTATATACAAAAAAAAAAATGACGGTTTTAACCCCTTTAAGATCTGTCCCAAAAAAAAGAAGTCAGGGGAGGGGGGTAGTCTAATCACTGTGAGAGATTTCCTGTGACTTCCATTTGCATCTCTGGGACAGGAAGTGAAGGAAACTTTTCTAAATGGTAGACAGACAGCAAAAAAATACATACATTGAGCTTTAACTAGGGTTGTCCCGATACCGATACTAGTATCGGTATCGGCACCGATACCGAGCATTTGCCCAAGTACTTGTACTCGGGCAAATGCTCCCGATGCCTCCCCCGATACCTTGACTGTCAGCTGTGATCGGCGCATGGGGGAGTTACAAGATTCTCCCCCAGCGGCTTTCACCAGCTTTAGTGACAGACAGCGGTGATCGCTCACAGCTGACTGTCACTGCATCCTCCTCCGTGCCCCCTCCTTTCCTCTGTCCCTCTCAGCTGTCCCCTCTGTTCTGCTCTTATCTGTCCCTCTCAGCTGTCCCCTCGTTCTGCTCTTATCTGTCCCCTCCGTTCTCCCCCTCAGTTCCTCCGTCCTCCCCCTCCTCCTTCCTTTGTGTATGGATAGAGTCAGCTGACTCTGTCCATTCACATAACTGAAACATTGTAATCTTCTGTGATTACGATGTGTCAGTTTATGAATGGAGAGGAGCTGCTGTGTTCTCTCCATTCATTCTCAGTGCAGCTGACGCTGCAGAGAAAGGGACTGGGGAATCTCTATCCTCTGTCTCTTTCTCTGTCTCAAGGGGGAGATATCAGAGGTCTGTTAAGACCCCTGATATCTCACCAAAGCCCCCCAAAAGGTTAAAAAATGATTAAAAAAAAAAAAAAAACAATAAAGAATAAAAGAAATATTATTGTAAAAAATAAAAATTGTAAAAAAAAAAAAAATAACACACACATACAACGTTCACCCCCCCCCCAAAAAAAAGCAAGCACTGTTAAAAAAAAAAAAAAAAAAAAAATGAAAAAAAAAAAACACTGTCACGTGACATTAAAAAAAAAGTATCGGTAATCGGTATCGGCGAGTACTTGAAAAAAAGTATCGGTACTTGTACTCGGTCCTAAAAAAGTGGTATCGGGACAACCCTAGCTTTAACCCTTCCCTACACTATCCAACTTTTTTTTTGTTGTAAAATGTTGTTACACATACACCTAAAATACCATTTATTAACATGCATACAGTGACACTCTTCAACAGACCCAAAGGGGCCCTTTCACACGTAAAGTGTTCTATTGTGGTGTGTTAATGCACATATGTTAACATGTGTTGTATCAGGGGGCCCATTCATTATCATTGGGCTGTCACTTCATTATCACCACAACAGATGTAAATCCCTGCATGACCCTTTACCAATCCAATGTGCAGTATATGCATTGTGGTTCACTGCAGTGCATTGTGCTGTACTGTACAATGTGTTGGGGTGCCATTCACAATTAACGACATTGCAATACCCGTCACATAGAGTGTGAATGGACCCTTCTGAGAAATAAGCATGAGCTTGGCTTCAGTCTACATCCATGTTCTGCCGTGCCTGGAATAAAGCTGTTAGTGATGGTCCAATCAGTTGTGGCCAGGGTATACTCTACCCTGCAGTTGCAGGTACATAGAGGGGGCGGTGATGCTTGTGACACCATTGACCTAATATGGGCACATAGTCATATTAGGTCAATGACATGACAAACGTCAATGTAGCCATAATAGGTCAATGATGTCACCAGCATCCGTGTAGCCATAATTTATCTAAGAGCATCCATGTGGCATATTTGATCATGAGCATCCATGTGGCCTTTTTAGGTCAATGATGTCAGGGAAATCCATGTGACCACATTAGTTCAATGATGTCATGAGCATCCATGTGGCCATGTTAGGTCAATGACGTCATGAGCACCCATGTGGTCATATTAGGTCAATGATGTCATGAGCATCCATGTGGCCATATTAGGTCAATGATGTCATGAGCACCCACATGATCATATTAGGTCAATGATGTCATGAGCATCCATGTGGCCATGTTAGGTCAATGATGTCATGAGCATCCACGTGGTCATATTAGGTCAATGATGTCATGAGCATCCATGTGGCCATGTTAGGTCAATGATGTCATGAGCATCCATGTGGTCATATTAGGTCAATGATGTCATGAGCACCCATGTGGTCATATTAGGTCAATGATGTCATGAGCATCCATGTGGTCATATTAGGTCAATGATGTCATGGGCACCCACGTGGTCATATTAGGTCAACAATGTCATGAGCATCCATGTGGCCATGTTAGGTCAATGATGTCATGAGCATCCATGTGGCCATATTAGGTCAATGATGTCATGAGCATCCATGTGGCCATGTTAGGTCAATGATGTCATGAGCATCCATGTGGTCATATTAGTTTCATGATGTCATGAGCATCCATGTGGCCATGTTAGGTCAATGATGTCATGAGCATCCATGTGGTCATATTAAGTCAATGATGTCATGAGTATCCATGTGGCCATGTTAGGTCAATGATGTCATGAGCATCCATGTGGTCATTTTAGGTCAATGATGTCATGGGCACCCACGTGGTCATATTAGATCAACGATGTCATGAGCATCCATGTGGTCATGTTAGGTCAATGATGTCATGAGCACCCACGTGGTCATGTTAGGTCAATGATTTCATGAGCATCCATGTGGCCATGTTAGGTCAATACTATCATAAGCATCCATGTGGCCATGTAAGGTCAATACTATCATAAGCATCCATGTGGCTATATTAGGCCAATGATGTCACAAACATCCATTAAGCCATAGTAGATCAAAGATGTCATGAGCAGGCATGTTTCCATACTGGGTCAATTACCATATATCATGAGCATCCATGTAACCACATTAGTTCAAAGATGTATCCATGTGGCCATATTCAGTCAAGGATGTATCAACGAGCATCCATGTGGCCATATTAGATAAATGAAGCCATAAGCATCCACGTGGCTATGTTAGGTCATTGATGTCCCCAGCATCCACGTGGCCATATTAAGTCAATAATGTCATGACCATCCAAGCCCCCTTATGTACGCTCAGCCGAGTGGCAAGGAATGCCCCAGCCATGGCAAATTGGCATCAACAGCTTCCTTCTGGGCTTGGCTGATTGGGAACAAAACCCAAGCTTATTCTTACTCAGAAATAGCATTTGTATTTTTTGTTTCCTGAGAAAAAAAAAAAGGGAAAACCATCTCTGGGAGTTTTTCTTGGATGATGAATTTGCTATTGATCTATACGTCAGAAATATTGCACTTACTCTTCCCGGCTGGAGCAGGCTGCCCTGTCCCCTGACGCTGTACTCGATCTGAACCAACTTCTGTAGATTTTCCTTCAACACACACAACAGAGGAGACAATTAATGAACTGGCTTCACAAAGAGACTGAAAATAACACCTGCAAACGATATTTTAATTGCTTGGCACTCCGGTAAGACGGCATAAATCACTTTCCATACTATCGCCGGCGCAGTTAAAAAAAAAAAAGCAAACACGGACGTTGTCAGCAGAAGACATTTTTGTCTTTTTTTGCCTTTTTTTTTCATGACAACCTTTACACAATGATAGAGGTTTACTTGGCGGTGTGACAGGAAGATGGCGGTGTGAAACTCGCCACTCAGCGCTAAGCGCTATTTCTAGCACCCACTTGGGCTCACAGAATAACCGCTGGCTGTCGTAAGAAAACAAATTATGTTTAATTAGCTTCAAAAATGTTTTGTTTACTGTGCATCCCATTTGAATACCTCCTTCCGTCAAAGTGGTTCCACAACGCCGCGAGCTGATATTAATGCAAAATCCGATCGCAAGGGTGAAAAAGAGATGGATATCTTGTCACTGTGTGAAGTTTATAATGGATAGACTGTGCTTTATAACTGCCTGTGTGATCCATTTTGCCTGGAATTTTGAATATTGTGAGTTGCTGCATATCTTTCCTCTTTTATATTTGTAGAATTGGTACAACTTCTTTTAAAAAATTCTAATAAAGATACATTGAAAGTAAGAATCTATCCTAGAGCTCCAGTCCTTTGGTTTTGCCTTAGCTAAGATGATGTCACCAGTCTGCTGCAGGCAGGAAGAGGCATTTCCTCAGTCTCCTCTCCTTCAGTAAGCAGACTGTACCATTATAACTTTTTAGCCAGTCACAAGGTGAGAGGTTACAGCAGGGGCTGATCTGTGCTAGGCATTTATGAATACATCAAAGAACTGCACAGTCACCAGGATTTACATGACTGTATCATCTCTGAGCTGGCATCTCTGTGCCCATTGTGAGGAGTTCCCACCATCCCTGAGCTGAGTTCCTGGGTCTGTACACCTGCTGTGCCCATTATGAGGGGCTCCCACCATCCTTGAACTGAGATTCTGGGTTTTCACACTTGCCGTGCCCACTATGAGGGTCTTCCACCATCCCTATGCTGTACACCTGCTGTGCCCATTATGAAGGGTTCCCACCATCCCTGAGCTGAGTTCCTGGATCTGTACACCTGATGTGCCCATTATGACGGGTCCCACCATCCCTGTGCTGAATTCCCAGGTCTGTACACCTGATGTGCCCATTATGAGGGGCTCCCACCATCCCTTTGCTGAGTTCCCAGGTCTGTACACCTGCTGTGCCCATTATGAGGGGTTTCTACCATCCCTGTACTTATTTCCTGGGTCTGTACACCTGCTGTGCCCATTATGAGGGGCTCCACCATCCCTGTGCTGAGTTCCCGGGTCTGTACACCTGTTGTGTCCATTATGAGGGGCTCCACCATCCCTGTGCTGAGTTCCCAGGTCTGTACACCTGCTGTGTCCATTATGAGGGGTTCCCACCATCCCTGTGCTGAGTTCCCAGGTCTGTACACCTGCTGTGCCCATTATGAGGGGTTTCTACCATCCCTGTACTTATTTCCTGGGTCTGTACACCTGCTGTGCCCATTAGGAGGGGCTCCCACCATGCTAAGCAATATACCACTGCCATGTAATACTGTATGAAAAAAGGTGAACTTGATGAAAGCAGCGGGTGCGAATCGTTTGATTTCAGTGGGAAAGAAAGGCCTGTCCTCATCTGATGTCAGTATTGATCTGGGCAGATTATTGATCAGCGCGGGAGAAAATATCCAGGCTGAGTAGAAATATCACTTCCTGCTCTCCCGATGGGGGCGACATGTTAGAACGCTTGAAATTTCTCATAGCTGACAGCAAACCTCTGGAGGAGATCAGACTTATAGGATTTCTCAGAGACTGGAGACTATTTAAAGATAAAGTACAAATATAATAAGAACAGAAAAGTGATGAATGATGAAGGCTCAAAAATGTCTGTCAGTGATTTTATATGAAATATTTATCTGTGTGTGTGTCGATATAGTGTGTGTGTGTATATATATATATATATATATATATATATATATATATATATATATATATATATATATATATATATACATACATACACACACACATTTTACCCTAAGTTTTTTTTTTTACATGCATCCCGAATTTCTTTAAAGACTAATTCCAGACAATGATGAAATTGTTCCTCTATCCCAAGCTAATATAGAATATGCTGCTCTATTTCTTAGAGCATACTCCATAGTATAAAGCAGAGTAATGCTTACCTCGATCCTCAGCCCCACTGATTCCCCCCCCACCAATGACCTTCCCCCCAAATTAGCTCCATCCTGAAGATGTGGCTGCTGGTCCTCCATTGTACGTGAAAACACAGGAGAGTCTGCCCACATTTCAGCACTGGATAGCGGAAAAACGGTCCCTTGTGAACTACGATAAGTATAACTCTGAAGTACTCCCCTTCTTAACCAATAACTCCACCAAGCTTCTAGTTCCACTCATCCAGTAAATACAGTGCAAAACTCTAACAACTCACAAAGCCATCCACCTACGTCGTCATCAACCTTGTCTCAGAATATCACCCAAACTGTCCTCCCAAGACCACCTGCTCTCCAGTTCCTTCATCACCTCCTCTGCAACTTCTTACCCCAATGTGCCCGGCTATCTCCTACTCTGTCTTTAGGTGATCCCTTGGTAATCTTCTCTGTCACTTAGTGACTCAGTGCATCCTCGTGTGCTCCCATGAGTCCATGTATACCCAAGAGCATCCTGTGTCACCTAGTGACTCCATACTGTGTCATCAAGTGACTCCAAGTATTTCATAATGCACCACCATGACCACAAGTGTACCCAGATCATCTTCTCTGTAATATGGTGACTCCAAGTGGAACCCTGTGTGCTCCCATGACTCCATGTGTAGCCCAGAGCATCCTGTGTCATCTAGTGACTCCAAGTGCACCCCTGTGCCGCCCTATGACACCAAGTGTGCCCCAGTCTGCCCTGTCATCTAAGGACAGATTTCCCCTCACTTCCTAAAACTTGGAATAAAATACAACTGTATAGTGTACAGTGTAATAATGGTAGTGCTGTAGCAAGAGGGTTGATTTACTAAAAGTGGAGATTGCAAAAAAGTCAGCTTCTAACTTCAGCTTGTTCAATTAAGCTTTTCGAAAAGAAAAAAAAAAGAAAGCTAAATGGTTTCTATGCAGAGCTGCATCAGTTTTTGCACTCTCTGGCTTTAGTAAATCAACTCCAATGTGTTTATAAATGAAGCCTGTTTGCAGGCTTTATTCATAAACACATTGGGGTTTGGCGGGCACACCTGGAACACAGAGCGGGTCCCGGGTCCTAGGAAGAGCAGGTCCCAGGTTCTAGGAAGAGCAGGTCCTGGGTCCTAGGAAAAGCGGGTCTCAAGTCCTAGGAAGAGCGGGTCCCGAGTACTAGGAAGAGCAGGTCCCAAGTCCTAGGAAGAGAAGGTCTCAGGTCCTAGGAAGAGCGGGTCTCAGGTCCTAGGAAAAGCGGGTCTCAGGTCCTAGGAAGAGCGGGTCTCAGGTCCTAGGAAGAGCTGGTCTCAGGTCCTAGGAAGAGCTGGTCTCAGGTCCTAGGAAGAGCTGGTCTCAGGTCCTAGGAAGAGCGGGTCTCAGGTCCTAGGAAGAGCAGGCCCCGGGTCCTAGGAAGAGCAGGTCCCAGGTCCTAGGAAGAGCAGGTCTTAGGAAAAGGGGGTCTTAGGTCCTAGAAAGAGCGGGTCTCAGGTCCTAGGCAGAGTGGGTCTCAGGTCCTAGGAAGAGCGGGCCCCGAGTCCTAGGAAGAGCAAGTCTCAGGTCCTAGGAAGAGCGGGCCCCGAGTCCTAGGAAGAGCAGGTCTCAGGTCCTAGGAAGAGCGGGTCTCAGGTCCTAGGAAGAGCTGGTCTCAGGTACTAGGAAGAGCAGGCCCCGGGTCCTAGGAAGAGCGGGTCCCGAGTACTAGGAAGAGCAGGTCCCAAGTCCTAGGAAGAGAAGGCCCCGGGTCCTAGGAAGAGCGGGTCCCGAGTACTAGGAAGAGCGGGTCCCGAGTACTAGGAAGAGCAGGTCCCAAGTCCTAGGAAGAGAAGGTCTCAGGTCCTAGGAAGAGCGGGTCTCAGGTCCTAGGAAAAGCGGGTCTCAGGTCCTAGGAAGAGCGGGTCTCAGGTCCTAGGAAGAGCTGGTCTCAGGTCCTAGGAAGAGCTGGTCTCAGGTCCTAGGAAGAGCTGGTCTCAGGTCCTAGGAAGAGCGGGTCTCAGGTCCTAGGAAGAGCAGGCCCCGGGTCCTAGGAAGAGCAGGTCCCAGGTCCTAGGAAGAGCAGGTCTTAGGAAAAGGGGGTCTCAGGTCCTAGAAAGAGCGGGTCTCAGGTCCTAGGCAGAGTGGGTCTCAGGTCCTAGGAAGAGCGGGCCCCGAGTCCTAGGAAGAGCAAGTCTCAGGTCCTAGGAAGAGCGGGCCCCGAGTCCTAGGAAGAGCAGGTCTCAGGTCCTAGGAAGAGCGGGTCTCAGGTCCTAGGAAGAGCTGGTCTCAGGTACTAGGAAGAGCAGGCCCCGGGTCCTAGGAAGAGCGGGTCTCGGGTCTTAGAAAGAGCGGGTCTCAGGTCCTAGGAAAAGCAGGTCCCGGGTCCTAGGAAGAGCAGGTCCCAGGTTCTAGGAAGAACGGGTCCCGGGTCCTAAGAACAGCAGGTCCCGGGTTCTAGGAAAAGCATGTCCTGGGTCGTAGGAAGAGCAGGTCTCAGGTCCTAGGAAGAGTAGATGCAGCAGTGGGAATTGAGGGGTTCAGACTACTAAACAGAATGTCAAAAATAGCCATCAGAAAGCCACAAGGTCCTACAAACCAGCTTCCCCTTTATAAGGCCAGCAAGGCAAATTAGATCATGAAAAAGAGAAGCTGAGTGGTTGTTAGAAGGCAATACAGACAGTAAATTTTTCGGGTCCCATCAAGCATCTACCTTGTCACAGTTTTTCATTATTTCTCAGCCGGCCGTGTTGTTTTCCCCATGAACAAAGCCAAATCAGTTGACCAGAAACTGGACAGCATTGAGGCGCAAGGACCTGTTATTTATATCAATGACAAGCCTACAAGACAGCGGCTTCCATTCCGTGTAGGCGAGAGGTACACTTGAACTGTGCAACTTTATCGATAAACTATTTTTCACAGGGACAAGATACAGTGACAGCTGGAACTCACCCCGTGACGCATACTCTCATTAGCTCGGTCTGCGACTTCTGAGACAATGAGCAAGGCAGCTGTAATAAGAGAAATATATCATCGTTATCACTTCTGGCTGTGCAAGGGCTCTCCTTTCCCCCGTGACACACAATCCGTTATCCAGGAACTCTTTTCATGGGGGACAGAAACACCGAGTAATATTTCACCTCAAACGGCAAATCTTCATAAAATTTATACACATGCAAAAACCTGCAGTGATTGGTTAAAAATTTGCTTTAAAAAGCCCAACTTCAGCCAAATGTTATTATTTAGTATTAGATAGATTGGGGAGTAATTAGAGCCAATGTTGAGTTTTCTCTTGCTATCTGTATCCACACTGGGGAGATTCCAACTCCCTTCCTGTTTGATCCTGGACAGGAAGTGATGGGAAATTTCCCCAGCATTAAAATTGATAGACTGAATGTTAGTTGCATCTCGGAACCCAGAGCTCCATACCACTCATGACCCCATCACGCAGCCCATTGCACTTAAACAAACAATTCCAGATTTGAACCCTGAAGAAGTGGGAGCACCCTGAAACACGTTGCCTGTTTATATATTCATAGTTACAAATCAAGTTAGGTGTTCATTACAGTTGGAATTTTGAGCTTTTCCAGAGCTCCATACCACTCATAACCCCATCACCCAGTCCATTTGCACTTAAACTAACAATTCCAGGTTTGAACCCTGAAGAAGGCAACGCATTTCAAGGTGCTTCCACTTCTTCAGGGTTCAAACCTGGAATTGTTAGTTTAAGTGCAATGGGCTACGTGATGAGGTCATGAGCGATATGGAGCTCTGTAATGCTTCAAACCTCCAACTGTAAGGAAAACCTAACTTTATTGTAACTTTGTACATATAAACAGGCAACGTGTTTCAGAGTGCTTTCACTTCCTCAGGGTTCAAACCTGAAATTGTTAGTTTAAGTGCAAATGGGCTGGGTGATGGGGTTATGAGTGGAATGGAGCTCTGGAAAAGCTCAAACTTCCACTTGTAATAAACACCTAACTTGATTTTTAACTTTGAATATATAAACAGGCAACGTGTTTCAGAGTGCTTCCACTTCTTCAGGGTTCAAACCTGGAATTGTTAGTTTAATTGTTAGTTTAAGTGCAATGGGCTGAGTGATGGGGTCATGAATGGTATGGAGCTCTGGCTTCCAAGATTCAATCTATCAAGTTTAATGCTGGGGAGATTTAGACAGAAAGTGTTGAGAAATCTCCCAAAAGGAGACACGTGCGACAATTCGTAGCACCGAGAAAAACATGCAGCCTGCTATTGGTTGACAACTTCTAAAACTACCAGGTGCTTGGCTGTCTCTGGTTGAAGTACTTACTGAGAAACTAAACTGAAACAAGCCAGCAGATCAAAAAGACTGAAGTCAGAATTCCTAACTTGTGTACTTGTTTCGGGTCAGCGCATCAGATGGCACTAAAGCCAATGAATCGGCGTGACAGCCAGGCACCTGGTATTATCAGCAGGAGAGATCAGTACCATATTCTCTCGGGACACGTTTTCTTTACATTTTACTGATTCTATTCACAGATATCGCAGAAACCTTCAAAAACTGTCCTTATTATATTTACATTTTTTGCTTTGCTAGATTACATTTTATTCAATTTGTTTACATTTAAATCTTGTCAGGACAAATTCCATACGACGTATTGATATTTCGCCCCAGCCAAAACAAATTCCATACTACAGGTTTTACCTTTCTGAGTCTGGAGAAACAAGTTTTGGAATGTGATGGTAGTAAAAAGACGGCTTTTTTTTGACTTTACAGTATGGATAAGGTGAATATATAACATCATGCTGTAAATTATTTTCATAAAATTAAATAAAGTTTTTTGCATTAAAACTAAAAATGAAGTACGAAATGAGGTAAAACATAAACACATATATATGTACATATAAAATAAATATATAATATACATATAAATATAGAATAAACATATAAAATGATTATAGAATATACATAAAAAATATAGAATATACATATAAAATAAATATAGAAAAAACATCTAAATATAGAATATACATATAAATATAGAATAAACATAAAATAATTATAGAATATACATAAAAAATATAAAATAAATATAGAAAATAATGTACAAGAGGAGGCATCCAACGTGCCAAAAATAGGTTTCCATTTATCAAGCCTGAAACTGGTGAGCAAAAAATGAAGCTAGGGTCATAAAATGTGTGCTGTTTTGAATTACAGAAAAGAAAAAAAAAATGTTTGTAAGATTAATTAGGTTAAGGTTAACTTCAGCCAAACTGTTAGGTAGGCTTATGCCGCGTACACACGGTCAGACTTTTCGGCTACAAAAGTCCAACAGCCCGTCCGACAGACTTTCGACGGACTTTTGGCGGACTTGCGGCGGACTTTCTAACGAACGGACTTAACTACATACGATCACACAAAATCCTGACGGATTTGTACGTGATGACGTACACCGGACTAAAATAAGGAAGTTGATAGCCAGTAGCCAATAGCTGCCCTAGCGTCGTTTTTTGTCCGTCGGACTAGCATACAGACGAGCGGATTTCTGGGTCCGGCGGAGTTACGACGTAAAGATTTGAAGCAAGTTCCAAATCTAAAGTCCGTCAGATTTGCGAATGGAAAAGTCCACTGAAGGTCCGGTGAAGCCCACACACGATCGGATTGTCCGCTGGATTTGGTCCAGTCCGGACCAGTCCGGTCGAAAAGTCAGACCGCGTGTACACGGCATAAGAACTAGAATAATGAAAAATGTAAAATTTACCCATTTCAAACAAAATGTTCTGGGCTGAATGCTGGCCATACACTATACGAAAAATCAGCCGAACCCATTTTCGAAAAACGAACATTCGGCCGTGAGTGCAAACGATAGTGCCATCATGTAATGACCGATAAATCGTTCAGTGGACATAAATGAATGCATTTTTTTGTTCGTATTTTTACATATATCTAGTGCAGACAGTTCGGAGGGGAAACACATTAACCTTTCAATTTATCGTTCGACAGAAAAACATTTCCAAACATGGCCTTCGTTTTTTTCGGCTCAAAAACGTCCCAACGATTATCGATCTTGTGCCCATTAACTGTCCAAAGAACGAACAAACTGTCTAAATGACCGAATTTCGACCGATTTCTCGTACAGTGTATGGCCAGCATTGCACAATTTATTTAACTGTATAAAACAGCATCTTGATAGTGCTAATTTCTAGAAGTTTTATTCCAGATGCCATTACTTCTCTGACCATTCTAATGCCCCGTACACACGGTGGGACTTTGTTCGGACATTCCGACAACAAAATCCTAGGATTTTTTCCGACGGATGTTGGCTCAAACTTGTCTTGCATACACACGGCCACACAAAGTTGTCGGAAAATCCGATCGTTCTGAACGTGGTGACGTAAAACACGTACGTCGGGACTATAAACGGGGCAGTGGCCAATAGCTTTCATCTCTTTATTTATTCTGAGCATGCGTGGCACTTTGTGCGTCGGATTTGTGTACACACGATCGGAATTTCCGACAACGGATTTTGTTGTGGGAAAATTTTATAGCCTGCTCTCAAACTTTGTGTGTCAGAAAATCCGATGGATAATGTGTGATGGAGCCCACACACGGTCGGAATTTCCGACAACAAGGTCCTATCACACATTTTCCGTCGGAAAATCCAACCGTTTGTACAGGGCATAAGACAAGGTTTATTTTTGATGAATGTAGTTTTCATTGCCCTGAAATTTTGGGATTTTTTTTATTTTTTTATCCTTTTTTTTTAATTTAATTTTGACAAAATGGATTGAAGTCAGTAGGGAAGGCAACATTAAGGTGGTTTTGGTAGATTCAAGGGTGCACAGGGCTTTAAATGTCTCCTGAGGGTTTATAAAGCTCCTTTTCATCTAAAATCTATTCTGGTACAAAAACACCTCCTTATTAGTGTCATGATTCACCAAAAAAAAAAAAAAAAAAAAAAAAAAAAAAAATATATATATATATATATATACACATATATATATATATATACACACATATATATATATATATATATATATATATATATATATATATATATATATATATATATATATATATATATATACACATATATATATATATATATATACATATATATATATATATATATATATATATATATATATATATATATACACACATATATATATATATATATATTTTATTTATTTCTTTAAAGTGCTACAAAATTTAATTTAAAAAAAGAAAGAAATGATACCCACATTTTAGATTCATACATAATGTATTTTTAAAAGAGAAATACCATTTTTTTGTAACAATCATATTTTGAAATTTGAAATAGATACACAGTATATGTCTGTATATATATATATATATATATATATATATATATATATATATATATACACATACACATACATACACACACACACACATATATACTGTGTATCTATTTCAAATTTCAAAATAAGATTGCTACAAAAAAATGATATTTCTCTTTCAAAATTATATTATGGATGAATCTAAAATGTGGGTATCATTTCTTTCTTTTTTTAAATTTAATTTGGTAGCACTTGAGAAAAAAAAAAAAATATATATATATATATATATATATATTTTTTATTGTACAGAATAATGACATGACTAGAGAAGGGAATATTTCTTCATCCTAAATCCGCCCAGTCTGAATTTTTGTGCACAAGTGAGTTTGATGAATGGCGCAGTGGGAAATTTGCACATCTAAGCAGCAGATCGGAGGTGGGAATTCCTATAAGTGTGACTATGATGAATAGACTCTGAGCACTTCACTTGGACCAGATGATGCTGAGGGATTGATTAACTCCTTAGGGACCAGACTCATAGAGACGGGGGATCTATCTTGGCTCAGATCGCCTGTCCTTATAGCGTACGGTCACTCACCTTGTGTATCTTCGTATTCCGCCCAGTCTGGACAGAGATTGTTCAGATAATCTGCAGGAAGAGACAGGGAGACATTTTTTTTTTTAGAAGAAGAACCTCAGCTAAAAACATGGTGGAGAACTGGAGATACACGAGGAGGGATGAGAGAATTTGAGTGTTTTCATTTTTCTAAAATTTTGGAAAATCAGGCGGCTTGTTGAAATTTCACCATTTTAAAATCAACAGGAAAATGAAAGTGCTTGTAACGGCATACGTTTAATTTTTGATTGTGGATACGGTGGGGAAGGGTTAGACCCTCTTCCAATGTTTCACCGTGGTCTCTGTCACCCTCTATCTGCCTTGTAGATAGTAAGAGCTGAAGGGAAACCTACCACTGGGGACACATTTTCAGTTGACAACTGTCCCAAGATGGGAATTCCCCTTATTTTGGGGAGATTTCCTCTCATTTCCTGTTGTATTGCCAATGACAGGAAGTAAAGGGAAATCTGCCTAGTAGGCCACAGACAAACTAAAAAGGTTTTAACCCAACCCCATCCATCTAAAATGAATATATACATCCTATATATACATTTTAAATATGTTTTTGGTGTTTTTTTTTAATTGCAATGGGTTCCTGAGGGTTACCAAAGCTGCTTTTCCCTATCCTGAACCTCTCTTTGTGCCAAAGTACACAACATCACAAAAAAAATATTAAAAAAAAAAGAAAAGGACATAAACTTACAGAAACACGTACACAAACCAAATCAAGTGACTTTAAACGAGGCATAAGATTAAATCGATTATATGTAATACATCGATTTCTTTAACGTTATATGAAAATCTCACAGATTAAAACAACAAGCTGGTTAATTAGATTTGATATACAGCAGCCTAAAACACACATTGTGTTGACAGAATTGATCCATACATGTATTGCCAAATTAATAAAAAGGAGTGCATCATAAAAAGTCGACGCATTTCGTGAATAACCTTTACTTCTTCAGGAGTAGATGAGTACATAAAATCACAACAAAATAATAATAAAAAAGAAAAAAAAAGAAAATAACATATATTTACAGAAAGACATAGGGGTTAATTTACTAAAAGGCAAATAGACTGTGCAATTTACAATGAGAATTTTCCTCCAGAGCTTAGTAAATGAGGCGAAGCTTCACTTTGCAAAGAACACCCAATCACAAGCAAGGGAAAAAAAAAATGCTTTTATTGCTTGCTCATGATTGGATGCTGGAAGTCAGCAGAGCATCCCCTCATTTACTAAGCTCTGGAGCAAATGGCATCAAATATTTTAATTGCTTACTTGCAGGGTTTTTCCATTCTAGAAAAAAATTTTAATCACTTCCAATGTGCTTGTTAACTTGCTAAATTTTTTTGATTTATCAGGGAAGATTAAATTCCAAAGCACAGCCCCCCGCACCTTTTCTTGCAGGTCATAGCCCTCCTCTCATTTGGGAGTGTCTAATTACCATCTGTGCTGGCCCAGCTCCTCCCCTTGCCTCCTTACATAAAATTTAGATGCAGGAGGAGGAGCAAGGTGGAATACTATTGAGAAGGAGTCTCCAAACTTTCTACACAAAGGGTCAGTTTACTGTACTTCAAACTTTAGGGGCCAGTGGGAGTAGAAAATGTCCTGGAATTAGTGGGAGTAAACAATGGCCCATCATTGGTATTAAGAGGGGTAATAGTGCCCCATTGTTTGTATCAATAGAAGGAATAATGCCTCATTGTTGGTATCAGTGGGAGGAATAGTACCCCATCATTGGTATCAATTGAAGGAATAGTACCCCATCATTGGTATCAATGGAAGGAATAGTACCCAAAATTGGTATTAATGGAAGGAATAGTACCCCATCATTGGTATCAATTGAAGAAATAGTACCCCATCATTGGTATCAGTGGGAGGAATAGTACCCCATCATTGGTATCAATGAAAGGAATAGTACCCCATCATTGGTATCAATGGAAGGAATAGTACCCCATCATTGGTATTAATGGAAGGAATAGTGCCCCATCCCATCATTGGTATCAATGGAAGGAATAGTACCCCATCATTGGTATCAATGGAAGGAATAGTACCCCATCATTGGTATCAATGGAAGGAATAGTACCCCATCATTGGTCTCAATGGAAGGAATAGTACCCCATCATTGGTATCAATGGAAGGAATAGTACCCCATCATTGGTCTCAATGGAAGGAATAGTACCCCATCATTGGTATCAATGGAAGGAATAGTACCCCATCATTGGTCTCAATGGAAGGAATAGTACCCCATCATTGGTATCAATGGAAGGAATAGTACCCCATCATTGGTCTCAATGGAAGGAATAGTGCCCCATCATTGTATCAGAGGAAGGAAAAGTGTCCCATCATTGGTGTCAGTGGCTGGAACTGTCAGCAACAGTGGGGGGAATAATGCCCCAAGGGCCAGATAAAAGCAAGCAGAGGGCTGCATCCCGCCACCAGGGCACAGTTTGTAGACCTCGGCTATAGAGTATTACTTGAGTGACAGCTCTGAGTCTGCTGGGGCTGCTGACATCACATCCAAGATGGTGGCACCCAGCAGCAGTTTCAGGACTTTTGGATGTCTACATCAGGGAGGCTATTACAGGTATATAACATGCATAAAATATGTTAAATAAACCTAGAATCTTATGGGTATACACTTGTTGGAATGAGTGGTGTGGTGACAGGGTCTCTTTAGGTATTACAGTTTGTGTTTAATCTTTTTTGTCCAGGTAAACGGCCGAATTAATACAAGAAAACACAAACAATATTTATGCACCTGGAGGAATCCTCTTCACACAGCAATAATAATAATATATCGACATACATTTTATTAAAAATAAGATGAAGAGTCCGGTGTGACGGGTCTGTCTCATCGCGGCCTCTGACGGATTGTGCCGAGCGGAACAATATCACCGCGCTCAATCGTCAGAGGACCGTCTGGAAGAACACAACTGCGCAAAGATGATTTCCGACGTGGCTTTAAATATGTGGCTGTCACAGACACGCGCATCCCAAGAGAACGCCCTGCATTGTCCATTCCTTTTTATATCAAAAGACCCGTCTACTGCCAATGTACAATTTCTGTTCCTAGCTCTTTTTCCGAAAAAGTTTTAAAGGAAGAGAGCACCACAAAGCTCGATCCAGGCCCAAGTAATCAAAAAAAGCCAACATGTTTCGGGGGCTCAACCCCACCTTCATCAGTGCTTGTGCTGGTGGTGGGTTCAAACTTGTACTGGGCAACAATTGCAAAATGATATTGATATTATGAGATCGGGGTCACCAGGTCTGCCGACTCAGATCCCATATTATCCATTTTACAAGTTTGATTCCACTGCCAACACACAAGTCTTGATGAAGGGGGAGCTTTGAGTACCTGAAATATGTTGGTCTTTTTTTGGAAGTTCCCTCTGAAAGAAACATCTTGATTGCTCTATTTTAGGCCACCCACATGACAGGTCATTCTGTCCTAGGTCAGAATGGTTGGGGGGGGTCTGCCTGAAAAAAAAAAAAAAACAGAAATAGCCCCCCCCCCCCCCCGCCAAAAAAAAAAATCTAAATGTGAAGGGGGTGGAACCATGGCCCCTAAGTCAATTTAAAGAGAAGTTTCCGATGCTACATCTGTCCCCCTCGCTGCTTCTGCATTGAGAACTGAGCGATCAAACACCACTGATCGCTCAGTTCTCCCCTTCCACTCATGCATGCTCGCTCCTGAGCCTGCTCTGTGTGTCCATTGATAACTGCGGCTCGGCCCTGCCCCCAACTCCTTCCTCACTGGCTGTGATTGACGGCAGTGGGAGCCAGTAGCCAATTGGTTCAGGCAGCCTGACCCCAATGTGTGCGCTTCCACTCCTCGGGTGATCTGTGAAGGGGCTCCTTGATTATCCTAAGAGGCTGCGGGAGCATGACAGGCCATTCTGGCCTAGGTCAGAATAGTGGGAGGGGTCTGCCTGGAAAAAAAAAAACAGAAATAGCCCCCCTGCCAAAAAAAAATGTAATTGCGAAGAGGGTGGAGCCATGGCCCTCAAGTCAATTTAAAGAGAAGTTTCCGAAGCTACATCTGTCCCCCTCTCTGCTTCTGCACTGAGAACTGAGCGATCAAACACCGCTGATCGCTCAGTTCTCCCCCCCCCCACTCATGCATGCTCGCTCCTGAGCCGGCTCTGTGTGTCCATTGATAACTGCAGCTCGACCCTGCCCCCAACTCTCTCCTTACTGGCTGTGATTGACGGCAGTGGGAGCCAGTGGCCAATTGGTTCACGGCTGCACGGCTGATCTGTGAAGGGGCTCCTGAGCTATGCGATGAGATTATAGTAAGAGGCTGCGGGAGCATGACACATCAAACACCGCTGATCGCTTAGTTCTCCCCCTTCGCTCTGAGCAGAAAGCCGTGACTGTCAGTGGAGGGGATGGTTTAGGCTCTCTGCGCATCACTGAGAGGCTGAGCCAGGTGTTGGCCCAGGCATCTGGGTGGATCCCGACCACATGGTTGGGATCTTTTTAGAGCCTGGACTGGCTGAGTGATGTTAGCCGACAGCGGATTTTAGCCCGCTGTCGGCTTAAAATGGGTCACAGAAGAGCAGAACGAACTGCGCTCCTGTGACCCATAGATGAAGTAGAGCCAAAAAAGCTTTAGCCATACTGCTCCTTTTAAAGTTCTACTTTAGCTGTATAAAATGATTGTTTTCCAAAAAAATATTTAATTCTGGCCTTCTTAGAGGAAGTAAACCCTGTAACTTTTTTTCTTTTTTTTTTAAATATATAAATGCTGTAAATGATTACTAAGGCAATTACATTTAAATTTCTCAAAAACGAGGTTTGCAAATACCTTATTTCGCATTCTTATTATTTAGTGTCTTCCGGGTATTGGCTGCGCCATTTATACTCCTGTATGTTGAATCTTTTGTGGACGTCATTTCCGCCCTTACTTCATTTCCCTGTCCAAATCTCGCGCATGCGCCATAGCGTCGAAACCTAGCATAGCGTCTTATACAGTCACAAGGGGGAGAAACAGGAAGGAGAGGATCAGAGTGCAGCATCGCGAGGCTTCCCTCTGTGCCGTACTCAGTGTAAGATAATGACCCGGCATGCAGAGGAGACGGAAACGGCATACATTGCGTGCCGTTAAACGATATACGAAATGCTCGGATTGGCAGAGGTTGTTACTCCAATCCAAGCAGGCTCTGTATTCATTAATAGAATACATCGCACGCCAGGATTGGCTCGCCAGAATAGCTGTAGCCACATACAGTATTACTGCACATCCACCATCCGGCGGGCTGCATTTTCTACCCGGCGTATAAGACAACCCTTGCTTTTTGGCCGTCTTTTTTTTAAGTGTAAAAGGTCGTTTAATACGCCGGAAAATACGGTATGCTGGGCTTTTCCAATAGGAAAGCCCAGCACTACACCTCGAGTTGTTGACTGCAGATAGAAAGTAAATTCTCTGCTAGCAGTGAGAGCAAGACCGGTGCTACCACTAGGCAAACTATGCAGCCGCCTAGGGCGCACTGCCGCCTAGGGCGCCCGGGCCACTGGTGTTCCTACTCTCTTCTCTCTGCAGCAAGTAACTAAGTCTCAGAATCAGCAGGCAGCCGGCCCTCCATTTGCACATATTGTCAGAGGCGCAGCGGCGGTGGAGGACTGTGTCTGTGTTCTGACTCCCGAATTAATGGAAGCAAGCAAATATTCATTGATGGGCACTGGTAGGCTGCATTTGGGGGGTGCTGGTGAGGCTGCATTAATGGGCGCTGGTGAGGCTGCATTTGATGGGCGCTGGTGAGGCTGCATTTGATGGGCACTGGTGAGGCTGCATTTGAGGGGCGCTGGTGAGGCTGCACTGATGGGCGCTGGTGAGGCTGCATTTGATGGGTGCTGGTGAGGCTGCATTGATGGGCGCTGGTGAGGCTGCATTGATGGGCGCTGGTGAGGCTGCATTGATGGGCACTGGTGAGGCTGCATTTGAGGGGCGCTGGTGAGGCTGCATTAATGGGCGCTGGTGAGGCTGCATTGATGGGCGCTGGTGAGGCTGCATTTGATGGGCGCTGGTGAGGCTGCATTTGATGGGCGCTGGTGAGGCTGCATTTGATGGGCGCTGGTGAGGCTGCATTGATGGGCGCTGGTGAGGCTGCATTGATGGGCGCTGGTGAGGCTGCATTGATGAGCACTGGTGAGGCTGCATTGATGGGCGCTGGTAGGCTGCATTGATGGGCGCTGGCGAGGCTGCATTTGATGGTCACTGGTGAGGCTGCATTTGATGGGCGCTGGTGAGGCTGCATTTGATGGGCGCTGGTGAGGCTGCATTGATGGGCGCTGGTGAGGCTGTATTGATGGGCGCTGGTGAGGCTGCATTTGATGGGTGTTGGTGGGCTGTAGTTGATGGGCGCTTCATTAAAAAGGTGAGGTATACATGGGCAGGGCAAAGTGGGTGGAGTCAGGGGTGGAGCCAAGGGGGGGTGGCAAAACCAGGTTTTGCCTAGGGTGTCAAAAATCCTTGCACCAGCCCTGAGAGAGAGAGTACCTTGTGTTATTATTCCTTAGCACCAGGAGACTTAAATTAATAACGCGTGAAATATTTGTTGTAATCATTCATATATCAACCTAGTTTGTCTAAATACAGACCCCATTACATCCATGCAAAGCATGCTGGGACTTGCAGTTGCCCAAAACCTGTAGAGCTGCCGACAGCTGACACCCAACTCGGAAAAACCACAGGCATAAAATGAGAGGTGTCACTTGTGGAAACTATCGCAAGTGACAAAAGGGACATACAAAAATTCCAGAGGACGCCCTAATATGATATATTATTTTTCCTGTCAAGATGAAAATAAGATCCTATTCAGTCTCTTCATTTGTGTCGTCATTTAATGTTTTCCCGCACAAGACCTACAAGACCTACAAGACCTACAAGACCTACACCCCTTCAACAAACAGAAGCCGTCGCAAGTTTGTCACTTACTGTTAATATAACAAAAAGGTTGAACCAGGAAAAATACATTTCCAGTCCAAGGCCAGGAAGAGACTGAGATCGTTCTCCTCTGGGACAGATTTGGCAGCCAGTTCTTTGCAGGATTCTTCTGAACCGTCATAAAGCCAAACAGAATTGGTGAACTTTCTCTACCCTGAGTCAGGTGCGCAATTCTGAAACATTGTTATAACAGCTTCAACTCTTCTGGGAAGGCCGTCCACAAAGTTTAGGAGTGTGTCTATGGGAATGTTTGACCGTTCTTCCAGAAGTGCATTTGTGAGGTCAGGCACTGATGTTGGACGAGAAGGCCTGGCTCGCAGTCTCCGCTCTAATTCATCCCAAAGGTGTTCTATCGGGTTGAGGTCAGGACTCTGTGCAGGCCAGTCAAGTTCCTCCACCCCAAACTCGCTCGTCCATGTCTTTATGGACCTTGCTTTGTGCACTGGTGTGCAGTCATGTTGGAACAGGAAAGGGCCGTCCCCAAACTGTTCCCACAAAGTTGGGAGCATGAAATTGTCCAAAATGTCTTGGTATGCTGACGCCTTAAGAGTTCCCTTCACTGGAACTAAGGGGCCAACCCCTAAAAAAACAACCCCCACACCACAATCCCCCCTCCACCAAATTATTTGGACCAGTACACCAAGCAAGGTCCATAAAGACATGGATGAGCGAGTTTGGGGTGGAGGAACTTGACTGGCCTGCACAGAGTCCTGACCTCAACCTGATAGAACACCTTTGGGATGAATTAGAGTGGAGACTGCGAGCCAGGCATTCTTGTCCAACATCAGTGCCTGACCTCACAAATGTGCTTCTGGAAGAATGGACAAACATTCCCATAGACACACTCCTAAACCTTGTGGACGGCCTTCCCAGAAGAGTTGAAGGTGTTATAGCTGCAAAGGGTGGGCCAACTCAATACTGAACCCTACGGACTAAGACTGGGATTCCATTAAAGTTCATGTGTGTGTAAAGGCAGGCGTCCCAATACTTTAGGTAATATAGTGTGTGTGTGTGTGTGTATATATATCTATATATATATATATATATATAGATATATCTATATATATAGATATATATATATATATTTATATACAGGTATATATACACATTATAAATATATTAGTTGCTTACATGGAGATGGCATTGAGGCACTCCTGTATGTATGTATATATATATATAACTATTGAGTAGGTCCCCCTTTTGCCAACAAAACAGCCTTGACCCATCAAGGCATGGACTCCCCTAGACCTCTGAAGGTACGCTGTGGTATCTGGCACCAAGCCATCGGTGGCAGATCCTTTAGGTCCTATAAGTTGGGAGGTGGGGCTTCCATGGATCGGACTTGTTTTTCCAGCACATCCCACAGATGCTCGATTGGACTGGAATCTGGGAAATATGGAGGCCAAGTGAACACCTCCAACTCATTGTTGTCCTCCTCAAAGCATTCTAGAATCTTTTTGCAGTCTGGCAGAGCACATTATCCTGCTGAGAGAGGCCGCTGCCATCAGGGAATACTGTTTCCATGAAGGGGTGTGCTTGGTCACCAACAATGTTTAGGAAGGTGGTACATGTAGAAGTAACATCCACATGAATGGCAGGACCCAAGGTTTCCCAGCTGAACATCGTCCAAAGCATCACACTGCCTCTGCCGGCTTGCCTTCTTCCCATACTGCATCCTGGTGCCATCTCTACCCCAGGTAAGTGACACACACACTCCGCCATCCACGTGAAAAAAACGTGATTCATCAGACTAGGCCACATTCTTCCATTGCTCCGTGATCCAGTTCTGATTCTCCACCAACCAATGAGGAGAGAGAACCCCGGAAGAGCCGCTGCTCTCATGCACATTGCTGAATCGAGATGGGGCTCAGGTAAGTAAAAGGGGGGGGGGGGCTGGGGGACACCAATTAGGAGTGGGAGGGGCCGAGCCATGCTCTGTATGTGAATAGACAATGTCATTCACAGGAGCGTGGCTCAGGAGCAAACCCTGCTTGAGTGCCCCCATAGCAAGAGGCTTGCTATGGGGACACTCGGCAGGGGGGGGGGGAGCCAGGACCCCCGGCCAGGAACCCAAAAAAAAAAGAGGATCGGGGCTGCTCTGTGCAAAAGCATTGCACAGAGCAGGTAATAATAACACACATTTGTTATTTGAAAAAAAAATAAATCACAATCTTTACAATTACTTTAGGAGGACATGGGACAGCTCTACATTTCTGGTGGCATCAACAGGTATTGTTTTGCATGTATCAAGCAGATATAACACAATGTTTTCAATGGGATATTCAACAGACTCAAAGATCAAACAAAAGAAGTTCATTGCTGGGATGTACATACACTTGAAGGCTATTCTATTCCTCTCTATGGTGCATACGTATGAGAAATGCAAACCAGACACAGGGGGCGTGTCTGACCATAGAGGGGGCGTGTCTGACCAGGTCTGTTATATTATAGAGTTCACTGGGCATGGTAGTCAAAGACTGCCGCCTATTAAACTGCACATTTATTTTTAGACTTACTATGTAACTGCTATGCTAAAAAAAAAAAAAAAATTATGTAAGACTACCACAATGATGTAGAGGGATTGTGCCAAAATTGATTCAGCTGCAGAATCGCCACTTTTAAACTCGCTTGCTTGGTGGCAATGTAAACCAAGCAGAGTGTTTAACACTTTCTAGCACTATGCAAAACATCAACCAAAAATGTGGCTTTATATACCTTTTCAGTATTATAGTAGTTGTTTATTCCTTACCTGTCAGGATCATGTGATACTGGAAGATCCTCTGCACCACTTTCATCAGTTCATGCCGTATGCTCGACTGTCTTCTCTGGAAGATTCTCTGTTCAAAAACGAGAATTTGTATCATTTCTGCCCTCTTGCGATTATATTCATAGTGGGTGTATTTTTAAATAATTTGCGTGGCTCTTTGTCCATCGAAACTGCATGTAAATCCATTCTGTACGAATGGAGTAAAATTGAATGTTCTCAGCCTATATTCTCTGCAGATCGAATGTGTGAATAGAGAAAATATCACTTTAGGGCCACTAGATGGCGCTAAAGATCATACTTACTGTATTTCCTGTGATGGCCTTGGCCATCTAATAGCTATATTGTGGTATTTTCTCCATTCACACATTTGATCCACAGAGATTATAGCCTGAGAACATTTGAATTTGACCTACCTACATGCAAACATGCAGGTTTGATGGAGAAACAGCTTTGCAAAGTTTTTATAAATACACCCTACAGTATTTATTGTATATTTAATACTGAAATCAAATGCACAGTTGAAATACAGTTGGAAGATTTTCCTGTATGTCCTGTTCTGGTGACAACTGTAAAATTTTGGATCTCTCCTCAGCTTCTGTCATAGTGATAACGGCGACCATGACAAAATATAGGAGGGTGAATCAACACAGCAGGGACACAGACATCAATACAAATTTGACAGAGAATCTAATGCTTCCACTTTTTTGTCAAAAACGAAAGGTTTGGCTTAAGATATGCTTTAAATTGGTTTTAACCCGCCTTTCTCAATATTTTAACCCAAGAGGAACCCTTAAAATAAATTTCAGGTCTCGAGGAACCTAAAATCAGATCAGTGGGCGTCAATGGGAAAAAGGCCCCCTTATATTGGTGGTGAGAATGCCACCTTAACAGACAAAATGCCACCCTTACAGACAGATAAAAAGATCATTGGTGTCATGCTGCTAGCTCTGGCAAGTGGTGTTGGTCCCGAAACTATGCAGGCACCATCAGATGGGAGGTTAATCAGCCACAGCTCAATGCACCCCTACCAACCTTTTGAGGAACCTTAGGAATACATTAAAATTATTATACCACAACTGAAAGTATTACAAAAGTTACGTTATCAGGAAAAGAAAACTTTGATATATTCAGCTCAAAGAACAATGACATCTACAACTCAAGAGCTCTGGAGGAACCCTCTGGTTGAGAATCCCTGGGTTAAAATATCTCTACAGCTCTCCCATAAAGCTTTGGAAGAACCCTAGAATTCTACCAAACCCTTTTTGAGAATGGCTGGGTTAAACCATCCCTAATTATTACACCAAAACGAAATAATGTGTAAATTGGGTTATAAGGAAAATAAAACAACGATGTCTGCAGAACAAAGAACCACAAACCTCTGGAGAAACCCAAGGATTCCAGGGAACCCTTCTACCAAACTCTGGAGGAACCTTTTGGTTGAGAATTGTTGGATTACATTATCTCTATTATACCAAAACTGAACTTTTTACAAAATGTACATTATAATGAAAAGAATATTTTGACATCTACAGCTTAAGGAACAGTAACATCTAGAGCTCAAGGAACCACCACCAACTACTGAATGAGCCCTAGGATTCCACAGAACCCTGATTGAGAATGCCTGGGTTAAACTATTTCTAATTATTATACCATAACTGAATGTATTACAAAAGTTACTTTTTTGGGAGAAGAAAATGATGACATCTAGAGCACAAGGAACCACTATCAACATCTGTAGGAACCCTAGGATTCCATGGAACCCTGGTTAAGAAGAGCAGGGTTAAAATATCTCTAATTATATCAAAACTGAACTTATTACAATATCTCAAGATGGGGGAAAGGGGGGGATGGGATTATTACGGTGCCACCAATAAGATAGAACAATTTTTTATAAAATCCTCTTATTCCCCTGATGAAGCCAATGTTTTGGCGAAACTAGTTGGGAACAAAAGACTACGATCACCCTTCAACATCATTGGTGACGGTCAATTATTTGAACTGCATTTCTGTTTTTGTTTTGTGTTTTTGTACTTTTTCATATGTTTCATGTAATATTTTAGATGTTTTTGATATCAAATAAAATAAATAAGAGGATTTTATAAAAAAAATTGTTCTATCTTATTGGTGGCACCGTAATAATCCCATCCCCCCCTTTCCCCCACCTTGAGATTTTTTTCAATCGGGATGAGGTGCCGTATCTAGTAGGACACACCACCCACCACCTATTGAACTTATTACAATAGTTACATGGTAAGGAAAATAAAACAATGATATCTACAGCTCAAGGAACCCCTAGCAACCTTTGAAGGAAACCAGGAGTCCATGGAACCCGGGTTAAGAATGTCTAAATTAAATCAACACTAATTATTATAACAAAACTAAACTTAGTACAACTGTTACATTATTAGAAAAAAACATGACATCTAGAGCTCAATGAACCCACCAAACCTCTGGAGGAAGCCTAGGATTCCACTGAACCCTTTTTGAGAATGGCTGGCCTAAACCAACCCTAACTATTATACCAAAAGTGAACGTATTACAAAAATTACATTTTAATGAAAATAAAACTTTGACATCTAAAAAAAAAAAAAAACATGACATCTAGAACTCAACGAACTACCACCAACTTCTGGAGGAGCCTTAGGATTCTACGGAACCCTGGTTGAGAATGGGTGGGTTAAACTATTTCTAATTATTATACCAAAACTGAACTTATTACAAAAGTTGCTTTATTAGAGAAAGAAATGATGGCATCTAGTGCTCAAGAAACCTCTACCAACATCTGGAGGGACCCTAAGATTCTATGAAACCCTGGCTGAGAATGTCTAAATTAAACCATTACAAATTATTATACCAAAACTAAACTTATTGAGAATGGAAGGGTTAAATTATCTGACCAAAACTGAATTTATCACAAAAGCTACATGGTAGGGAAAATAAAACAATGATATCTACAGCTCAAGGAACCCCTAGAAACCTTTGGGGGGAACCCTAGGATTCCATGGAACCCTGCATGGGAATGTCTAAATGAAACCATCTCTAATTATTATACCACAATTAAGCGTATCACAAAAGTTCAATTAGAATTTTTTTTTTAGGAAAATCAAACAATGACTTCTAGAACTCAAGGAACCCACCCAACCCCTGGAGGAACCCTAGAATTCCATGGAACCCTAGTTGAGAATGTCTAAAATAAACCAACACTAATTATTATACCAAAACTACATTTATTAAATAAGTTACATTATAATGAAAAGAAAACTTTGACACCTACAGCTCAAGGATCAATGACACCTAACGCTCAAGGAACCACAACTAAGATCTGGAGGAGCCCTAATGCCGCGTACACACGGTCGGACTTTCTATCCTACTTGGTCCGGCAGGGAAATTAAAAGGGGACCAAGGGAGGGGACTTCACCACTCCCCTCCCTTCCGCAACCCGGAAGTTAATCGGCGGCGTGCGTTCCACCCGGTTCCATGGGGCATAGGAGCGAACGTGTCAGCAATGGCAGCCCACACAGACACAGCCCCTACAGAGACAAATTCACTCAAGCAGAGGAGATGGCATCAGATCCACAGAAGATAAGGTACACCCCCCCTCCTTTTTTTTTTTTTTTTTTTTTCATACCTCCAATCCTCTGAACACTGTACATTACTCTGTATCATCTATGTGGTATATGAATGTGAGGGTTGAAGAGCAGATTCTATATGGGTAATTACTGATATGACCCTTTTTAGCTCACCCACTATGGTTTAGATAAATCCTACTAGCGATAACAATAATAGATATAGAAGCATACTAACCAACTATTAAATGAGATCACCAAATCAATATGGTATGGCCCTCTAACAATGCTAACTAAACCAAGATCCATAAAACCCCCCCCCCAACCCCCCCCACCCCCCCCCCTCCCCCCCCCCCCAGAGGACCGCCCACCAATTAAGGGAGGAGCCCCGACACCAACCTGATCAGTCTGCTTCAACTTGACATGTGTATAAAAAGTCGGCAGGGGACTGCCACCACTAAGGCTCTGAGGAAGAAGGTCAAACCTTTGAAACGCGTAAGCCAGCGGCGGTCCGTGTGCCTCCCCCCTGGGACCTGGACAGCTGCCTACCACTGGAACTATTGCCTCTGTGTGCTCGATATGCAATTTTACCTGCGATTTTTGTGAGTAGCTTTTATCTTGTTTTTAATTTAATAAACTCGCCAAGGATAATGCACTAGGCTGGTGCGCTCTCTTTTTTCTCTCTTTTTCTTTCAATACTAGGATAATCCCATCCTTTGAGAGCAGCAAAGCCGAAGTCCATAGTCCTTCTTGAACTTCTTTAGCCAACACACCAGTGCGCAAGAGTACTCTTTTCGTTTCGTTGGTTGTCAGGGTCTGCGGGCGGGGGGCTTATCGGAATCTGGGAGCCCCTTTTAATAAGGGGCCCCCAGATCCCGGCCCCCCACCCTATGTGAATGAGTATGGGGTACATGGTACCCCTACCCATTCACCTAGGGAAAAAGTGTAAGTAATAAAACACACTACACAGGTTTTTAAAATATTTTATTAAACAGCTCCGGGGGGGATCTTCCTCCGGCTTCGGGGGTCTTCTTCCGGCTTCGGGGGTCCCTCCGCTTCATCTTCTCCCGGCGTCCGGTTGGTTCTTCTCCGCTCTCTTCTCCCGGTGTTCCAGTTCTTCGGCCGGCTCCTCTGCTGTCTTCAGGTAGCTCTCTTGCCAGCAGAGGTCCGGACTTCTGGGCTTCTTGTCTTCTTGTCTTCTTGTCTTCTCTTCCCCAGATGTTGACACGACGCTCTCTCCTGCTGGACTGCTCTCCGAGGGCTGCGTTGTGACTTATATAGGCGGAGACCCCGCCCCCTTTTGATGTCACAGTCCCTGGGCATGCTGGGACTGTGACGTTTTAGGGGGCGTGGTCAACATCACCCAGTGACCAAGCCCCCTAAAACGTCACAGTCCCAGCATGCCCAGGGACTGTGACATCAAAAGGGGGCGGGGTCTCCGCCTATATAAGTCACAACGCAGCCCTCGGAGAGCAGTCCAGCAGGAGAGAGCGTCGTGTCAACATCTGGGGAAGAGAAGACAAGAAGACAAGAAGGCCAGAAGTCCGGACCTCTGCTGGCAAGAGAGCTACCTGAAGACAGCAGAGGAGCCGGCCGAAGAACTGGAACACCGGGAGAAGAGAGCGGAGAAGAACCAACCGGACGCCGGGAGAAGATGAAGCGGAGGGACCCCCGAAGCCGGAAGAAGACCCCCGAAGCCGGAGGAAGATCCCCCCCCCCCCGAGCTGTTTAATAAAATATTTTAAAAACCTGTGTAGTGTGTTTTATTACTTACACTTTTTCCCTAGGTGAATGGGTAGGGGTACCATGTACCCCATACTCATTCACATAGGGTGGGGGGCCGGGATCTGGGGGCCCCTTATTAAAAGGGGCTCCCAGATTCCGATAAGCCCCCCGCTCGCAGACCCCGACAACCAACGGCAAGGGTTGTCGGGAAGAGGCCCTTGTCCTCATCAACATGGGGACAAGGTGCTTTGGGGTGGGGGGGCCCCGCAGGGCGCCCCCCTCCCCCGAAGCACCCACCCCCCATGTTGAGGGCATGCGGTCTGGTACGGTTCAGGAGGGGGGGGGGGGCGCTCGCTCGTCCCCACCCCCTTTCCTGACCGGCCAGGCTGCGTGCTCGGATCGGGGTCTGGTATGGATTTTAGGGGGGACCCCACGCCGTTTTTTCGGCGTAGCGGGCTTCCCTTTATAATCCATACCAGACCTAAGGGCCTGGTATGACCCGCGCTCGCCGCAATAGGAAGATTTGTTTTTCCTATTGCAGCGAGCGTGAGATGCAATACCCTGCCCTCGTGTCGTATCTGGTCCGTCGGACCAGCATACACACGAGCGGGCTTTCCGTCGGACCAGCACACACACGAGCGGACTTTCCGCCCGAAACTGAGTCCGACGGAAAGGTTTAAAACTTTTTTCAAATCTAGGTCCGGCGGGCTTTTGGGAAAAAGTCCGCCGGAAAAGTCCACCGCCGCCCACACACGGGCGGATTGTCCGGCACACTCTGGTCCGCCGGACCAAGTATGCCGGAAAGTCCGACCGTGTGTACGCGGCATTAGATTCCATTGAACACTGGTTGAGAATGCCTGGGTTAAACTATCTCTAGTTATACCAAAGCTGAACTTATTACAAAAGTTACATTATAATGAAAAGTAAAAGTTGACATCTACAGCTCATGGAACAATGACATCTTGAGCTCAAAGAACCCGTAGCAACCTCTGGAGGAAACCTAGGATTCAATGGAACCCTTTTTGAAAATGGTCAGGTTAAACTATCTCTAATTATACCAAAACTGAACTTATTACAAAAGTTACATGGTAGGGAAAAGGAAATGTAAAATAAAAGAATTGGTCACACACCACAATTGATCCAAGATCCTTTATTAGGGCATCCCTCATACACTACAGGAACAGAATGCTGGTAGACGCGTTTCACACACTTCAGGTGCGCTTAATCATAACCCTAGGATTCAATGGAACCCTTTTTGAGAATGATCGGGTTAAACTATCTCTAATTATTTCTTAGATTGTAAGCTCTAAGGAGCAGGGCCCTCTGATTCCTACTGTATTAAAGTGTATTGTATTTGTACCGTCGACCCTCAAGTTGTAAAGCGCTACGTAAACTGTTGGCGCTATATAAATCCTGTATAATAATAATAATAATTATACCAAAACTGAACTTAATACAACAGTTACATGGTAAGGAAAAGGAAATGTTTACATCTACAGCTCATGGAACAATGACATCTACAGCTCAAGGAGCTCAAACAACCGGTAGCAGCCTCTGGAGGAAATCTAGGATTCCATGGAACCCTTTTTGAGAATGGCTGGTTTAAACCAACGCTAATTATTATACCAAAACTGAAACTAATAAACAAGTTACAATAATAGGAAAAGAAAACAAAGACATCTACAGCTCAAGGAACCCGCCCAACCTCTGGAGGAACCCTAAAATTCCATGAAACTCTTTTTGAGAATGGCTGGGTTAAACCATAATTGCTTTACCAAAACTGAACTTATTACGAAAGTTACATTATAAGGAACCGAAAACAATAGCATCTACAACACTGGATGAGTAGCCACCTTGGTAAAGAAAAGGAAATATATAGCATTTCATATCAGTCATTTTGCTGTATAACCTTATTGGTTTTCATTAGCTGTTATGTTTGGCGGGAGGCAACAAAATGACGGTTTATGATTTTATTGATTTTTATTGTAGGGGATTATTCAAAGTGTGTTTAAGAATGCAGCATTACAATAATTAGATTTCCATGTAAATGTATAGCAGTGAGGCACCATCTGGTGAATCCCCTCCACAGCCATATCACAGAGATGGTGCCTCCTTGTCATCCATCGATGGCGATCCGCATTCGTCAGTTCAGGAATCCGGTGACAGGCCAGATAAACACGCGGCATCTGGGACGAGCTGGCCTGATTGAGAAATGAGCTTTCTGCACAAAAAGAAATATGCTCCAAAAAATGAGCAGAGAATTGACTCGTCACATATCGCAGTGACAATTGGACAGCAGAGCCGCTGGCTGCTTTCCCCGGCTCAATGGCTAAATGAAACGCTCATTAATTGTGTCATTGATAAAGTGGACTTGTCACATGCACAGTGCTGAAAGAGCCATGAAGGAGGGCTGGAACATTATTTATGAAGATCCCTGTTATCTATTCAACAGGACGGATCGCTGAGGTGTAGGAGCTTTTGAAGGCTCAACTCCATCCTTCCCTTCAGTCTTGCACGGTTGTACCGGATCCTTTCCTGGGCTGAAACTGTTTACTTTGATTTCACTGCACACTCTGAGCTTCTCACAATGTACATTAAAAACTGCAGCAAGTCAGATAGAGCCTGCCTTTTTCCTGGCTGGAGGATGTCTAGTATTATCTAGCCCCACTCTGTGCGTTATGCACTCCTGTCCCCTGCACTCTGTGCGTTATGCACTCCTGTCCCCTGCACTCTGTGCGTTATGCACTCCTGTTCCCTGCACTCTGTGCGTTATGCACTCCTGTTCCCTGCACTCTGTGCGTTATGCACTCCTGTCCCCTGCACTCTGTGCGTTATGCACTCCTGTTCCCTGCACTCTGTGTGTTATGCACTCCTGTTCCCTGCACTCTGTGCAGTAGGCACTCCTTTTCCCTGCACTCTGTATGTTATGCACTCCTGTCCCCTGCAATCTGTGTGTTATGCACTCCTGCCCCCTACACTCTGTGTGTTATGCACTCCTGTCCCCTACATTCTGTGTGTTATGCACTCCTGTTCCCTGCCCTCTGTGTTATTCACTCCTGTCCCCTGCACTCTGTGCGTTATGCACTCCTGTCCCCTGCACTCTGTGCGTTATGCACTCCTGTCCCCTGCATTCTCTGTGTTATACACTCCTGTCCGCTGCATTCTCTGTGTTATGCACTCCTGTTCCCTGCATTCTCTGTGCTATGCACTCCTGACCCCTGCATTCTCACAATGTGCATTAAAAACTGAAGCAAGTCAGATAGAGCCTGCCTTTTTTCTGGCTGGAGGATGTCCAATATTACCTAGCCCCGCTCTGTGCGTTATGCACTCCTGTCCCCTGCACTCTGTGCGTTATGCACTCCTGTCCCCTGCACTCTGTGCGTTATGCACTCCTGTCCCCTGCACTCTGTGTGTTATGCACTCCTGTCCCCTGCACTCTGTGTGTTATGCACTCCTGTTCCCTGCACTCTGTGTGTTATGCACTCCTGTCCCCTGCACTCTGTGTGTTATGCACTCCTGTTCCCTGCACTCTGTGTGTTATGCACTCCTGTCCCCTGAATTCTCTGTGCTATGCACTCCTGTCCCCTGCACACTGTGTGTTATGCACTCCTGTCTCCTACACTCCGTGCGTTATGCACTCCTGTTCCCTGCACTCTGTGCAGTAGGCACTCCTGTTCACTGCACTCTGTATGTTATGCACTCCTGTCCCCTGCAATCTGTGTGTTATGCACTCCTGTCCCAGGTACTCTGTGTGTTATGCACTCCTGTCCCCTGCACTCTGTGTGTTATGCACTCCTGTCCCCTGCACTCTGTGCGTTATGCACTCCTGTCCCCCGCATTCTCTGTGCTATGCACTCCTGACCCCTGCATTCTCACAATGTGCATTAAAAACTGCAGCAAGTCAGATAGAGCCTGCCTTTCTTCTGGCTGGAGGATGTCCAGTATTATATAGTCCGTTCCTCCCAAGTCGGAATGTCCCTGGCCACCCCAGTTCTTTCAATGATGGAGGCTCAGCATCACATATTGGCATTGCCTAGGGTGGTCTGCATGCAAATACAGTCTGCCTACGAATGCCCGCTCCCCCAGGCTAACATCCACCAATGAAGGCACTTTGATATTTGCATAACTCCTCTCAAGAGCCACAAGAGCCAACATACTTCCTTTGCTCCTCAGCTCACTCTAGTGGCCATAATGTGGCATTTTACTACTGCCCAGAATAAAAAGACTGATATCAACCCATCAGGGCATTTTGATAATCACATAACTCCTCCCAAAAGAGAAGTATTGAGGCAGGATGCTGCAAATCAGGGAGCTATGTACAGCACCCTGCTGGCCCCTCCAACCAGCAATGGTCTGCCTGCATTGTGTAATGGAGCACAGAGACCCAGTGTTCATATCTCAGGGTATAAAATATGGTATAGAATAGAAATGGAAAAGTTTTAACTACAAATTTCATTAGCATGTTGATAGGCGGGGGAGAGGAGGAACCAGGGAGGGCAACATCAATAGAACACCATAAATGCTCGCATGCACCTAATTATTCAGATAATAACTGAAGTCAAACCTATAAAATATTCCTTCTGATTGGCTGCTACACCTTACCATAATTAACACATTGCCCTTCACTTTACTGAATCAGCCACATAATACCGTGGTGAGCTTTCCTTGAATACGTTATCTCCATATATATGTATAACATAGAGATTTTTAAGTACCTCGAAATCTCTTACGGCGGCTGCCACGCAGGGAGCTTTCATACTACAGTCATCGAGCGCAGCGGTTGTCTTGTCGAAGGCAACGATAAAAGCCGTATGGTGCTGAAACCTGGCTTCCCAGCCGAGGAAGATGTCTGCAATTTTCTGGTTCTCTTCCCTGTGGACAAGAGGTAGGAGGTAAAATGTCGCATGAATTCATGTTATGCCAGGCACAAACGTCTCCTTCTTCAATAGTTGGAGCCCCTGGACCGTGGAGGGTTCATTAAAAAAAAAATCTCTTTAACACACATAGGTGAACTTCATCCAGATGAAATAATCCCACCTTTTTTCCAGTTAAGTTTTTTTTATATAGAAATCATGTATAGAACTAGCATAAGTACCTAAATCTGGAAGAATGTTCCTTACATTGGTGATCAGTGGGAAGAATGTTCCTTACATTGGTGATCAGTGAGAAGAATGCTCCTTACATTGGTGATCAGTGGGAAGAATGTTCCTTACATTGGTGATCAGTGAGAAGAATGCTCCTTACATTGGTGATCAGTGGGAAGAATGCTCCTTACATTGGTGATCAGTGAGAAGAATGTTCCTTACATTGGTGATCAGTGAGAAGAATGTTCCTTACATTGGTGATCAGTGGGAAGAATGTTCCTTACATTGGTGATCAGTGGGAAGAATGTTCCTTACATTGGTGATCAGTGAGAAGAATGTTCCTTACATTGGTGATCAGTGGGAAGAATGTTCCTTACATTGGTGATCAGTGAGAAGAATGTTCCTTACATTGGTGATCAGTGAGAAGAATGTTCCTTACATTGGTGATCAGTGAGAAGAATGCTCCTTACAATGGTGATCAGTGGGAAGAATGTTCCTTACATTGGTGATCAGTGGGAAGAATGTTCCTTACAATGGTGATCAGTGGGAAGAATGTTCCTTACATTGGTGATCAGTGGGAAGAATGTTCCTTACATTGGTGATCAGTGGGAAGAATGCTCCTTACATTGGTGATCAGTGGGAAGAATGTTCCTTACATTGGTGATCAGTGAGAAGAATGTTCGTTACATTGGTGATCAGTGAGAAGAATGTTCCTTACATTGGTGATCAGTGAGAAGAATGTTCCTTACATTGGTGATCAGTGAGAAGAATGCTCCTTACAATGGTGATCAGTGGGAAGAATGTTCCTTACATTGGTGATCAGTGGGAAGAATGTTCCTTACATTGGTGATCAGTGGGAAGAATGTTCCTTACATTGGTGATCAGTGGGAAGAATGCTCCTTACATTGGTGATCAGTGGGAAGAATGTTCCTTACATTGGTGATCAGTGAGAAGAATGTTCCTTACATTGGTGATCAGTGGGAAGAATGCTCCTTACATTGGTGATCAGTGGGAAGAATGCTCCTTACATTGGTGATCAGTGGGAAGAATGCCCCTTACATTGGTGATCAGTGAGAAGAATGCTCCTTACATTGGTGATCAGTGGGAAGAATGTTCCTTACATTGGTGATCAGTGAGAAGAATGTTCCTTACATTGGTGATCAGTGGGAAGAATGCTCCATACATTGGTGATCAGTGAGAAGAATGCTCCTTACATTGGTGATCAGTGAGAAGAATGCTCCTTACATTGGTGATCAGTGAGAAGAATGTTCCTTACATTGGTGATCAGTGGGAACATTGGTGGTCAATGGGAAGAATTGCCCCCCCCCCCCCCCCCCCAGATAGTTAAAAAGATCAATGGTGTCACTGGGAACTTATCTGAGAGGCAGAAATTGTTCCTTTCTCAAGGAACCCGCTAGCAACCTCTGGAGGAACCCTGGTTGAAAAACCCTGGAAGATGCAGTAAAGCTGTGAGAAACTGACCAGTTCTGGATCCTTTGTTCCAGCTCTCCGACGACCTCTTCATGCAGCAGGTAGATGCTCTGTAGCTGGCTGAGTCCGTGTCTCAGTCTTAGCTCCTCTTCACCATCCTCCTCTTCGGGGCCGAGAGCCCTGAGCATGGCCATGTGGAATTCCTGTACATGAAGAAAGAAGCAGAGTTATTACAGCTAGATCTTTTCTGTGATGGGAAAGAGGGACAATTTCAAAGACATATTTTGACATACCCAACAGACCCTCGCCACTGTTATATTTCTAAAAAAATAAAACATGAACAGCCCGCTATTGATGTGCAAGAGTGACGTTTTCATTGAACAGTTATTGGGCTCACTTTACAAAGGTATCCACGTTTTTTCCTACTGTTGGCTGTCAAGTGGTGGGGTTCTCTCAGACTCCAGAAGACCACAAAAGACTGGATGAACACCAACATTGCAATACTGGTCCATATCTACCAACAAACCTGGATTGTGCAGGACTGTTCCACATATTTACCTTAGTCCTGCTGCCCTGTGTACAGAGGCTTAGTCCTCCACACATTATACCCACTTCCTAATATGTAAATTGTTGCTTGATTTAGATATGACTGAGCCACCATATGATTTACATATGATTGAGCCACTTACGGGGCTTACAAATGAATGGTATGATGCGGCTCATTCATATGCAAATCTCACTGAGGTTCCTCCTCTACTCCAGTCACATCACATAGCTGAGGAAGTCTTCCTGCAGCCCCTTCATCCTTGAGCATGTAGTGAGCGAGTTTAAGGGGAGGGGTCTGTACTGTTGGGGAAGGAGGGGGTCTGTACTGTGGGGTGGGCTGGGGGTCTGTACTGTGGGGTGGGCTGGGGATCTGTATTAAGGAGGTGGTCTGTACTGAGAAAGGGCTGGAAGAGGAGTCTGTACTGGGAGTTTCTGTAGAGAGACGGTGAGCGCTGGGAGAGAGGTTTCTGTTCTTCAAGAAAATAGGAGCTGGTTGGGGGAGATCTGTACTGGGGGATATTGTCTTTGAGGAGAGGAGAGATTGTACTGTGAGTATTCTTGGTTGTACTCTATACATCACATACTTCTGACCTCTGTGCTTTTTTGGGTTATATAATCTTGTCCCCTGCACTCTGTGCGTTATGCACTCCTGTCCCCTGCACTCTGTGCGGTAGGCACTCCTGTCCCCTGTACTCTGTGTGTTATGCACTCCTGTCCCCTGCACTCTGTGCAGTAGGCACTCCTGCCCCTTGCACTCTGTGTGTTATGCACTCCTGTCCCAGGTACTCTTTGTGGTAGGCACTCCTGTCCCCTGCACTCTGTGTGTTATGCACTCCTGTCCCCTGCACTCTGTGTGTTATGCACTCCTGTCCCCTGCAATCTGTGTGTTATGCACTCCTGTCCCCTGCACTCTGTGTTATGCACTCCTGTCCCCTGCACTCTGTGTGTTATGCACTCCTGTCCCCTGCACTCTGTGTTATGCACTTCTGTCCCCTGCACTCTGTGCGTTATGCACTCCTGTCCCAGGTACTCTGTGCAGTAGGCACTCCTGAGCCCTGCACATTTAATACATGACAAAAGATTGTCACTTCTAAGGGGTTTTCTAAGGAGAGAACACGTTATCTCTTTTCAAACACTGCCATGACTCAGTCATTTGTGGGTGCATATTTTAGCTTTAGCTAAATCAATCAATCAATCAAATAGGTGAAAGGACCTAAGAGCTCCATCTGCTGGATGGCTATAGGAATACAAAATATTGATAAGCAAACTTTCATAGTTACCGGGCAAAAATCAAAAAGTATTTGAAAGAAGGAAGGAAAGAAAGAAAAAAGAGAGAAAAAGAAAAGAAAAAGAAAGGAAAGGAAAAGAAAAGAAGAGAAAAGAAAAGAAAAAGGATGGAAGGAAAAAAAGAAGGGAAGGAAGGAAAGGAGGGAGGGAGGGAATGAAAGAAATGGAATGATGGAATGAAAGGAGGGAATGAACAAAAAGGAAAGGATGGAATGAAAGAAAGGAATGAAAAGGAAGGAAAGGAAAGGATGGAATGAAAGGAAGGAAGAAAAAGGAAAGAAAAGGAAGGAAGGAGGGAATGAAAGGAAGAATGAAAGGAAAGAAAGGAATGAAAGGAAGGAATGAAAAGAAAGGAGAGAAAGGAATGAAAGAAAGGAATGGAAAGAAAGGATGGAAGGAAAAAGCAGGGAGGGGGTGAAGGAAAGGAAAGGGGGGAAGGAAAGGAATGAAAGGAAGTATAGAAGGAAATAAAGGAGGGAAGGAATGGAAATGAATGAGATGATGGAAGGAAAGGAAGGAGTGAGGAAATGGAAAAGGCAGAAAGGAGGGGAGGACAGGAATGAATGGAAGGATGTAAGGAAATAAAGGAGGAAAGAAGGGAAGGAATGGAAATGAATGAAAGGATGGAAGGGAAAGGAAAGGAAGGGAAAGGAAAGGAAAGGAAAGGAAGGGGAAAGGGAGAGGAGAGGTGCCAACTGTTATACATTCCTATAATATTTGTTTGCCATTGTGAAAATGAAGGAAAGGATGGAATGAAAATAAGGAAAGGATGAAATGAAAGGAAGGAAAGGGAAGGAAATGAAAGGATGGAATGAAAGGAAGGAAGAGAAAAAAGAAAGAACAGGAAGGAAAGGAAAGGAGGGAATGAAAGGAAGAATGAAAATAAAGAAAGGAGAGAAGTAATGAAAGGAAGGAATGGAAAGAAAGGATGGATTGAAAAAGCAGGGAGGGGTGAAGGAAAGGAAAGGAGGGAAGGAAAGGAATGAAAGGAAGTATAGAAGGAAATAAAGGAGGGAAAGAATGAAAGGAAGGAATGGAAATGAATGAAAGGATGGATGGAAGGAAAGAAAGGAGGGAGGAAATGGAAAGGCAGAAAGGAGGGGAGGAAAGGAATGAATGGAAGGATGTAAGGAAATAAAGGATGAAAGAAGGGAAGGAATGGAAATGAACGAAAGGATGGAAGGAAAGGAAAGGAAGGAGAAAGAAAGAGGAGAGAAGCCAACTGCTATACATTCCTATAATATTTGTTTGCCATTGTGAAAATGAAGGAAAGGATGGAATGAAAATAAGGAAAGGATGGAATGAAAGGAAGGAAGGAAAGGAAAGGGAATGAAAGGAAGGAAGAGAAAAGAAAGAACAGGAAGGAAAGGAAAGGATGGAATGAAAGGAAGGAAGAAAAAAAGAAAGAACAGGAAGGAAAAGAGGGAATGAAAGGAAGAATGAAAGTAAAGAAAGGAGAGAAGTAATGAAAGGATGGAAGGAAAAAGCAGGGAGGGGATGAAGGAAAGGAAAGGATGGAATGAAAGAAAGGAGTGAAGGAAAGGAATGAATGGAAGGATGTAAGGAAATAAAGGCATAAAAGAAGGGAAGGAATGCACATGAATGAAAGGATGGAAGGAAAGAAAGGAGGGAGGAAATGGAAAGGCAGAAAGGAGGGGAGGAAAGGAATGATGGAAGGATGTAAGGAAATAAAGGCATAAAAGAAGGGAAGGAATGGAAATGAATGAAAGGAAAGGAAGGATGGAAGAGAAGAAAGGAAGGAAGAAAGGAAAGGAAGAAGAAAAGGAGAGGAAAGGAGCCAACTGCTATAGATTCCTATATTATTTGTCTGACATTGTGAATAAGAACACATCTTATGCCGCCAGGTGATTATAAGCTCCTTATGCTGAAGAAAGATTTACATGTTTTTTCAACAACAGGAATAAAAGACGAACGTTTCCTAAGCCCACTCGAATCATAATGCGATAAAAGGTAAATAAAAAATCTAAGTACAAAAGGTTATCTCTGTTTTCATAACACGGTTCCACTCGTTCGGCGTCTCGGTTTCGCTCCTGACACTCATAGTTCAATGAAGGTTAGAAGAACATCTATAGCACGTAATTTGCTGCAGAAATCCATAAGCCATCAAGGAGCAGTAGATGAAACAGCTGACAGGCCTCTCCAGGGAGCAGCTGGGTGCCGAGCACTTAAAGACGTTTTATCTGCATGAAAAAGCCTAACTTACAGCCTGCTGATCCCCACAATGATCCAGACACCATTGTAAGATGTCAAGCAGCAGGTATTGAGAGCTGTCTAAGAGCTCCTACCCGCTCTGTGAAAGACAAGTCACCACGGGGAGGGGGGGGCGGAGGGGCACAGGTATGAAATTAGGAAAGTCATGTTAAAATTGAGATATTAGACACTCTAGACTATGGAACCCCTTCTGACATTTGTGCGGGGGGAGGGACTGAAACAAGTTCCTTAAAGGAGATGTTAACTAATATCTCTAACATGTTAAAGCTGAAATTTAACCTTCTTATAATTTGGCCTTCACTGATCTCCAGCCCAACAACAAGCAAATAAAACCTTTGCATTTAAATGACACACCTTATTTTAGACATAGCGATGTCATCACTGGGTCTCTGTGCTTCTCTATGCAGGTGGGAGGGGCCTCTCAAGAGCCCTCAGCCCTGACGCAAGCAGCGGGCTGGCTTTTGGGAGGAGTTAAGTGATTATCAAAGTGCCTTGATAAGTTAATATCAGTCTTTTATTCTGGGCAGTCGTAAAATACTGTTTTATGGCCACTAGATGGAGCTGAGGAGCATAGCAAGTACATGAGTCATTGTAACAAGATGCAATGGGAGGGACGTTCCCTCCCCGTCCCCCCCGCCACTCACTGGTGTTTCTCGGGCTTACCGTTTCTGCAGGTGCGCCTGAGAAACGATCCGACGGTGCGGCCGACTGCTCCCATAGGCGATCAAAGAGACTCTATGGCCTTGGAAGACCGAAGTGACTTCATGGCGTCACTTCCGGTCCAGGCTGAAAGTAAATCTTTTTTTTTTTTTTTTTAAAGCAAAAGAAAAAATTATTATTTTTTTTTTTATCTTTTGCTTTTAAAGGTAAAAAAAAAAAGAGATTTGGGGTGTTTTTGACCCCCCCAGATCTCTCCATAAAGAGAACCTGTCATCCCTTATTTCTATTACAAGGGATGTTTACATTCCTTATAATAGAGATAAAAGTGAAAAAAAAATAAAAATGTCAAGGGACAGAGTTAAAAAAAAAAAAAAATTTGAAAGCACCCGATCCCTCTGTTCTCGTACCCAGAAGCAAACGTAAGTCGCGCACGCATATGTAAATGGTGTTCGCAACCCATATGTGAGGTATTGCCTCAAACGTTAGAGCGAGAGCAATAATTCTAGCTCTAGACCTTCTCTGTAACTCTAAACAAGTAACTTGTAAAGGCATTTAAAACGCTGCCTATGGAGATTTTTAGGTACTGTAGTTTGTCGCCATTCCACGAGCGTGCGCAATTTTAAAGTACGACATGTTAGGTATCTATTTACTCGGCATAACATCATCTTTTAAGTTTTACAAAAAAAAAAAAAAATGGGGTAAATATTGTGGGTTTTTTTTTTTCTTTTTTTTTTTTTAATTTTAATTAATTAAAATTGATTTTTTCCCCAAAAAAATCGCTGTGACATAAAAAATTGCAACAATTGCCATTACTCGGCATAACATCACCTTTCAAGTTTTACAAAAAATTGGGGTACATATTGTGTTTTTTTTTCTTTTTTTTTTTTAATTTTAATTCATTAAAATTTATTTTTTTCCCCAAAAATTGCTGTGACATAAAAAATTGCAACAATCGCCATTTTTTTACCTAGGGTCTCTGCTAAAAAAAAGTATAATATTTGGGGGGTTCTAAGTAATTTTCTAGCAACAAATACAGATTTAGCCCAGGTTCACACTGACAGCGGGAATGAAATCGTGCAAGTTCAGCAATTTCATTCCCGCATGTCAGTCCCGACTTCGGGGGCTTTTTCAGAGACATCTGTGCGGATTTCTGCACAGATCTCCATTGAAATATGGCACCCTGAAGTCGCCAAAAGTAGTACAGAAACTACTTTTGGGAATCGGTGCAGCGGCGCACCTGATTCGGATGGTGCCATTGCCGGCAATAGCCGCCGGATTTGGCATGCAATTTGACCAGCATGCACCTCTCGATCTCGCGCATGCGCGATTCACCGGCGGCCGTAGCGATTTTTCCTCACAGTACATCCCACAGACTCCTGGGAAATGATGAGCACATCATTTCCCAGGAGCACAGGCGAGGGAGGAAGTGACGAGGAGCTCCGCGGACCAGGAAGTGGCAGATTAGGAGGACTACATAGCAACAGGGCGTTTCTGGTAAGTCTAAAAAAAAAAAAAAATTCCTCCAAATGTTTATTTATAGGTTTAAAGGAGTCTGATTATGAATTCAGGGTGGAACTTCGCTTTAACTCCCTCTGACGTTATCTAGAATTGTTACATTGTATCTTCCTATGATCCTTAGCTCCATCTACTGGCCAAAATGCAGTATTTTACTACTGTCCAGAATAAAAAAAACCTTTGTTCAGAAGCAAAAACAGCCTAAAGAACATTTGTTTTTGTCCAATTTGCACGGAACGAATTCACATGCAGATTAGCTGGATGAATGGCTATGTTTTTATTTTGGGGGGGGGGGGGGTTATAAAAATGACGTATGGCCAAGTTCTGGGACATAAAACTAAAAAAAAAAAAAAAAGGCAGCATCTTTTCTTGTATATTTTTTTGTGACCTGGGGATAATGTGTTTTGCCATGTATCATTGCTGATATTAGACTTTTTTTTTTGCAAAAGAATTACCAAAAATTGTGAGTCTTCGTTACGCCGCAGGAACAGCGCAGTTTTCAGCCTGCGTGCGTTGTATAAACGTCCCCCATTGTCTTGGCCCTGTGGCGGCGGTGTAGCAGGAAGATCACGTGAGCGCTCAGGATGTCGCACTGTTTCCTGGAGTACATTGTTCCTGCGGCTCATGTGGAATGTGAGGTGGGGACTGTGAATATTAAACTGACACAATTCATCTGTCTTTAGTCCCGACCGAACGCCCCGCTGCTCGTTGGAATATGTTAGGCGCTGTGCAGGTGTGACCTCCGACCCCCCCCCCCCCCCCCGCTACAAAAAAAAGCTGATAAGGCAATGTGTCTTCTGCTTTATTAAAATAGATAGACAATAAAGAGTCGTGGTTTGCTTTTCTGTCATGAAATCCCAAATGGCCCCGCGGTGCAGATGTGGAGCGAGATACGAAACTGAAAACGCAGCCTTAAAGTGACACTAAACAATAGCCCTAGTCTCCAAAAAGAATCCATACATGTCCACTACTTAATAACCCTGTAACCTCGTTTTCAGGACATTTTTGGTACATTGTGCTTTTCTAACATCCTTTGTAATCACCTAAACCTTTCCTTGTTCCCCTCACTTCCTGTTCTTTGGAACAAGCAGTGCATGTTAGTTGCGGTCATGTACACTGCTCTATGTGCACTACCATGGGCGTCTGCAGGTAGGGGCAAGGGGGGTCAAGTGCCCCCCCCTGGAATCAGGGATCGGATCGGCACATTCAGCACAGTGGCGTCGCTATGCAGGTGCGGGCAGCCAGTGGGTTGACACAATCAAGGTGCTGTCAAGCCCCCCCATCAGTGTAGTGTAACTGCGGGGTCTTTTCCCTGCTCAGTCAAGCAAAGAACTCAAGGGCGCTGTGACAGGAGAAAGGCGAGCTGTCAGAGGTTTCCCCCCGCTCGCCCCCCATTTCTCCTGTCAGGGAGAAGAGACGGAAGCTCTCACCAGGTTCCCCGCCCAGCTTCCTACCATTCCTTCCCCATTGGCCATAACTGTGGGCCAATCAAAGGAGACTAGGAGAGGAGAGCATCATGGGACATGTAGTCCCGAAGATTGGTGGCCCCATTTTCCACAGGAAGGAGGCTACAGCTCGATCAAGAGGGAGATTGAGAGACTGCAGCCTGGAAAAAAGCTGAGGGAGTGAGTGCTACAGGACAAAGAAAGAGGCGTGTGCTGGGCGGAAGCAAGAGAGCGCCAGCTGCCCAGTGTCACCAGAGAGAGAGCGCCATGCTGCCCAGCGCCACCAGAGAGAGAGAGCGCCACGCTGCCCAGTGTCACCAGAGAGAGCGCCACGCTGCCCAGTGTCACCAGAGAGAGCGCCACGCTGCCCACTGTCACCAGAGAGAGCACCACGCTGCCCACTGTCACCAGAGAGAGTGTTATGCTGGCCAGTGTCACCAGAGAGAGCGCCACACTAGGCAGGACCACCAGTGAGAGCGCCGCACTACCTAGCGCCAGCAGAGAGAGCCACACTACCCAGCGCCACCAGAGAGAGCCACACTACTAGCGCCACCAAACAGAGCCACGCTACCCAGCGCCACCAGAGAAAAAAGCCACACTACCCAGCGCCACCAGAGAGAGCCACACTACCCGGCGCCACCAGAGAGCCACACTACCCAGCGCCACCAGAGAGAGCCACGCTACCCAGCGACAGAGAGAGAGCCACGCTACCCAGCGCCAAAGAGAAAGAGCCACGCTACCCAGCGCCACCAGAGAGAGAAAGACTGAGCCACTGCCAGAGTACAGACATGCTACACTACTGACCAGAATCACCCCCGGGGAACCCAGAGTGAGCGATCGTCCAGCCGGAGGGATCACTTCTGTAGTTTCGCTGGGTCTGGTAAGAGGGCCTTTCGGCCATTATCCATTACTTATCCTAAGGACTTTACTACGCCTGCAGTCTCTGACCATGACAATGTGATAATAACATTGTCGAAAAGGGGCGGCGCATGGGTAACCCTAAAATGATGCCCCCTCATGTATCCCAGCAGGCCATGTTTTGGGAATTTCTCTTAGGCCCCTTCCACACTTGTGCGACTTGTCGTGCCCCATGATTTCCAATGATAACCATTCATATCTGTGCGACTTCAAGTCATGCGGACATCAAAGTAGTCCCTGTACTACTTTGGTCAGACTTTAATGCCAGTTGAGGTCCATAGACCTCAAGTTTACACAGGCCATCCCTGAAATCGGGTCAAAATCACGGCCACGAAATTGCGGTTAAAAATTGCGTGACTTTCAAGAGGGAGAGGAAAAGAGAGAAAGAGAAGAAAAGAGAGGAAGGGGAAAAGAGAGAGAGAGGAAACGAGAGAAAAAGAAGAAAAGAGACGAAGAGGAAAATAGAAGAAAAGAGAAGGAGAGGAAAAGAGAGAAAGAGAACAAAAGACAGGGAGAGGAAAAGAGAGAGAGAGAGAGAGAAGAGAGAAATAGAGAGAAAGAGAAGAAAAAAGGAAAAGAGAAGAAAAGAGAAGAGAGGAAAAGAGAAGCGAAAGAGAAGAAAGAAAGAAAGTGCAAGAAGAAGGTGAGAGAGAGAGCAAGAGAGAGAGATGAAGAAGAGGACTTACCAGGTTACTTTTTACTAAAGTACTACTGTGTATCCTAAACAATATATTTTTTTAATAAATAACATTTTTTTTTCCTTTGTTGCATTGATGCTCATCTGTTCCATTGTCAGGCGCACATCATTGCTCTCTGGACCGGCTTCCTGATAGTAACAATGGTGGACCACGCCTGAGCAACATGTGACAGCACAACTGCTTACCAGCACCAGCAGGAGGACACGTGACAAAGTGAAATCTCAGGAACACAGTTGGGGGACAGTTGGGGGACAGTTGGGGGACACTTGGGAGACAGTTGGGAGACAGTTGGGGGACAGTGGTCACCCCAAAACGGGATGTGTCCAAACAAGGCTCTTTATAGCAGCTGGCAAAACACAAGATGACCTCTCATCTCTGCCCCCTGGAGGGGACAATTTCATGAAAGTAGCGGTGACTACCACAGAGATTTCCAGCTTCCACGGGCATCAGCCAGGTACGCATACTTCCATTGGTCCAAACTTGATCAAAGTAAATACACTATATGGTCAAAAGTATTGGGACACCTGCCTTTACACACACATGAACTTTAATGACATCCCAGTCTTAGTCCGTAGGGTTCAATATTGAGTTGGCCCAACCTTTGCAGCTATAACAGCTTCAACTCTTCTGGGAAGGCTGTCCACAAGGTTTAGGAGTGTGTCTATGGGAATGTTTGACCATTCTTCCAGAAGCGCATTTGTGAGGTCAGGCACTGATGTTGGATGAGAAGGTCTGGCTCTCAGTCTCCACTCTAATTCATCCCAAAGGTGTTCTATCGGGTTGAGGTCAGGACTCTGTGCAGGCCAGTCAAGTTCCTCCACCCCAAACTCGTTAATCCATGTCTTTATGGACCTTGCTTTGTGCAGTGGTTCAAATCATTTGTTATAGTTGCAAAGGGTGGGCCAAGTCGATATTGAACCCTACGGACTAAGACTGGGATAGCATTAAAGTTCATGTGCGTGTAAAGGCAGGCCTCCCATTACTTTTAGTAATATAGTGTATATCCATAGCTGGAATTCTTCTCAGACTGGCATCCTTTAGTTTTTATTTTATCTCCTTTTATATATTTTTATGGCATTGGCATGATGGTTCTATGACCAACAACATGGCGCTATCAAACCCTTCCTTCCAAGATTCGGTTAAGTCAGCAGTCAATGAAGCAGACGCAGGACAAGAATAAAAGCGGTTAGGGAAATAACAAGGGCGGTTAGCGGATCGCTGTCGGATTGTTTGCAGAATTTATAGGATTAGTTAGCCGGGGCCGACGATAACAAATGCATATAAGCGACCGTTTGTCCTCGTCAATTAAAACCAGCCGCGCTATTTGTAGAAATCCAATAATTGCCGGCACCGTCATGCTCTAAAATTCTCCTCTTCAATTCCTTATGAACACAACTCGGCACTGATAGAGACATCAGACCGGCGATGAATGTTGGCGAGTGCCCCCCCTCTTCCTCCCCTCCCCCCACCTCTGAGCAGGTGGTTCAGAACAACGCGGCACTATATCCTCGCTATACGTCTGCACAGGGACCGTCTTGCGTATGACTTGCAGGCTCTGCTGAGTTCTACAGCTCGGTTATGACTCTTCGGAGTTTTATAAAGATTGCTCGTCAATCTCCACGTCCTGGCGCAGTGATTGGATCAAACCGGAGCAAAATCCCCTAGAGCCAGATAAAAGCCTCTTTTGGTCAATTTGACCTTCTCTGAACTTATTTTACGCTCAGGAAAGTCATAAAGCGGAATTTGTGGAGGCTTCGCTGTCACTTTCATGCTACAACAAGCACAGGCTGCTATGAAGAGACCCGGCTGTGTTACAATGTATCCAAACCCAAGAAGAAAAATGTCACAGTGCCGTATACCAATCCGTATACCGATCCGTATACCGATTCGTATACCGATCCTCAGGCTTTATTTTCTTTATTTTTACCTGGGTGATCCTGCCACTAACACACTTCCTGTCCTAGGGTGACCAGACTTAAGGTAGAAATAGAAATAAAACTTTTTTTACATTTTGGATAGAGTAAGGATTAAATCTAGGGTTGCACCGATACTATTATGGTGCCGATACCGAGTATTTGCACAAGTATCGGTACTCATGCAAATGCACTGACACCTGAAACCGATACTTTAAGGCTCGGTTCTTTGAGCTGTCAGTGGGGTCTCCCCTGTTGACAGCTGAAGTGTTAAAGAAGTCCGGTAATTGGAGCTGTCAAAAAAAAAAAAAGCAGCCGGGAATGTTTATTAACAACATTGGTCAGCCTGAAACACTAAAATAAAAAGAAACATTGTTTTTGTATCTTTCTGTTTCTTCATCTGCAGATCAAAGGGATGAATAAATGTTCCTCTGTTTAACCCCTTATTAACCCTTAATTTACTCCAATCAGCCTCAATTAACTCCCTATTCTCCTCCATTTACCGTATTTATTGGCGTATAACATGCACAGGCCTATAACATGCACATTCATTTTAAGAGGAAATTTTCAGGGAAAAAAACTTAAATTTTAAAGAAGGGACTTTGAAGCAAAATAAGGGTCAGTGCCCATCTGCAGCCTCACCATTGCCATCAATGCAGCCTCATCAGTCCACATCAATGCAGCCTCATCATTGCCATCAATGCAGAAGCCTCACCATTGCCATCAATGCAGCAACCTCACCATTGCCTTCAATGCAGCAGCCTCGCTATTGCCATCAGTGCAGCCTCATCAGTCCACATAAATGCAGCCTCACCATTGCCATCAATGCAGCAGCCTCACCATTGCCATCAATGCAGCAGCCTCACCATTGCCTTCAATGCAGCAGCCTCGCTATTGCCATCAGTGCAGCCTCATCAGTCCACATCAGTGCAGCCTCACCATTGCCATCAATGCAGCAGCCTCACCATTGCCATCAATGCAGCAGCCTCACCATTGCCTTCAATGCAGCAGCCTCACCATTGCCATCAGTGCAGCTTGAACGATGCCCATTACTGTATTTATTGGCATATAACACTCACTTTTTCACCATGAAAATTGGGTGCAAATAGTGTGTGCGTGTTATACGCCAATACTTCAATTTTAGCTGCCTTGGAGGGGACAGGGAGGGGGACGGGACGAGCGCCATCAGATTACATACAGTGAGAATCTCCTATGATAGGCAGAAAAGTGGTCCAATGGTGGCTCAGGAGACGGGACTTCCTGTTATAGAGGCTGCCAAGTAAACAGGAGATTCTCACTGTATGTGATCTGACGGCACTCGTCCCGCCCCCCTCCCTGTCCCCTCCGAGGCAGCTAAAATTGAAGTATTGACGTATAACACGCACACACTATTTGCACCCAATTTTCATGGTGAAAAAGTGAGTGTTATATGCCAATAAATACAGTAATTATTATTTTCTTGCTTTTTTTTTTGTTTACATCAATTTTATAAACGATAAACAATAAAAACTTTTTTTTTGCTTTGTTAGTAAATATTTTTACACATATATATTAACATATATTTACACATTTCACATTGAAAAAGCGCAAAATTTAAAAAAAAAACCTGTAATTTGTTTGTAAATAACTTTTCAATGCTTTGTACCATTGCTGACAGCTGAAGCGAAAACAAAACAGTTGCGATAGGTATCAGTAATTGGTATTGACGAGTACTAAAAAAAAAAAAAAAAGTATCGGTACTCGTACTCGTAAAAAAAAAAATGGTATCGGTACTCGTACTCGTTGTAAAAAAAAAAAAAAAATGGTATCGGTGCATCCCTAGTTAAAACCCCTGTCAGATTTTCTTTTCGCCATCTGTGTCCCATTGCGGAGATTTTCCTTCACTTCCTGTCCCATAGCCAAACAGGAAGTGAAAGGAAATCCCTGAAAATGAATGGAATTCCTCGGGGACACCCCCAGGTCACCAGAACTAGTGTCCCCATTGGAAGATTTGCCCTCTATTACTTTTCTGGGGAAAACCTAAAATTTGGGATTTTATTTTACTTTAAAAAATAATGGTATAGAGGACAAATAGAGAGGGGGGGGGGGGGGGGATATCCTTGGACAGCAATAAAAACTGACAAGCAGTATAATCCCTCTATCGAAAACTAAAAAATGAAGTTTTAATGCAAATGATCTTTGTTCCAAATCCGGGACAGTCCCTCAAAATCAGGGACGGTTGGGAGGCATGCGTTTTCTACTCCCACTAGCCACAGTCCGCCCCCCCCCCCCCCCCCCCTAAAGCCTTAAGGACAGTAAACTGGCCCTTTACTTAGAAAGTTTGGAGACCCCACTGGTGTAGACGATCGCTGTTCTACTTCGGGATACAAAACGAGAAGCTGTAACTTTAAAAAAAGTAATAGAAGAGGAGAGGTCTTTCCAGGTCGCGGAGTCTTCCCTGGTCCCGGGGTCGCCGGGCTTCCAAGGCTCAGATGACACAATTCCAAGACAGGAAGCGCATCCACCTCAGACGTGACCTGCCCGTCTGAAAGCGCGGCAGCACAATGGCACCTCAGCCACCCACGCTGTGCCATTCAGCTGAGAATGCCCACATTGTCCGTGCCCATAGGAAGGAGAGGGGGGGAGGAGGCCGCTGCAAAGACCCCGCTACACCGATCACCCTTCCAAGTGAATTCCCCGGCCTCTGGATAGTCTTTGAAAAAAGATATATAAATATATATTGAATGCCATGTTGTAATTTAATCTTATTAAAGGGGTATTACACCCAAAACCAACAATGTCATACATTGCAGATTACCAACCATTAGATTTTTTTTAGTCTTTTTTCCCTCTGTTTTTACCTGGTGATCTGACCAGTAACAAACCTCCTGTATTAGAGCGCCCCCCCCCCCCCCCCACTCTGGATGAAGGAGCACAGGGGGCACCTTTGGACAGCAGCATTGTCAGTCTGGGGGGGAGGGGACCGTTAGATATACTAGCAGATTTAACCACTTCAAGACCAAGCCTATTTCCAGTGGTGGCCCATCCATTAGGGGAGCCCGGACGACACCCCCTCTATCCACAGCCGCCACCCCCTTTCAGGACGTGTTTTTTTGAAGCACCTGATTAGAGTCAGGGGCTCGAATAGGCTTTAAAATAGGGTGGGCTCCGCTGTTGCAACACTGATCCTCCTCCCCGCCAATCGGGAAGCGGGTCTGATACCCATCACCCGTTTCTCCCTCCTCCCAGTACGAATCTACCCCCCCTGCTGAAATCCCCTTTCCAGCACAAATCTTTGCCTTCCCAATCCCCCTTAACTCAAATCCTCTCATGCCCCATATGCCCCCAGCACAAATCCCCCCCCCCCATGAAAAAAATGCCGCCCACCTAGTACAAATCCTGTAACCCCTCAAATTTCCCCTCTGAGCACAAATCCTCTCCAATCCCCCATCCTGGCACAAATAGCCCCCCCACCCCCCACCCAATTTCCCCTCCTAGCACAAATACCGTAAATCATCCCTGCTAGCAGAAATCCCCCCCCCCCCCCCCGTCCAAAAAAAAAATTCCCTTCTAGCACTTATTCCCTCCCCCCCACCCCATATTGCCTATTCTAGCACAGACCTCATCCCCCCCCCCCTCCAACATGATTCCCCTCAAATCACCACTCCTAGCACACCTTCCCAACATTCTCATCCTAGAACAATTCTTATCCCCTGCCACCCCCCAAATTCCTCCTCCCAACACAAATCTCCTCCCCCCAACCTCCTTGCAGTGCCCCCCCCCACCTCACAAACGCCCCCCAAATTCCTCCTCCCAACACAAATCCCCTCCCCCCAACCTCCTTGCAGTGCCCCGCCCACCTCAACAGTGCCCAGGGCAGCTGCCCCTCCTGCCCACCCCTTGTCCCTGGCCCGGGGTGGGGTGGGGGGGTAGTTCTGTATACCATCTGTGTACAGAACGCCCTCTGGTTGGCTTTGAATTTTTTTTCTCCATAAAAGTGGAATTACTCTTTAATCAAACAATCTTTTCACATTTTTTTTAGGGCTGTTACTGTAAAAAAAATTTCGTGTTCGATTAATCAATTTTTTTTTAATCGATTAATCGACTTATTTCAATAATTATAACGCACATACAGATCCAACTACTTTTAGCTGATCTCCTTGCATTGCAACTCTGCATTAGTCAGTGGTAAATGTGGTATACACTATATATACAATCACCAGACACTAGTTCGTTTCCACAATCCAGGACTTAACTTCGCACTTCACACAAATACGTTTTAAATTCAAACTGTAGCAAGCGCCGCCGTCATGGCAAAAGCAGAAGCCAATCCACACGGCAAAAATATCACAGCTTATCAGCTTCTAAGGACAACAATGTTAAAAATGAAGGTTATCAAATTTGCCTACGCTTAGCTCACCGAATGATCCCAGTTAACCACATCCATATTTACCATCACTGTCCAGGCTGTCCGGTGACGTCACATCGGACATCGACGTCACCGGACTCCTCCCCCCTTCCCTTCGTTAGCAGACGGAGGCACTTGGGGAGGGGCATGGGGAGTCCGGTGACGTCGATGTCCGTGACGTCACCAGATCTCCGACGGAACTCCCTGAAGACCCGGAGAGGTGAGTACCGATCAAAAGAATTTTGATCGATCAAAAAAAATTAATGATTAATCGAGGAATTAATCTTTAATTTCCCCAGCCCTATTTTTTTTTCTAAATGAACAAGCAAAATAATTGCATGTTTTTTTTTTTGTTTTTTTTTTCCCTGACTGCTCTTGTATATGTATACTATGGGTAGCCTCTGCTTTGACGTAAAATAAAATCAGCTGTGTAAATGGTATGAGTGCTTTGTTAGGATTACACGGCTATATATAAAGTCCCCTTTGTGCTGTAGGAAGAATGTAGAGATTTTGTTTGTTGCCATGTGGGAACTGTAGAAACAATGTAACACTGTGAACATTCCGGAGCACACACAGTGCAGTTTTTATTTCTTTTTTTCCTCCCTCCCCGGGCGCCTTTACTCCAGCGGAGGAAAAAACAGCGTTACGAAAAATGCGCCTAAAGCCGCGTTTTGCATGCGCATTTGGGGTCTTAGGAATATTCATTTGGCCAAAAACGCTCCCACTTGTTTTTTTTCTTGCTGCCTCTAAACACCTGTATCCCCCCCCCCCGTTCACACTGAATCCTTTAAAGCGTCGCCTATGGAGAATTTTTGGGGCCCATTGTTTTTTTTTTTGCGATTCCACGAGTGCGCAAATTTTAAAGATTTGACATGTTTGATATGAGTTTAGTTGGTGCAACCCAATCTTTTATATTTTACCAAAATATTGGGTATAATAATGTTTGTTTGCACATATTTTTTCTGAAAATATGCATTTGATAAAAAAAAAAAAAAAATTCTGCCAAAATATTGTGGTGCATAAAAAATTGCAACTACCGCAATTTTTCCCCCCCATTTTCTCTGCTTTCAGCAAATATATACTTTTTAGGGGGGTTTACAGTAATTACCAGTATTATTACTAAACATGATTTATATAGCACCAAAAGTTTGCGCAACGCTTTACAACTTGGGGGCAGACAGTACAGTTACAATCCTGCAATCGGATCATGCTTTTCTGGGGGGGGGGGGGGGGGTTTCGCCTTCCTCTGAATCAACTGTGGGTATATGGGATTGTATGATATTTTTTATTTTATTATTTTTTATTTTTTTATGGTTGAACTAGATGGACTTGTGTCTTTTTTCAACCTGACTAACTATGTAACTATGTACAATACAATTCAATACAGGAGGAACCAGAGGTGTCTAGCAAAAAAAAAATATGCATATTTTAAGAGGAACTGCGGTCTTCTCACATAATTTGTAATAAAAACATCTTTGCCATTCTGAAGCTTCCCTCCAACGACTTTGCATATTATTTTATATATACTGTGATTCTGTACTTGCCAAATATGCTGCAGAAATCTCCCTCCACTGAGTCTGGCTGCAACCATTTTAACTGTGGGCAGCTGAAGCTGCTGCCTGTTCACTTCCTGGATTTACACAGAGGCACACCTCCATCTCTGCAGCTCTCATTGGCCCTCTTACGACTCATCCCCCTCCTTTCCTGGCAAACTCTCACCCAAGTGAGAGGAGAGAGAGAGCTGTGCATGATGTCATAAGCCTAGGCTAATGACCAGACAATAAACAGGAAGTGGGCTGTATAAGGTATTTACTGGCAGAAAAAAAAAGTTTTACTATCCAAAGTTAAAACAACAACAAGGGCAGAAGATTTAATAGATGGAAAGATGAAAAAATTACTGAAGGTCACAAGAAATAAAAAAATTGGTTGCGAGTGCTTACGCAAACATACCTCCCAACTTTTTGAGATGGGAATGAGGGACACCTATCAGCAAAAGTATGCAGGCATAGGACACACCCCTGGCCACGCCCCCTTAAAGGAGAATTGTACAAAAAAAGAAGATTGGTTAAACCCACAAGTGCTTTTTTTTTTACCACTGATATTCCTTTATATTGGCTTTTGGAATTTACAAATGCAGCAATTTAGAAATCAGATGAAAGGTTTAGTGCTGGAAAACATTTTTGATAGATAAAAAGTGCATTTTATATACAACTATATGGATCAGACCAAAAGGAGGGACAAATGAGGAGAAATGAGGGACAGAGGGACATTGCTCCAAATCAGGGACAGTCCCTCCAAATCAGGGACAGTTGGGAGCTATGGTATAAGGTATTTACTGGCAGAAAAAAAAGAATGTTTTACTTTACATAGCTCCCAACCGTCCCTGATTTCGAGGGACTGTCCCTGATTTGGAGCAATGTCCCTCTGTCCCTCATTCCTCCTCATTTGTCCCTCATTTTGGTCTGATCTATATAGTTGTATATAAAATGCACTTTTTATCTTTCAAAAAGTGCTTCCCAGTGCTAAACCTTTCATCCAATTTCTAAATTGCTGCATTTGTACATTTTAAAAGCCAATATAAAGGAATAGTAGTGGTAAAAAAAAAAAAAGCTCTTGTGGATTTAATTAGCCTTTTTTTTTGGTTAATTCTCCTTTAAGGGGGTGTGGCAGGGGGCGTGTCCTATGCCTACATACATTTGCTAGTAGGTGTCCCTCATTCCCATCTCAAAATGTTGGGAGGTATGTTACTATCCAAAGTTAAAACAACAACAAGGGCAGAAGATTTAATAGATGGAAAGATGAAAAAATGACTAAAGGTTTCACTTGTGTGCAAAAATTTTTTAAAAATGGTTGCGAGTGGTTAAGCAAACAGGAAGTGATGAGAAATCTCCCTAATGGGGTCACAGACTACATTAAAACGACTGAAAATGTTTTTCAGGTTTCCAGACTGTATGCAAAAGCAAAATAAAAAAAAATAAAAAAAGTTTTTTGTCTGGAGTTGTCCTTTAACAGCGTATTGTATTCCAGATGCCGGGGGTTGGGGGTGAGGAGGATGAATATGGCAGGTCAGTGAAAAAAGGGAAGCCTCTGAGCTGCTTGGGATTCCGGCTTCAGAATGAGCCCTCTGTTGGACGTGTCCAGTCTCCGGATCTGCCAGGATACAAAGCTGGCCTGACGATGCGTGAAACAGCAGGCGCACAGTGACGGCCCACGGAGCCGACCAGCGTCACGCCCGGGCTTTTGGGTCTGCTGCAATGATAATGTGACATTACAGGCTGCGTAGGAAACATTATGCAAAGCAGGGTATGGCGTAGACAAATTCCTCCATTCTGCGCCCCCCCCCCCCCCCCCCCCCCATAGAGTCCATGGCACACAATTTGTAGGCCTTTGTTGTGGTGGTGTCAGGGGGGTCAGCATATGAGACCGCATATTTTCTACACATGTAAATATACGCCTACTGGGCACATGGCATGCCCGTTTAAAGGCCACTAAACTGGTTTAAAGGGGCCAAGCATGGAGGATGGTCCACTGTTACATAGCTCCCAACTGTCCCTGATTTCGAGGGACTGTCCCTGGTTTGGAGCAATGTCCCTCTGTCCCTCATTCCTCCTCATTTGTCCCTCATTTTGGTCTGATCTCTATAGTTGTATATAAAATGCACTTTTTATCTTTCAAAACATGTTTCCCAGTGCTAAACCTTTCATCCAATTTCTAAATTGCTGCATTTGTACATTTTAAAAGCTAATATAAAGGAATAGTAGTGGTAAAAAAAAGCACTTGTGGATTTAATTAACTTTTTTGGGGGTTAATTCTCCTTTAAGGGGGTGTGGCAGGGGGCGTGTCCTATGCCTACATACATTTGCTAGTAGGTGTCCCTCATTCCCATCTCAAAATGTTGGGAGGTGTGCTGTTATCACCATCAGGAAACCCGTCCTGAGAAATGCCATGCAACCATCACCGGAGTGAATGTAAGAGGAAAGCGGCTGCAAAGAGACTGCAAGAGAGCAGCAGCCCTGGGATGCAGCAAAAGATGAAAAAAAAAAAAAAAAAGGTGAAACCAGTTTTCCATTAACCACTTTCCCTCTGGAAGATTTACCCCCCCCCCCCCCCCCCATTTATGACCAGGCCATTTTTTGAGATACGGCACTTTAACTGACAATTGCTCGGTCATGCATCGCTGTACATAAATAAAATGCATGTCTTTTTTTTTTCCGACAAACAGAGCTTCCTTTTGGTGGTATTTGATCACCTCTACAAGTTTTATTTTATTTTTTTTGCGATATAAACAAAAAGAAAGACCAACAATTTTGAAAGAATAAAAAAAACTGTATTTTTTACTTTCTGCTATAAAACATATCCAATAAAAAATTGTAAAAAAATTAAATTTCTTCATCAACTTAGGCCAATATGTGTTCTGCTACATGTTTTTAGTTAAAAAAATCCCAATATTGATTGGTTTCCGTAAAAGTTATAGCACCTAAAAAATGTGCGATATATACTGGAATTATGTGTTTTTTTATTATTCTTTTATACTAGTAATGGCGACGATCAGAGACTCATAGCGAGACTGCGATATTGCAGCGGACATTCTGACACTAACTGACACTTTTGACAGTTTTGGGGGAAACCAGCAAAACTAATACAGTGATCGGTGCTAAAAATATGCACTGTCACTGTACTAATGACACTGACTGGGAAGGGGTTAAACATCAGGGGCGATCAAAGGGTTAAAGCTGTGCCTAACCAGTGTTTATGTGTGCATTTTGATCTGATTTCACTAAGGGAAGAGATGGAGGGAAATCCATCACTTCCCCCCTGTCAGGACGGAGATCTGCCTTTTTTACATAGGCAGAGCTCCGTCCAGTGTCTTTCCTCACCGATCAGTGGGAGCCAGTGGACATCTATTGGCCGGCACCAGCTGATCGGCTTCTGCTGTGTCTAATCACAGCACAGCCTTGGCGCCGGCGGCATGCACACCCCCTACCTGGAAGTGCCGGATCACATACTAGGTACAAGATCCGGCGCAGGAGAGCCGCTCTGCCACCGTATAATTATATTATACGGTCAGCAAGACGTTAAACATTTGCCACCCACTAACAGTACATTTAATGCTAGCAGGCAGAAGAGCCAGGCACTGCGACGTACCTGCGGTGTACTTCCTGGTTTAGAGGCGCATCTGGGTGCCCCCTGCTGACCTGTGCTGTGAATGGACATACACCTTACATCAGGGTCCCCAGAGAGCCCCCCCTTACATCAGGGTCCCCAGAGAGCCCCCCCCCTACATCAGGGTCCCCAGAGAGCCCCCCCTTACATCAGGGTCCCCAGAGATTCCCCACTTACATCAGGGTCCCCAGAGTGACCCTTCTTATATCAGTGTCCCCAGAGATCCCCCTTACATCCGTGTCCCCAGAGAGCCCCCCCCCTTACATCAGGGTCCCCAGAGAGCCCCCCCCCCTTACATTAGGATCCCCAGAGAGCCCCTCCTTACATCAGGGTCCCCAGAGATCCCCCTTACATCAGGGTCCCCAGAGACCCCCCTTACATCAGGGTCCCCAGAGAGCCCCTCCTTATATCAGGGTCCCCAGAGACCCCCCTTACATCAGGGTCCCCAGAGAGTCCCTCCTTATATCAGGTCCCCAGAGACCCCCCTTACATCAGGGTCCCCAGAGCGCCCCCCCTTACATCAGGGTCCCTAGAGAGCCCCCCACTTACATCAGAATCCCCAGAGAGCCTCAGCCTTGCATCAGGGTCCCCAGAGAGCCCCCCTTACATCAGGGTACCCAGAGAGCCCCTCCTTATATCAGGGTCCCCAGAGACCCCCCTTACATCAGGGTCCCCAGAGAGTCCCTCCTTATATCAGGTCCCCAGAGACCTCCCTTACATCAGGTCCCCAGAGCGCCCCCCCTACATCAGGGTCCCCAGAGATCCTCCCACTTACATCAGAATCCCCAGAGAGCCTCAGCCTTGCATCAGGGTCCCCAGAGAGCCTCCCATCATCAAAGTCCCCAGAGAGCCTCCCACTTACATCAGGGACACCAGAGAGCCCCCCATAAATCAGGGTCCCCAGAGAGCCCCCCATAAATCAGGGTCCCCAGAGAGCCTCCCCTTACATCAGGGTCCCCAGAGAGCCTCCCCTTACATCAGGGTCCCCAGAGAGCCTCCCCTTACATCAGGGTCCCCAGAGAGCCCCTCACTTACATCAGGGTCCCCAGAGAGCCCCTCACTTACATCAGGGTCCCCAGAGAGCCCCTCACTTACATCAGGATCCCCAGAGAGCCTCCTCCTTACATCAGAGTCCCCAGAGAGCCCCTCACTTACATCAGGGTCCCCAGAGAACCCCCCCTCATCAAAATCACCAGAGTGAGGGCGGGCAGTGAGAGATAATGTAATATCTCTACTGCCCACAGCTGCACAGTGAGAGCAGAACAGTGGTGATGCAGGGCGGGCGGTGAGAGATGATGTCATCTCTCTGCTCTCTCACCCACCCGGCTCTCCCGTGCTGCCTGCTCACTCTCCGGCTCTCCAGTGCTGCCCGCCACACTCGTGTGGTTGGGGACACCTGCGACTCGGGGCTATGGAATCCAGATTCGGGGCTATAGTCCCAAAAGCCACCCCCTAGCGACACCACTGATTATCACTGTATTAGTGTCACTAGTGACGGCAGTGTCAGTTAGTGTGCCTCCCAGCCAGTGTCAGTTAGCACCAGATTTTCCGCCACACTATCACGGTCACACTATAAGTTGCTGATTTCTGCCGTTACTAGTATAGTGTCTGTACAGATCAATATCTTGATCGCGATCAGAACTACACTAGTGTCCACAAAAACGCAGTTTGGTTTTTACCAAAGACATGTAGCAGAATGCATTTTGGCCTAAAGTTATGAAGAATATTGATTTTATTGGATATGTTTTGTAATATAAAGTAGAAAATATCTTTTTTTTTTAATTTTCAGTATTTTTTTTCATTTATATAATAAAAAATGAAAACCCAGTGGTGTTTAAATACAACCAATGGTCATGAAGGGGGGGGCAAATCTTCTGGTGGTCAAAGGTAATGGATTCTGATTATTGCACAGACCAAAAGAAATGCTATTCAGTTCGGATTTAAATATATTTTAAATAATAATGAGAAAGCATGTGGGCAGTGTGGTCACATAATTCACATACCACAGATTAAATGGCAGTTGGTGGGATTGCCTAACACAAAAGGAAGGCAGAATCCTGACTAACAAAAGGGAATTTTGACAGACAATGCAAACAAAACAAAAAAAAAAAAAGCTATATTGGTGACAACTGTATTGCGTGTATAACATTGAAAGCCTGTGGGTCATGGTAACAAAGCAGGAACACTACTAGTGCCAGGAAAAGAGCATTGTCACCTTACTGGAAACTACTTTTTCTTTTTTTTTTTAAATATTTGTTTTACCCTATTTAATCCTTTGCTGCATTTCATTGCTGTTGATCTCCTGTGGCCTCTTTGCAGCCACTTCCCATCCACAGTCACTCCAGCGATGGCTGCATGGCATTTCGCAGGACAGGCTGACAATAGTGGACGCCTGATTGTATAATGTGCGTAACACTGGCCACTTGTCTCCTTCTGAAGCCCATGTGTATTATATAAATCACAGAGGAGGAAGGGTACTCATGGACGGGCAGATAAACTATATGGCCAACAGTATGTGACCATCCCTCCAAATGATAGAGTTCAGGTGTCTCTAGTGAAGAGTACTTCTAATACTACAGCATAGAAAGACACTTTAAACTATTGTGCTCCTCCAAACTTGTTTGGCTCCATATTAATGGCCACAATGGGGTGGGGTTCCATATTAATGGCCACCATGGGGTGGGGCTCCATATTAATGGCCACAATGGGGTGGGGCTCCATATTAATGGCCAACATGGGGTGTGGCTCCATATTAATGGCCACCATGGGGTGGGGCTCCACAATAATGGCCACCATGGGGTGAGGCTCCATATTAATGGCCACCATGGGGTGGGGCTCCATATTAATGGCCACCATGGGGTGGGGCTCCATATTAATGGCCATGATGAGGTAGAACTCCATATTAATGGCCATGATGGGGGGGAGGGGGTCTCCATATTAACGGCAATGATAGGGTGGGTCTCCATATTAATGGCCATGATGAGGTGAGACTCCATAATAATGGCCATGATGGAGTTGGACTCCATAATAATGGTCATGATAAGGTGGGATATGATGGAGTGGGACTCCATATTAATGACCATGATTGGGGGAGGATTCCATATTAATGGCCATGATGGAGGGATTCCATTATAATGGCCATGATAGGGTGGGACTATATATAAATGGCCATGATGGTGTTGGACTCCATTTCGATGGCCATGATTGGGGGGGGGGGGGATTCCAAATGAATGCCCACAATAGGGTGTGACTCCACATTAATGGCCATGATAAAGTGGAGCTCCATATTAATGGCCATGATGGGGTGAGACTCCATATTGATGGCCATGATGGGGTGGAACTCCGAGATGAAAGAGATTCCATATTAATGGCTACAATAAGGTGGGACACCATATTAATGGCCATGATGGGGTGGGACTCCATATTAATGGCCATCATGGAGTGAGGCTCCATATTAATGGCCATGATGAAGGGGATTCTATATTAATGGCCACAATAAGGTGGGATTCCATATGAATGGCCACAATAAGGTGGAACACCATATTAATGGCCATGATGGGGTGGGACTCCATATTAATGGCCATGATGGAGTGGGACACCATATTAATTGCCACAATGAGGTGGGACTCCATATTTATGGCCATGATGGGTTGAGGCTCCATATTAATGACCATGATGGGGGGGGGGGCTCCATATTAATGGCCATGTTGAGGTGAAACTCCATATTAATGGCCATCATGGAGTGAGGCTCCATATTAATGGCCATGATGAAGGGGATTCTATATTAATGGCCACAATAAGGTGGGACTCCGTATTGATGGCCATGGTGGGGTGGGACTCCATAATAATGGCCATGATGGAGTGGGACACCATATTAATTGCCACAATGAGGTGGGACTCCATATTTATGGCCATGATGGGTTGAGGCTCCATATTAATGACCATGATGGGGGGGGGGGGGCTCCATATTAATGGCCATGTTGAGGTGGGACTCCATATTAATGGCCATAATGGGGGGACTCCATATTAATGGCCATGATTATGAATTTGATGTCCAACAACCTTTTAGGTGTGATGGTCAGGTGTCTACAAACATTTGCCCATATAGTGTCTCTCCTGGAGAACCATCAGGGAAGCCGGTTGATGAGGGCGCACTGGTACCAACTAAGACCTTTGCCCAACCATGATCCTTTGCCCTTCCTCATAACTCGGACCCACTCATACAACAAGATTGCAGCCCTCCCTGTCTGAAGTTCTTGTCCATCCCTACTAACACAAGCAATAAGCAATGATCCTGAGTGTTGTTTGCCTTTATCAGGCCTCCCATACTCAAAGGTCAAGTTAGTCCATAACTTGGCAATATTCATGAGGACTCATTGATCCTTCTTATCCCAATCTACAGGATGATATATGCTGCTCTTCTTAGCATGACCCCCATCATCCCACATAGATCGCCTTTATCTTTCCCCAGCAATTTACACAATATACGCATCTTCACACAGGACTGGACGGTGGACGGTGTGTCCATTCGATGCCGTTCATCTCACCTCGTCCTGAGCCGCAATCAGTGTAACGGCCTCTTTAATAATGCATGTGACAGCGTCTTTAGCACTCTGAGTTTTCAGCACATTAAAGCACTTTATGGTTGTAACATGCATTATTAACATGTCCCCTCTGTGATCACTTCCATTCCTATGTGTCACTTCCCTGGACAGTGTAACTGATAAGAATGGAGGAGATGCAAAAGTTCACAGAGATTAGAAGGGCTCCATCTCTGTATGAGGTCTCTTCCCTTCTGCCATCCCTGATGTGTGATATAGATTAAAGTGGGCCGAGTGTCAGATGTATTGTCTTCATGTTAAGTGCATGCATCCAAAGTAATGTGTAAAGGCCGGCCATGCGTGGTGCAAATTTCTTTAAAGGAGGACAGCACCATCCAGGGGCAATGCTAGGTCTACAAAAGATCTGGGGCTAGAGCCCATAGCAGCGTAGTAAAGAAAGTTATACGCTTGGGTGGGCATACACATGTATATACTGTACAGTAATATACGTGTGTGTGTAAATCCCCAGAGAGCCCCCCACTTACATCAGGGTCTCCAGAGAGCCCCCCTTACATCAGGGTCCCCAGAGAGCCTCCTCTTTACATCAGGGTCCCCAGAGAGCCCCCTTTACATCAGGGTCCCCAGAGAGCTCCCCCTTGCATCAGGGTTTCCAGAGAGCCCCCCTTACATCAGGTTTCCCAGAGAGCCCCCCCTTACATCAGGTTTCCCAGAGAGCCCCTCCTTACATCAGGGTCCCCAGAGAGCCTCCCTCTTAAATCAGGATCTCCAGAGAGCCTCTCCCTTAAAATCAGGGCCCCCAGAGAGCCTCCCCCTTGCATCAGGGTCCCCAGAGATCCCTAAACTTACATCAGGGTCCCCAGAGAGCCTCCCCTCCCCTAGGGGACCCCTACAGAGACTCGGGGCTATGGGCCCCAGATTCGGGGCTATAGCCCCAACAGCCACCCCCTTGTTCAAGCATCTACTTCCTAGACTGAGATGCCAGCTCAGAGATGGCACAATCATGTAAGCCTGGGTTGCGCAGGTACAGCAGCCCATTTATTTGGAAGCCACTGAAAATCTCAGCTGCATAAAAACCGCATGGTGCTATGCGTTTTCATGCTCTGTGATTTCAAAATTGTGGGGGTGCCTTTAGGAATGAATGACACCAACCCCTGCGTCAGCAGCGCGTTTTTGCTGTTGGTGCGGGAATGCTTGCGATTTACATGAGGTCCTGCACCCACATAGATGTGAACCTAACCTAAATACTGGTGCCTCACCTTGTGACTTGCTACATAGTTACAATGTCGCAGTCTGATCACTGGGGAAGAGAAGACAGATGAAATGCTTCTTCCTGCCTGCAGCAGACTGATGACATCATCACAGCCTAGGCAAAAATCACTGGACTGGAGCCTAAAGGCGGCTTTTTAACGCAAACTTGTACTATTACTGGAAGGTCTACATAAATGATCCATGCAGGATCTCTGAACCAGGGTAAGCAGAATGCACCCTACACCCCCATCTATAGATCTTCCCTCAGCTTTCTGGTCTTGGCTAGAAATGAATGCTTACCCGTGGACATCCAGAAATGCAGAGCTTTCAATCAATAGGATTTCATGTCATTTGTGCCCAGTCTTGCCACAAAAAGTTAATCCAGCTCTGAGAAATCCTCTTATCTTTTTTCAGTGAGATAAAAACTGACACACAGAGAAGGAGTCAGTTCTTCCCCCTTGCTGTGAGTGACAGGAGATTTACATATCTCATGCACCAGCCTGAGAGAGACATTCTGTGTACTTCAGATCCCCTCCTCCTTTCTTCTCCAGCTCTCCCAGGATTGGCTGCTCCACACCTCAGCATGATTGGACACGCTGAAGTCATGTGGTGACTTTTCTGGGTTTTGACTGGATGTTAGTGATCATAGCAGAAGTTCAGTGTAAGAAATACACAGGAGAAAATGCATGTTGACAAAGGGGAGTGTAGAGGTGGGCGGGGAGTCTACTGACATCACAAACTTCACCCACCGAGCTCAGGACAACAGACCCGCCTACAGAATTTGCAGTTTTTCGGGTCTCATAACAGACAGAGGGGAGACATTTGACAGGTAAAGATACATGCAGGAGACCTGTATATCCTTATAGATAACCACTATGGCAATAGTTTAGAAAGGATGAGAGTGGTTTGTTTACATCCACTTTAAGTTTTTCCTATACCGAAACATGGCAGACCAGTAGGCCAAATGCGGCTAAAACGCGTCAGCAGACTGTTTAAGGTTAGCTGTTCCTGTATTCAGTAAATATCATTGCTGTGTGCCGAGCACCAAACTCTTTACTAGACTCTTATGGACCGGCAAGGTGGAGCCGGTACACATTATTACTTTCTGCCAGCTATCCAGCAATATGTCCAGTAAGTAATCCAAAATTCCAGCAGGTCCCAAAAAAGCAAAGCAGTAAAACAGTTCTTTGAAATTCAACATATTATAACGCAAATTACCGGGTGCAATGACGGGAATCTGTGTTTACTTACAGTGTGCAAGTGTCTCAGCATTTCCACATACCTGGAAGGAAACAAATGAATAATCAGCTAGAAGAAGATAAACACAGGAAACCTGTTAAATGTGTCAGCCAATCAGAAAGAAGCCTCCTCCAATTTGTTTTTTGGTCATTTATAATAGTTATACATTTCGAAGATTATAACCTAATATAGAAATTTGTAATGATCTGTATAAAATCTAAATCAAATAATAATAATACTATTAATAATAATAACAACCACAATAATAATAATAATAAAAATAGTAATAATAATAATAATAATAACCTACAATAATACTAGTAATAAAAATAATACTAGTAAAAATAACACTGGGGCAGGGGGCGGCACTTTACCGGCGCTTTTCGGCCACTAGCAGGGCGCTTGTAACCCCCACTAGCGGCCGAAGAAAGGGTTAAAAGCGCCCGCAAGCGCCGCTGGTTTCAATGGCAGGGGCGTTGCGGGAGCGGTGTATTCACCGCTCCCGCAACGCCCCAAAGATGCTGCTTGCAGGACTTTTTTTCCCCGTCCTGCAAGCGCACCACCCCAGTGTGAAAGCACTCGGGCTCTCACACTGGGGCTGCAAGGGAGGCGTTTTTCAGGAGCTTTACAGGAGCTATTTTTAGCCCAAAAGTGCCTGAAAAATGCCCCAGTGTGAAAGTGGCCTAAAAATAGGTCTTGGTCAACACTGGGGCGGCTTCAAAGTTGCCCGACTCTGAAGCCGCCCCGTACAGCGCGGCTTGCAAACTACTTCTGTAATAGAAGTCAATGCAAGTCGCTCTGATGTCGCCCCCCAAATGGTACAGGAACCTTTTTCTAAGTCGGAGTGACTTGAGTCGCTCCGAATAGAACGGTTCCATTGTACTGAATGGAGCGCTACTTGTCAGGTGGCTAAGTCGCCATGACAGGTCATCTCAGTGTGAACCGAGCCTAATAGTAATCGTAGTAGCAACAGCCACAATAATAATAATACTAGTAATAAAAATAATACTAGTAAAAATAATAATAGTAACAATAATAATACCAATAATCATAATACAAATAATCATAATAACAACAACCACAATAATAATAATACTAGTAATAAAAATAATACTAGTAAAAATATTAATAGTAATAATACTACTACTACTACTACTACTACTAATAATAATAATACAAATAATCATAATAATAACAACCACAATAATAATACTTGTAATAATAATAATAATAATAACAGGATTATTATTATTATTATTGTGGTCGTTGTTACTACTATTACTATTATTATTATTATTTTTACTAGTATTATTTTTATTATTGTGGTTGTTGTTACTATTATTATTCTTGTGGTTGTTATTATTATTATTAACAACAATAATAATAATATCAACCACCACAACTAAAACAATAATAATAATATTTCTACAGTACTTATCAAATAGTTTTTGGGGTCTTTGAAATGAAGAGAAGAATTTGTCAGGTGTTGCTATAAGCCTGGGTAACAAGATGTTATTTTTAGAATTATTATTATATTATACTAATATACATCATATTATTATTAGTATGCTACATTGTAGCATGTATTCATGATACAACAAATACATAATTAAAATATATAAAAATATAATAATAATAATAAAAAAAAAACACTGCAGATTTCTTTAGGACCCATTTGCTTTTTTGTGATGTCTTAATGTGCACTTAAGGCTTAAGGATCTGTTCACATATGGGCGCTTTGTTATTGCGGGCAGAATTGCCGCAATTCTGCCCGCAATTCCAAATCGCGGTAAAACGCAAAATGTGCGTTTGCGTGCCATTCATCTTGGATGGCACCCAAAACGTGGCACGATTTTGCCATGACTGCCGCGCCACAAAACGCGTGAGAATCCCGGCAAAACACAGGTATAAAACCGTTCCCGGCTCAGGGACAACATTTGGTCTCTAAGGTTCTTTGGAGCGACAAGGAAATGGGCTGCCCTATGTGTGACGAGCGTTTTCCCGCATGAGAATTGCGGGGGAAAAAAAATACCAGTGGGGTACACAAGTTCTCACTATGTGTAGTGTGAGGGAGGCCTGCAGTGCATTGAGCCAAGGAAGCTCATTCCAAAAGAAGGATCTGCCAACGCACCCCAACGTGGCTAAAAAAGCGCATGACCCCCATTCTTCTAAGCCGCTCTGAGAAGAATCATAGAATAACGGGAATGAAGTGTGATTTGTGTGTCTTTGTATTGCATCTTCCGTTCCGAGACTTACTCTTTCTCTGAGGCCAGCAGATTCTCCACGATCGTCAGCGCTCTGGTTGGTCCGTCTCTCTAAGGCAGACAAGAAGAATAGAGAATCACAATCGTTTTCAGGTTGTCTAATCACACAAGTGTATCATTATTCCTATCCAAAATACTTAAATCTTGCCTCCGACTTTCCCTATAGTCTTGCACAGTTGTACCGGCTCCTCTCCTGGACTGAAATGACTTACTCTGATTTCACCGCACGCTGTGAGCTTCTCACAATGTGCATTAGAAGCTGCAGCATACCGGGTAGAGCCTGTCTCGTTTCCTGGCTAGAGGACATTCAGCATCATCTAGTCCAGTGGTCTCCAAACTACGGCTTTGGGGACAGATTTGGTCCTTTGGTTGCCTTTGTCCAGCCCTTGGGGAGATTTTCCTCCCACTGACACCAACGATGGGGCAATATTCCTCCCACTGACACCAATGATGGGGTACTATTCCTCCCACTGACACCAACAATGGGGCAATATTCGTTCCATTGACACCAATGATGGGGTACTATTCTTCCCACTGACACCAACAATGGGGCACTATTTCTTCCACTGACACCAATGAGGGGGCACTATTCCTTCCACCGATACCAACGATGAGGCACTATTCCTCCCACTGACACCAACAAAGGGGCAATATTCCTTCCACTGACAACAATGGGGCAATATTCCTTCCACTGACACCAACAAAGGGACAATATTCCTGCCACTGACACCAACAAAGGGGCAATATTCCTTCCACTGTCAACAATGGGCACTATTCCTTCCACTGATACCAACGATGAGGCACTATTCCTTCCACTGACACCAAAAAAGGGGCAATATTCCGGTCACTGACACCAACAACGGGGCAATATTCCTCCCACTGACACCAACAATGGGGCACTATTTCTCCAACTGATACCAATGATGGGGCACTATTACTTCCACGGACACTAATGATGGGGCACTATTCCTCCCCTAATACCAAAAATGCATTGTTTACTCCCACTGACGCCAAGACAATTTCAATGCCCACTGGCCACAGTCCGCCCCCCCCCCCCCCCAAAGTCTGAAGGACAGTAAACTGGCGCTTTGTTTAGAAAGTTTGGCGACCCCTGATCTAGCCTTTTCCTTCCCAGCCTGACTGTCCCTGGCCTCCATAATTGAAAGAACTGAAATCCACTAATTGAAAGGGGCCCCTTTTCATTAATTGGCTTTCAGTTCTTTCAATCATGGAGGCTCAGCATCGAATGTGGGCGTTACCTATATAAATACAGCCTACCCAGGAATGCCCACTCCTCCACACTGGCATCCACCCATCAAGGCTTTGTTATATTTGCATAACTCCTCCCAAGGGCCAGCCCACTGCTTGCATGGTCTGCCTGCAATGCCTACAGAAGCAGAGAGACCCAACTATGACATCACTGGATCTAAAATATGGAAAGTAACAAAATTGTAAAAGTTTTATTTAAAAAAATAAAAATAAATCATGAGCATGTTATTGAGCAGAGGAAGCAAAATCTAAACAGATTAAATGTTTATGTTCTAAGTACCCACACTGTAGCAATTTTAAAGCGGACCTTCACCGTCTGGGCGATGATCCCACCTCTCCACCCTCCCCTCCTTTCCTCTGCTGTAATAGGGCATCATCTTTTTTTTTCCCTTTTGTTCAGGCCTTTTTTTTTAATTTTATGTCTGCCCTGCCTCCCCTTACACATCATTAACTACCTGTTGTTGCGCAGAGGGGGTGCCAGGTGTGCCTGGGCACACCCTAATCACTATGTGTGGTGCCAATTCCCCCTACTGCTTGGGCTCCCCCCACCTTGTTGGCGTTTACTATGCTTCGGTATGTGAATGAACAGGAAGCCACTCAGCACAGAGCACTGTTTGGGCTTTTGTTTTAATGCAGTAGGCTTTGAACACCTATGGCCTCCCGAGATATGTACGTCACATACCCCAGGAGACCATAGGCTTTCATTGACGAACAGGAGGAGGGGGGCGAGCCTATCGGTGCATGATCGAGATGCCCACCTGCTGAACACAGAAGAGCCGGCAAGCCTCTTGATGACGTCAGAGAGAACACGGCCGCACGGGGTGGAGCTGTGGCCTGGGCAGGAGATAATCTCAGTGGGTCAACTATGGATCCACTGGATGGGTGAGTATCTGAAATGTTCAGATACCACCATCAGGTAAGGGGGGCAAAATAAAATAAAGATGGGGGGGGTCGTGCCGCAGTTCTTCTTTAGGTAACAACATGCAGCAGGTCTCAGGAAAATCAACACGTTCTTATAAAGAATTCCAAAAACTCCGAGCGAAATTCAGCAAATGTAATTCCTGAGATTTATGGCGCAGTCACAGAGTACACTGTCTGTTATTGGGAAAGTGACAGATTATACGGCTTCTCATATGGACCGCAAATTTCATTTCCTTCTTTGATGTAAACTATAAATCTACATTTTATGGCGGATAAAAAAAAGAAAAAGGGAACAAATAATGTAAATATAGGGCGACCATGAGTGAAGGAAGTCAGTACAAAATCTTTTCTTCTTGTAGATCAGAGACAACACGACCCAATATCCGACATTTTTTTTTGTATGAACAATACTTACCCTCTGCCGCCCCCCAAATTCCCCCTTCCAACACAAATCCCTTCTCCCCCCCACCACAGTGCCAGGGGCAGCCGCCCCTCCTGCCCACCCCTTGCCCCGGCCCTGCTCATGCTTATCCAATTGCTTCAGAGCTTTCAGAGCAGAGAAGAAGTATGCAGATCAGGAATTATTATAATATAGAATTATGTTAGCGCCAACAGCGTGCACAGCACTTTACAATCTAAAGGGAGACAGTACATTTACAATAAAATAAAATATAAGAGGAGTAGGAGGGCCCTGCTTATAAGAGCTTACAATCTAATAGGGTGGGGCAAGTGGTAGAAAAAGGTATTAACTGTGAGGGATGAGCTAAACGAAGAATTATAGTTCGGTTTGGTAGGTGGAGGTGAGATGGGCTTCCCTAAAGAGATGAGTTTTCAGGGATTGCCTAAAGGTGGCGAGTAGGAGAAAGATGGACAGATTGGGGTAGAGAGTTCCAGGGGGTGAGAGAGGTTCTGGGGAAGTCCCGGAGATGAGCATAGGAGGATTGGACACCAGGACCAGGAGTTGTTGCTTTCCTCTGACTTCACTGGCTGCATGCTAGTTTAAACTTCTGAAAGTTGACCTCAGTGACTCCAGAGCACCCTTAGTAGCCTGTGTCGCCCCCTTGACCCCAGTGACTCCAGAGCACCCTGACAATTCTGTGTCATCCCATAACCCCAGTGACTTCTGAGCACCTTGAGCATTCTGTGTCACCCCACGACCCCAGTGATTCCAGAGCATCCTGCCTTACCTTATGACCCCGTGACTCCAAAGTACCTTGAGCATCCTGTGTCACCCCATGACTGTTCTGAAATAGGCACCCAACACAGTCCTAACGCACCTGGCATGGATCTACCCTAAAGGAAGAGACAGCCAGGCACCGGGCATTTTCAGGAACAGCCCAGTGATAGAAGCCCATATATTTCTCATTTACTCAATGTAGCTACAGAATCCTTCTCCAGCTAGGGCCTGTATGGTGCCTCCACCAAGCTCTGATCGGCCCTTTCCAACCAGTTAGCTACTGCTTGCATGTTGTCATAGCTTCTCAGCAGCTGGTGGCGGGCATATTATATACGGCACAGATACAGCTGCCAGAGAGCCAGTTAGGAGTTATATGTTCTCAATACAGATGACCACATTTTTGACAAGTTCAGGTTTGGCCAAATTTTCTTAAAAATTTGCGAACTTCTGAAAGTTGACCTCAATGACTCCAGAGCACCCTTAGTATCCTGTGTCGCCCCCTTGACCCCAGTGACCCTAGAACACCCTGACAATTCTGTATCATCTCATAACTCCAGTGACTTCTGAGCACCTTGAGCATTCTGTGTCACCCCATGACCCCAGTGATTCCAGAGCATCCTGTGTCACCTTATGACCCAGTGACTCCAAAATACCTTGAGCATCCTGTGTCACCCCATGAGTCTGGAGCAGTGGCCTCCAAACTGCGGCCTGGGGACCAAATGAGGCCCTTTGTTTGCCTTTATCCAGCCCTTGGGGCACTTCTCCATCCACTGATAAAAGACACTATTGCTCCCACTGACACCAACATTGGGACACTATTCCACTAACACCAACAATGGGGCATAGTTCCTGCTACTCACATCAACGATGAAGCACTATTTCTCCCATTGACGGCTACAATGGGGTACTATTGCTCCCACTGACACCAATGATGGGGCACTATTTGTCCCACTGAGACCATCGATAGGGCACTATTCCTCTCACTGACACCAACAATGGGGCACTATTCCTCCCATTGAAACCAATGATGGGGCACTATTCCTCCCACTGACACCAGCGATGGGGCACCATTCTTCCCCCAATACCAAAGATGGATTGTTTATTCCCACTGACGCCAGGACAATTTCTATTCACATGGCCATAGTTTGGTCCCCCTCTAAAGCCTGGAGGACAGTCAGTAAACTGGCCCTTTGTTTAGAAAGTTTGGAGACCCCTGGCCTAGAGTATCCTGTGTCACCCCATTGCTTCAGTGACTTCAAAGCACGTTCAGCATCCTGTGTCACCCCATGACCCCAGAACATCAAGTGTCCTCCCATGACCCCAGTGACTCCAGAACATCCTGTGTCACCCCGTGACCCCAGTGACTCCAGAGCTTCCTGTGTCACCCCGTGACCCCAGTAACTCCAGAGCATCCTATGTCACCCCGTGAACCCAGTAACTCCAGAGCATCCTATGTCACCCCGTGACCCCAGTAACTCCAGAGCATCCTATGTCACCCCGTGAACCCAGTAACTCCAGAGCATCCTATGTCACCCCGTGAACCCAGTGACTCCAGAGCATCCTATGTCACCCCGTGAACCCAGTAACTCCAGAGCATCCTATGTCACCCCGTGAACCCAGTGACTCCAGAGCTTCCTGTGTCACCCCGTGACCCCAGTGACTCCAGAACATCCTTTGTCACCCCGTGACCCCAGTAACTCCAGAGCATCCTATGTCACCCCGTGAACCCAGTGACTCCAGAGCGTCCTGTGTCACCCCGTGACTCCAGAACATCCTGTGTCACCCCATGACCCCAGTGACTCCAGAACAACCTGTGTCACCCCGTGACCCCAGTAACTCCAGAGCGTCCTGTGTCACCCCGTGACTCCAGAACATCCTGTGTCACCCCATGACCCCAGTGACTCCAGAACAACCTGTGTCACCCCGTGACCCCAGTAACTCCAGAGCGTCCTGTGTCACCCCATGACCCCAGTGACTCCAGAACAACCTGTGTCACCCCGTGACCCCAGTGATTCCAGAGCATCCTGTGTCACCCCATGACCCTAGAACATCCTGTGTCACCCCATGACCCCAGTGACTCCAGAACATCCTGTGTCCCCCCATGACCCCAGTGACTCCAGAACATCCTGTGTCACCCCGTGACCCCAGTGACTCCAGAGCTTCCTGTGTCACCCTGTGACTCCAGAACAACCTGTGTCACCCCATGACCCCAGTGACTCCAGAGCATCCCGTGCCACCCCGTGACACCAGGGACCTCAGAGCACCCTGAGTATCCTGTGTCACCCTGTGACCCATGTGCTCTATGCATCCCTATGTCTGTTAGTGCATCCCAGTATGTCCTGTGTCATCAAGTGACTCTGTGCACCCAGTGTGCCTCCATGACACCTGTGTCTCCATGTACCATCTGGTATGTCAATGTAATCTCCTGGACAGACTCTCCCCAGGGTATGTAGAATGATAAGTAATACAGCCTCTTCTGATACCCCTAGAAATACTGAGCATTCAACCCTTGGAATGAGTTCAGCTTGAAACTCTAATCAGTAAAATCTGTAAAGAAATGCATTTCACCCTCTAAATGGGCAACAAATGTACTATTCTTTTCTAGTGTGGGAAAATTCCAGCTTCTGCACTGCACCGGCCTGAGGATGAGAGCTCCCTTAATAGTTGTATCCTCCTCGGTAATTAGAATAATTCTTACGGTAATGCTTTTCCTGCTCTAATGCTCTACTACTGTAAACCGGCAAGCTCATTTACCAGTGTCTTGGTGACTGCCCTTCCCTCCTCTGACAGTTCTCAACCAGAAGTGACCTCAGTGAGACTGGCATCACTTCGGGGTAATAATGCACACTGGGCGCTCGGCACGTCCTCATATCCCCACCATGCTGTGTGCCAAGTTCTCGGGGAGGCCCCACTTCCACCACTTGTATACATGTAAGATAATCCTTTGATTAATATGTCCTCGTACACAGCTGCCATTGCCTGGTGGGTCATATGACTCTCACCCCACCCCGCTTGGCACAGCAGGCAGGAAGTGGCACAATCTTTACAAGTTCGACGGGACGTCAACTGACAGCGTAAACTCGAGAAGCGGAAGGCATTGGGTGTCAGCTAGATGTTCTGCCTGAAATATTCTCTATCAACTTCATATAGAAAAATAAACAGAAGTTGGATATACTGTATGAATGGCTACAATGTTTTTTGTGTATTCTTTTTGTTATTGTAAAGTAATGGCACACACTTTTTTGGGGGGGGGGGGGGGCCTGTGCTCACAACAAAAGCCTACTAGAAATACGCATGCTCCCAAAGCTCCCAACTGTTCCTCATTCAAAGCAATTGCCCCTCTTTTGGAACTAAATCTCAATGTCCCTCTTTCCTTCTCAGTCAGATGTATAGACCTCTATAAAAAAAAGTGGTAGGGGGGCGTGGTCTCGGCATGAAGGAGTGAAGCCGCATCTCCTTAGGGCTCCCGGACCTCGGCTCCCTATCAGGCCACCAGAACAGCCATATCGTCTATCCCTGCTTCTCAATCCCTGCAGACACTAACAGGGAGGCTACACGGCGGAACGGCACACTCCGGAGGAGGAATGGAACGGTTTCTCGTTCCTAAACAACAAGCGGCGTCCACCCCGAACCCAGCCAAGATGGCGCCGGCATCAGACATGAGGGAGGGGAGCGGCGCGCCTGCGGGAGGAGAAGAGAAGCAACACGGAGGTAACGACCTGCCGCCGTTCTCCCCCCTAGCGATCTCTCCCCCTGCTTCCCCCGCTCTCTGTCTCTCACCTCCCTGAGCAGCCTGGGAGGAGAGCCTGGCAGCTCCATTCACTGGACCCCTCAAAGCACACTGCCCTCTCAGCTCCGGAGTACAGCACTAGATGCACCCCTGCCTCTCTCTCAGCATCCACAGACACAACTGGATGCTGCTCCTATGCCCTCACAGGAACAGATGTCTATGCCCAGTAATGACAGAGCCATCTGGGTGGGACCCATCTCCCACTGACTTATTGGCCTTTTTAGACCTCACAGAAGATGAGCCTCGATCCCTTTAGACTATCTGCCATGGGTTCTCAGGGGTCGTCGGTCCCATAGAAACACCCTGAACTGTGTTGGCTCCTGGATTGGGCGGCCTTGGGGGAGGGTGGGGGCCCATCGAAGGCACTATAGTAGTGCACATTAGAGGAGATCAGACCAATTTAAACTCACGGATATGGACTGGAGATCGGTGACCAGGAAAACAGAAAGTCAAAGTCCCCCTCACGGTCGGGTCTCTGCCTCCTGTGGGGGTACATTCTACAGGAGGTAGATGATTGATTCACTTTTGTCACGGTGTCATGCCTTATATGGTCTCCTTGTGGGTCCGGGGCGGAAACTGGTGGGAGATATAGTATGGGGGAAGGTCTTCAGACTGGAGACTAATTTGTGTCCCTCTGTGTCTGAGACAGTGCCGACCCGCCGGGTGTTTCGCGCCTGTGGCCCACGGGGAGACCCAGTATTCTGACTTATTTTTGTGTATACAGTCATACTGAGGTTATGGTTTGAATGTAAGCCTAATTAGAGTTGATATTTTGTCGTGATTGGCCCCTTCCCTTCCGCCCCCTCCCCCCCCCTCCCCTCCCCCCCCTGCCCTCCCGCCTCCTCCCTCCCCTTCCTCCCACCCACCCCCCTTCCCCCCCTCCCCTCCCGCCTCCTCCCTCCCCTCCCTACCACTCACCCCCCTTCCCCCCCTTTTTTTTTTTTTTTTTATAATGTAGTAAGAGGCTGAGCCATCAGCTTGCTCTCTCTGGGCTCGATCCCCGGGGGAGCGAACGGGCTCTTCAGTCGGGAAGGGTAAAGACAATATTTTAGTGTTGTTGGGGACTGCTTTGAATTTGCTAACACTCCTACTATGGTTAAATGTTTAAATGTGGTTATTTTATGTTCCCCTCTGGGGTTATTTCTATATTGAGAAGTATACCACTATTATGCGGTTCCTTTTTTAGACCGCCCTAATCGGGGGGTGGCTGGGGGAGCCCCGTGATCTGGGGGCTCTACCTCTGAAGTGCCTTACCTCTTCCCCCACTAGGCCCTAGCTGCCTTATTAGGCAGTAATCCTCCTTTTGGAGATTTAGTTCTTCTTTTCTCTCTCTTTCCCCCCCTCCCATCTTCCCTTCCTCGTTTCTTACTCTAGTACCCTCCTCTTACCTGCCCCTTTCATTGTATACCTCTCCTCTCCCCTCTTCAGGACTATTACTCCAGACTCCTCTCCCTCTCCCCTCTATCCCCCCCCACTTACTACCTATAGACCTGGTTCCTGGCGGGGGCCGGCGGTCTGGCCTCACTCCACTCGACATGTCTTTAAAACTTGTGTCCTGGAACGTGAAGGGTCTAAATGTTCCAGAAAAACGCTCCAGTTGTCTCGCTGAGCTCTGGAGGCAAAGACCTCAAGTAGCATTTCTGCAAGAGACCCACTTCCGGGCCGATAAGATTCAGAAACTCCACAGCAAGCACTTCCCAACTGTGTATCACAGTGTTTCGCCCTCCACAAAATCAAAGGGCACGAGTATCCTCCTAGCCAAAACCCTACCCTGGCAGCTGTTAGATCTCCATACTGATCGTGAAGGTAGATACCTCTTTGTTAAAGGTACACTTCAGTCGCAAATGTTCACCTTTGCTAACCTCTACCTGCCTAATGTAGATCAGCTTCCGGTACTCGAGACGTGCTTATCCACCCTGGCCTCATTCGCAGAGGGAACGCTGGTGCTTGGGGGAGATCTTAATCTCACCATGGATCCCCGCAAAGACTCGTCGACGGGTTCCTCGGCCTTGTCCCAGAGATCACGAAACCAGATCAGGGATTTACTGCACTCCCACCGATTGGTTGACATCTGGCGTATCCTCCACCCACAAGAGAGGGACTACACCTTTTTTTCGGCAGTTCATGGCTCATATTCTAGGATAGATCTCTTCCTGGTACCTCACGCCACGATCCCACTGGTATCTAGGGCTCAGATCGGACACATAGCACTTTCAGACCATGCCCCGATATCTATAACATTAACCCTACAGCAATCGTCACCTAGGCCCGCAACGTGGCGACTAAACGAGTCCCTTATTCAAGACCCAGAGGTTAAAACCGATGTTATAAGAGAATTGAAGCTCTTCTTCGAGACAAACAAGAACTCTGTCCCTAACCCTCTCACTATCTGGTCCACACACAAGTGCTACATAAGAGGTATACTCATCAAACATGGCCACAGACTTAAGGTGGCAAGGGCGAAAGCACTATCAGAACTAACTGCTAAACTTCATGACTGTGAAAAACGCCATAAAAACCACCCAGATAAGGCCCTAGAAGCAGAAGTAACTAATATTAGAGAACAAATCAGGGAATATTCCCTTTTTCAATCTAAAAACATACTATTGAAGGCACGCAGAAACTTCTATGAATATGGTGACAAATGTAGTAAGACTTTGGCGAACGCCATACGTACCCAACGTAACAAAGCCTACATACCCGCTTTATCTACCCCCACGGGATCCAAAATTCATGATTCCAAGGACATGGCAGAATCTTTCCTTGCCTTCTATGAAGCCCTTTACAATCTACAGTCCAGGCCCCAGGACAGCTCGGAGGCTATAGAGACTTACCTTGCAGCGGCAAACCTGCCTACTCTTAATGAGGATGAAGTAGTAATGCTTTCACAGCCGATAACAGTGGACGAACTCACGAGCGCCTTGAAAGGTTCTCCAAGAGGGAAGGCGCCTGGCCCTGATGGCTTTACAAACTACTATTATAAAACTTTCCAAGCTCAGTTAGCATCTCATTTTGTTACGGCCTTCAACGCTATACTAGATAATCATGCCATGCCTTCAGACCTTCTACTAGCCAGCATATCGGTCATTCCTAAGCCAGAGAAGGATCCGCTCTTTTGCGCAAGTTACAGACCGATCTCCTTACTTAATTGTGACCTAAAGCTGTTCACGAAGATCTTGGCCGAGCGACTGGGACATGTCCTCCAACGCATAATCCCCCTGGACCAGGTCGATTTTATCCGGAACAGAGAAGCGCGAGATAACACCACAAGAACGATAGATGTAGTGGCAGGAGTCAAACGTCTTAATACCCCGTTCATCCTGTTGTCCACGGACGCTGAAAAGGCGTTTGACAGGGTGGAGTGGACTTTTCTTCTGGCCACCCTGCGACGCCTTGGAATGCCGCCCTGCATCTTGTCTTGGATCTCTGCCATCTACTCCTCCCCCACAGCAACAGTCAGAGTAAACGGAGTGACTTCCAACCCTTTTAAAATAAGTAACGGCACAAGACAAGGGTGCCCACTCTCCCCGCTCCTCTTTATTATCTCTTTAGAACCCCTCCTACAACACATCAGACTCAACCCAGACATCAGAGGACACATATCACCATAAAATTGCGGCCTACGCAGACGATCTGCTGTTCTACATCTCAGAGCCACACACCTCCCTCCCTGTACTCTTATCGGCAATACGTCAGTATGGGGAACTGTCAAATTTTAAAATTAATCTGCAAAAATCGGAAGCGCTTAATGTTTCCCTCTCCCCTACCGCTCTGACTCGACTTAGCGGCAATTTTCCTTTCCGGTGGTCCCCTCAGGCTATCCAATATTTAGGTACAAGAATACCTTCTGATTTACATCTCATTTACCAGCTTAACTTTCAGCCCCTCCTGAATATTTTCTCCTCAGATCTTGACAGATGGAGGACCCTGGCAGTTTCCTGGTTTGGTAGATGTAACGTCTTGAAGATGAATATTATGCCGCGGCTGCTTTATCTCTTACAAGCTTTACCGGTTAGGATTCCTCAAAACTTTTTCCGCAAACTACGCTCGATCTTCATCAATTACGTTTGGCAAGGCAAGTCCTCGCGACTCAAGAGAACTCTACTACAGCGGTCAAAGCTTAGAGGAGGGGTCGGTCTTCCGGACCCAGCCCTTTATAACACAGCAGTACACATGAACAGAGTAGTAGACTGGTGCAGACACTCACACCATAAGCTATGGGTTTGCTTGGAACAGGAAGCAGTGCAGTTTCCCCTTTCGGGCCTACCATGGAGTGGGACCAGTCTCTCTGGACTGTCTTTATCCCACCCACTGATTGAACCCACTCTAAAAGAAATGCATAGATACTTTGGACTAGCGGAAACGCCTAGTTTTCCCTCCCCTCTAACGCCTATAATAGGTCATCTGGACTTCTTACCGGGAATCTCCTATAGATTCTTCCGACTACACCCGGACCAGAACATAGTCAGAGCCTCCTCTTTCCTAGGTCCCTCTGATTGGAGAGACCCCTCAGACATTTACCCCAGTTTTAATACCTCCATCTTGGGTAGATGGAGGATCTCGCAACTCTCCCACTTCCTCAGATCCCTCCCAGAGGTCGGTGGTTTTCGTGGACAACCTTCATCTTTCGAAGACCTGTGCCTAGGTGATGGACCAATACGGAAATCCCTTTCTTATTCATACAACATATTACTTACCCACACATCTCAAAATGACCCTTCCTACCTGAAGAAGTGGGAAAGAGACCTTAATATGACATTCACAGAAGACCAAAAGAATCAAATACTCTTTTTTGCTCATAAGTCCTCCTTATGCAGCAAATACCAAGAAATCACATACAAAATATTAACGCGTTGGTACAGGACTCTATCTGTTTTAGCGTCCATATTCCCAGATCACAGTCCTCTATGTTGGAGATGTAACACACAGACTGGCACACTGCTCCATATTTTCTGGGAGTGTCCAGTTCTGACTCCCTTCTGGAGACAGGTCCTGGAGATCATTTACAGGCTTACGGATATATCGCTTCAACATAACCCGGCAGCAATATTCTTAAACCTAACCCCCGTATCTAGTAAGCGATACCGTAAATCGCTACTGAAGCACCTTCTGAATGCGGCCAGGGCATGTATCCCCAGTGTATGGAAGCAGCGATCCCCACCAACTGTGGCGCAGTGGTTTGCTAGGGTCTGCGATATTCAGCAAATGGAACAACTTACAGCTGCCCTAGGGGAAAGAGAGGAGGAGCATAATATTCGCTGGATGCACTGGGACCTGTTCCGTTTTTCAGACGAATATAAGACCTACAATTAATTATCCTACTCAGAGGCGGATTGGGACCCTGGACCGTCGGCCTTGCCGGAACCTCCCCTTCTCCCCTCCTTTCCACTCCTATATTTCTGCCTATACTTCCTTTTGTAGCTTTCCCCCCATTGACACCTAAGGTGTTACCCTTTCTCTCTTTTCCTTAAAATGACAAAATTCCCCCGGATTGCAGTATTATACTGGTTCCACTCCTGAAAATTCAGGATAAATAACCATTTTTCATAAAAAGTATGACGTTTGGGATCAGCACACCATAGGCACGAGCATAGTGACCGCACATAGAGGGACAAGCCCACTCTGACGGAATGGTTTTACAGGTCCTCTGGACTAGGGGGTACTCTGTGCGGCTCCGGTCAAATGGCACATATAGTTACTGCTGAATTTTTGAGCGCAGTTAAATTGTTATAGTTGAAATGTAACCTTAATTGATACCCAAACACTGTACAATGACTTATCTGACAAGCTAATGTAATAGCCTAAGTACAGATGTAAACTGATGAGTATGTTTGACTCACTGCATTGATGTATAATCTGCTTTCCCTAAATAAAGATTTAAAAAAAAAAAAAAAAAAGTGGTAAACTACAGTACTTCAGTACTTTTGAACCTTTATTCCATCCTGTAAATCAACCTTTCCTATTCAGAGTTCTGTGGAACCCTAGGGTTCCTTCAGAGGTTGCTAGGGCTTCCTGGAGCAATCAGGAATTTCTGCCTCTCAGATAAGTAACCACCAAATTTGATGATCATTTTAGATATCTGTAAGAAGGGGTTCTCCCCAGGTTTGAAAGGAGGTCAACTGACAGCATCCATGTAACCTCTAGGAGAGGAAGGTACTGGTTCCTTGGCCAACCAACTGCATCCACTGTCCTCAACGTTGCCCGTTCCTTTGTGCTTCTTCAAAAGAGCTTGAACACTACATCTTGAAAGCCCGGTCTGCTTTGTAATCTTTGCCTGGGAGAGACCTTGCTGATGCAGTACAACTACCTTGTGTCTTGTTGCTGTGCCGAGTCTTGCCATGGTGTATGACCTGTGACATGAAACTGTCTTTTCACAATCTCACCTTAGTGGCAGAGTTTGGCTGTTCCTCACCCAGGCAGATTATTGATGTTCTGCTTGAAATAGTTTTTACCAACTTCATATAGAAAAATAAACCGATATGCAATATACGGTATGAATGGCTACAACGTTTTACTAGTGCCTGCTTTTGTTGTTGGAAAGTAATGGTCTACACAATTTTTGAGCCTATGCGCTCAACAAAAGTCTACTAGGAGCATACATACTCCCATAGCTTCCTACTGTCCATTATTTTGATGAACTGTTCCTCTTCTGAAACCAACTCCTTATGTCCCAATTTCCTTCTCAGTTGTGCCTCGTTTTGTTCTGATGTATAGACCTCTATAGAAAAAAAGTGTTCTGCAGTAAACCTTTAAACCAACCTCAAAATTAGCCCTTCTCAACTCGGATAAGCACCAATGGCACCAATTATATTTTTTAATATATCTGTAAAGAAGGATTCTTCCCAGGTTTGACAGGATGGAAACTCTAGAAGTAAGGTATTGGGTGTAAACTTGACATTCTGTGTAAAATGTTGTCTATCAAAGATAAACAGAAATGAGATATCACCAGTGTATGTTTTTTGTTGTTGGAAAGGAAGGGTCAACAAATGTTTTGGGCCTGTGCTCCCAACAAAAGCCTACTAGGAGCACACATACTTCCATACCTCCCAACTGACCCTCATTAGAGAATGGACTGTCTCTCTTCTGGAACCAAATACCTCTGTTCTTCTTTCCTTTTAAGTCGTCCTTCTTTTTTGCCCAATGTAAAAACCTTTACAAAAAAGTGTCCTACTACAGTAAACCTTTAATCCATCCTCTAAATCAGCCTTTCTCAACTAGAGTTCCTCCACAGGTTGCTAGGAGTTTCTTGAGAAATTAGACATTTCTGCCTCAGCCAGGTAACCACTGAAATTGATAATCTTTTTAGATATCTGAGAGGGGGGGATTCTTCCCAGGTTAGACAGGAAGTAAACTGTAGAAGAGGAAGGTATTGGGTGTTAGCTGATTGTCCTGCCTAAAATGTTCTCTACCAACTTCAAATAGAAGAATAAACAGAAATGAAATATACTGTATGAATGGCTACAATGTTTACCAGTGTCTGATTTCAGTTGTTGGACAACAAAATAATGTTCAACACCCTTCTGGGCCTGCACTCACAGTAGAAGCCTACTAGGAGCATGCATACCCTCTAGCTCCGAATTGTCCCTCATTTGGAGGGAAGGTTCAACACCTTTCTGGGCCTGCACTCACAACAGAAGCCTACTAGGAGCATGCATACCGTCTAGCTCCGAATTGAACAGGACATCTTGAAACCCCGGTCTGCTTTGAAATCTTTGCTTGGGAGAGACCTTGCTGATGCAGTACAACTACCTTGTGTCTTGTTGCTGTACTCAGTCTTACCATGGTGTATATGACCTGTGACATGAAACTGTCTTTTACAACCTCACCTTAGTAGCAGAGTTTGGCTGTTTCTCACCCAGTTTTAAGCCTCCTACACAACCGTTTCTGTTTCAGTTGACTGTGTTTCAACCTACATATGAAACCGATGATCGTTAGCACCTGCTTGATTCAATTCATACACCTGACTCTAACCCTACAAAATCCCTGACTTTGTGCAAGTGTAAAAAGTGTGCAAGTGTAAGGATTGATGCTGGTTTGAAGCCAAAGGGGAGGTCACACCAAATATTGATTTGATTTCGATTTTTCTTCTGTTCACTCAATTTTGCATTTTGCAAATTAATAAAAAAATAAACAGTTAAAATATATATATTTCTGAAAGTATTCTTACTTTACAGCATTTCTTCACACCTGCCTAAAATGTTTGCACAGTATTGTAAATAACCCACAGTACTCAATGCAATTCGAACCAACTATGGTCACTGCCATAGCCACACATTCTTTGACTGTTGGATGAAGACAATGGAGGACAGACAGGGGCCAAAAGGCAGATTTCGACCATCTCACAATAATCAGATACTACCCTAAACAAGCCGCGCTCTAGTCACATGAGCGCCTCTGATTATGGGAATGGAAGGGGAGCCACATGCAGACAATCCCACCGCCAGGGAGAACAATAACAGTCGGGAACGGTTATTTTAATCTGCTTGATTGCTTTGTTCCCTGAGAATGCTCATTAATGGCCCATTCACACTTCTGTTGCAGAGCGTTAATGCACGCACGGTAAAGTGGTTGTAGACCTTCTCATATACCCAGTGAAGTGACTGGCATCAGGTGATACACAGAGATGAAACAAATCCTTCTACGTAAGTTGTACCTGTTTATCTGCAGTCTTCTCTTCTCTACACCTGTTGAAAGTACATAATTTATAAAGCTTGTCTGAGCTGTCAGAAAAAAAGGGGGGCGGAGAGCTAAAGTCACACTCTGCAGAGCTCAGTGAGGAGTGCTCTGAGAGCTGATTGGAGGTCAGTGGCCAGATCTGAACCTAGTCACTCTCCCCCACCTTGGGTCTTCATGCCCCATGTTGGCATAGTGTCCACCTTGGCATTTGCAGTGGCAAGGCAGTGTAGGACTGGCCGGAGGGAGGGTTACTTTGACACAGTGGGTCAGCTTAAACATGTATTGCAATATATGTGAACTAGAAATCCCTGTTTTTACATTGCATAGTTTGCTGGGAAGAGTGTAGCAGTGTGCACAGAGGGTCCATCCAGAATTTGTAGTGTTAATATGTGGACACACCCCTTTAGCACTTGATAGTTCAAACACACGTACAAGCTATTGGGATTTGAGCACAGGTATATCTTTTCTCTGATTGGAGGGAAGGGACACACCCAGGGCCGTCTTTAACAGAGGGCAAAAGGGGCAGCTGCCCCGGGCCCAGCCATTGTTGTAGGGGCCAAAGCAGCTTCCACTTGAGCCCGCACTGCCTGCAAATGGTTGACAAGTGGGTTCGGGAGGGCCCAGGAAAATGTTTGCCCCAGGGTCCAATCAATATTAAAGATGGCCTTGGACACACCCCCCCCCCCCCCCCCCTTCACACAGCACACAGGAACAGAGCTGAGGCTGTCAATTATAGGCTGTGTGCTGGAGCTCCCTCCCCTGTCACCATTTTTCTCTTGGTGTCAGGAAAACTTGTCAGATGATCAGTAATGATCAGCTTTTATTTATTCATATACATCCTATATCCCAAAAGGAAAAAAAAACTGTTGCTGTATCTATTAAAGTTCCACCCATTTAAAAGTCAGCAGCTACAAAAAGTGTAGCTGCTGACTTTTAATAATCAGACACTTACCTGTCCCACGGTCCGGCGATGCGGGCGTACGAAGCCTCGCTCGTCTCCCCCTTCCTCTCCGCGGCGCCAGCATTCTAACTGTGGGCAGCCCGGCTGTGGCTTAGCAGCCGGGCGTGCACTGCGCATGCACGAGCCGTGCCGTGGCCAGGTAATCTTCTGGGACCTGTGACATGTCCCAGAAGATTGCAGGGAGGGAGGGGGGAGAGATGAACTTCCTTCCGGCGCCAGGGAAGGAAGTGGGAGGTGAGTGCCCGCCCCCCCCCCCCCCACCAAAAAAAAAGACATGCCAAACGTGGCATGTCAGGGGATCACCAGCACTTAAAGCTGAAGTTCCAGTTTTGGGTGTTAGCTGGAGTTTGGCTTTAATGAATGCATTTAAATCTGCTAGTCCATCTAACAATCCCCTTCCCACAGACTGACAATGCTGCTGTCCAAATGTGCCCCCTGTGCTCCTTTATCCAGAGTGGTGGTGGTGGTGGTGGGGGGGGGGGGGCGCTCTAATACAGGAGTTGTGTTACTGTCCAGCTCACCGGGTGAAAACAGAGAGGGAAAAAGCCTAAAAAAGGAAAACTAATGCAGCCGCCACATCTAATGATTGGTAAGGTGCAATATATGACATTTTTGGATGTTGGTTTAATACGGCTTTAATGGTAAGATGTTTCCTGTGCCCCCCCCCCCCCTTCCCCCCGGGGCAGTGATAGAATTAGTAAGTAATGGATTTGGCTGGAGGACACGGCGGCATTTAGTGATCTATAGATGAAGCAATTATGTGGGTCAGCAGAGACAATTAGAGACACTTTTATATTGGGGGAGCCGCAATTTTATAGGAATTGCCTTTTTACCATAGAGGTCAAAGGTCAGAAACAGATGAAATATAACAAAACTAGCAACTCAATAAAAAATTGCAATTACAGAATAAACAACAAAACAGTCATATCAATCCCTCTCCCCAAAGAAGCTTTCACTCTAACATCATACCAGACTTATCTACCAATTAAACTGGACCCATCCTCAGGTATGTTCTTCATGTTACATCCATGCTCAGTGTAAGATTAACCCTTCCAGGAATTTATTACAGAGATCCCAGTACTCCCCCTGACAATGCCTTCATCTGCTTTTCTCTCCATCTTTGTTCAGGCATCATCATAGGTGTGCGCACAGAGTGTGCTGGTTTGCCTGGGCACGCCCAAATCACCCTGTGTGGTGCCGATTTCCCCTGCTAAACGCCCCCCCCCCCTGCAGTGCTGCCAGCTTCCCTCCTCTCCACTCAGGAGCGTGGAAGGGGCTGGTAAATATTTCATTAACCAGCCCCTTCCTTTTCTGAATGAACACAGTGAGTGATCTGTACTGATCGCTCCTGTCTTCATTCTTAAAGTGGTTGTAAAGGCTGGTTTCTTTTAAATTTAAAATAACAAATATGTCATACTTACCTCCACTGTGCAGCTTGTTTTACATAGAGTGGCCCTGAACCTCAATGGGGACACTCTGATGTAAGGGGGTGCTGATGGGGACACTCTGATGTAAGGGGGTGCTGATGGGACCACTCTGATGTAAGGGGGTGCTGATGAGACCACTCTGATGTAAGGGGGTGCTGATGGGACCACTCTGATGTAAGGGGGTGCTGATGGGACCACTCTGATATAAGGGGGTGCTGATGGGGACACTGATGTAAAGGGGTGCTGATGGGGACACTCTAATGTAAGGGGGCTGCTGATGGGACCACTCTGATGTAAGGGGGTGCTGATGGGGACACTCTGATGTATAGGGGGGGGTTGGGGACACTCTGATGTAAGGGGGTGCTGATGGGGACACTCTGATGTAAGAAGGTGCTGATGGGATCACTCTGATGTAAGGGGGCTGCTGATGGGGACACTCTGATGTAATGGGGTGTGGATGGGGACACTATGATGTAAGGGGGTGCTGATGGGACCACTCTAAAGTAAGGGGGTGCTGATGGGGACACTCTGATGTAAGGGGGTGCTGATGGGAACACTCTGATGTAAAGGGGTGCGGATGGGGACACTATGATGTAAGGGGTGCTGATGGGACAACACTGATGTAAGGGGGTGCTGATGGGGACACTCTGATGTAAGGGGGTGCTGATGGGGACACTCTGATGTAAGGGGGTGCTGATGGGGACACTGATGTAAGGGGGTGCAGATGGGGATACTCTAATGTAAGGGGGCTGCTGATGGGGACACTCTGATGTAAGGGGGTGCTGATGGGGACACTCTAATGTAAGGGGGCTGTTGATGAGGACACTCTGATGTAATGGGGTGCTGATGGGAACACTCTGATGTAAGGGGGTGCTGATGGGGACAATCTGATGTAAGGGGGCTGCTGATGGGGACACTCTAATGTAAGGGGGTGCTGATGGGGACACTCTGATGTAAGGGGATGCTTATGGGGACACTCTGATGTAAGGGGGACGCTGATGGGGACACTCTGATGTAAGGGGGTGCTGATGGGGACACTCTGATGTAAGGGGATGCTTATGGGGACACTCTGATGTAAGGGGGACGCTGATGGGGACACTCTGATGTAAGGGGGTGCTGATGGGGACACTCTAATGTAAGAGGGCTGCTGATGGGGACACTCTGATGTAAGGGGGCTGCTGATGGGGACACTCTAATGTAAGAGGGCTGCTGATGGGGACACTCTGATGTAAGGGGGCTGCTGATGGGGACACTCTGATGTAAAGGGGTGCGGATGGGGACACTATGATGTAAGGGGGTGCTGATGGGACCACTCTGATGTAAGGGGGTGCTGATGGGGACACTCTGATGTAAGGGGGTGCTGATGGGGACACTCTGATGTAAGGGGGTGCTGATGGGGACACTCTGATGTAAAGGGGTGCGGATGGGGACACTATGATGTAAGGGGGTGCTGATGGGACCACTCTTATGTAAGGGGGTGCTGATGGGGACACTCTGATGTAAGAGGGTGCTGATGGGGACACTCTGATGTAAGGGGGTGCTGATGGGGACACTCTAATGTAAGGGGGCTGCTGATGGGGACACTCTGATGTAAGGGGGTGTGGATGGGGACACTATGATGTAAGGGGGTGCTGATGGGACCACTCTAAAGTAAGGGGGTGCTGATGGGGACACTCTGATGTAAGGGGGTACTGATGGGAACACTCTAAAGTAAGGGGGTGCTGATGGGGACACTCTGATGTAAGGGGGTACTGATGGGAACACTCTGATGTAAAGGGGTGCGGATGGGGACACTATGATGTAAGGGGGTGCTGATGGGGACACTCTGATGTAAGGGGGTGCTGATGGGGACACTCTAAAGTAAGGGGGTGCTGATGGGGACACTCTGATGTAAGGGGGTACTGATGGGAACACTCTGATGTAAAGGGGTGCGGATGGGGACACTATGATGTAAGGGGGTGCTGATGGGGACACTCTGATGTAAGGGGGTGCTGATGGGGACACTCTGATGTAAGGGGGTGCTGATGGGGACACTGATGTAAGGGGGTGCTGATGGGGACACTCTAATGTAAGGGGGCTGCTGATGGGGACACTCTGATGTAAGGGGGTGCTGATGGGGACACTCTAATGTAAGGGGGCTGTTGATGAGGACACTCTGATGTAATGGGGTGCTGATGGGAACACTCTGATGTAAGGGGGTGCTGATGGGGACAATCTGATGTAAGGGGGCTGCTGATGGGGACACTCTAATGTAAGGGGGTGCTGATGGGGACACTCTGATGTAAGGGGATGCTTATGGGGACACTCTGATGTAAGGGGGACGCTGATGGGGACACTCTGATGTAAGGGGGTGCTGATGGGGACACTCTAATGTAAGAGGGCTGCTGATGGGGACACTCTGATGTAAGGGGGCTGCTGATGGGGACACTCTAATGTAAGAGGGCTGCTGATGGGGACACTCTGATGTAAGGGGGCTGCTGATGGGGACACTCTGATGTAAAGGGGTGCGGATGGGGACACTATGATGTAAGGGGGTGCTGATGGGACCACTCTGATGTAAGGGGGTGCTGATGGGGACAATCTGATGTAAGGGGGTGCTGATGGGGACACTCTGATGTAAAGGGGTGCGGATGGGGACACTATGATGTAAGGGGGTGCTGATGGGACCACTCTTATGTAAGGGGGTGCTGATGGGGACACTCTGATGTAAGAGGGTGCTGATGGGGACACTCTGATGTAAGGGGGTGCTGATGGGGACACTCTAATGTAAGGGGGCTGCTGATGGGGACACTCTGATGTAAGGGGGTGCTGATGGGGACACTCTGATGTAAGGGGGTGCTGATGGGGACACTCTGATGTAAGGGGGTGCTGATGGGGACACTCTCATGTAAGGGGGCTGCTGATGGGGACACTCTGATGTAAGGGGGCTGCTGATGGGGACACTCTGATGTAAGGGGGTGCTAATGGGGACACTCTGGTGTAAGGGGGACACTGATGGGGACACTCTGATGTAAGGGGGACGTTGATGGGGACACTCTGATGTAAGGGGGTGCTGATGGGACCACTCTGATGTAAGGGGGTGCTGATGGGACCACTCTGATGTAAGGGGGTGCTGATGAGACCACTCTGATGTAAGGGGGTGCTGATGGGACCACTCTGATGTAAGGGGGTGCTGATGGGACCACTCTGATATAAGGGGGTGCTGATGGGGACACTGATGTAAAGGGGTGCTGATGGGGACACTCTAATGTAAGGGGGCTGCTGATGGGACCACTCTGATGTAAGGGGTGCTGATAGGGACACTTTGATGTATAGGGGGGGGGGGGGTTGGGGACACTCTGATGTAAGGGGGTGCTGATGGGGACACTCTGATGTAAGAAGGTTCTGATGGGGTCACTCTGATGTAAGGGGGCTGCTGATGGGGACACTCTGATGTAATGGGGTGTGGATGGGGACACTATGATGTAAGGGGGTGCTGATGGGACCACTCTAAAGTAAGGGGGTGCTGATGGGGACACTCTGATGTAAGGGGGTGCTGATGGGAACACTCTGATGTAAAGGGGTGCGGATGGGGACACTATGATGTAAGGGGGTGCTGATGGGACCACACTGATGTAAGGGGGTGCTGATGGGGACACTCTGATGTAAGGGGGTGCTGATGGGGACACTCTGATGTAAGGGGGTGCTGATGGGGACACTGATGTAAGGGGGTGCTGATGGGGACACTCTAATGTAAGGGGGCTGCTGATGGGGACACTCTGATGTAAGAGGGTGCTAATGGGGACACTCTGATGTAAGGGGGCTGTTGATGAGGACACTCTGATGTAATGGGGTGCTGATGGGAACACTCTGATGTAAGGGGGTGCTGATGGGGACACTCTGATGTAAGGGGGCTGCTGATGGGGACACTCTAATGTAACAGGGCTGCTGATGGGGACACTCTGATGTAAGGGGGCTGCTGATGGGGACACTCTGATGTAAAGGGGTGCGGATGGGGACACTATGATGTAAGGGGGTGCTGATGGGACCGCTCTGATGTAAGGGGGTGCTGATGGGGACACTCTGATGTAAGGGGGTGCTGATGGGGACACTGATGTAAAGGGGTGTGGATGGGGACACTATGATGTAAGGGGGTGCTGATGGGACCACTCTAAAGTAAGGGGGTGCTGATGGGGACACTCTGATGTAAGGGGGTGCTGATGGGAACACTCTGATGTAAAGGGGTGCGGATGGGGACACTATGATGTAAGGGGTGCTGATGGGACAACACTGATGTAAGGGGGTGCTGATGGGGACACTCTGATGTAAGGGGGTGCTGTTGGGGACACTCTGATGTAAGGGGGTGCTGATGGGGACACTGATGTAAGGGGGTGCTGATGGGGATACTCTAATGTAAGGGGGCTGCTGATGGGGACACTCTGATGTAAGGGGGTGCTGATGGGGACACTCTAATGTAAGGGGGCTGTTGATGAGGACACTCTGATGTAAGGGGATGCTTATGGGGACACTCTGATGTAAGGGGGACGCTGATGGGGACACTCTGATGTAAGGGGGTGCTGATGGGGACACTCTAATGTAAGAGGGCTGCTGATGGGGACACTCTGATGTAAGGGGGCTGCTGATGGGGACACTCTAATGTAAGAGGGCTGCTGATGGGGACACTCTGATGTAAGGGGGCTGCTGATGGGGACACTCTGATGTAAAGGGGTGCGGATGGGGACACTATGATGTAAGGGGGTGCTGATGGGACCACTCTGATGTAAGGGGGTGCTGATGGGGACACTCTGATGTAAGGGGGTGCGGATGGGGACACTATGATGTAAGGGGGTGCTGATGGGACCACTCTTATGTAAGGGGGTGCTGATGGGGACACTCTGATGTAAGAGGGTGCTGATGGGGACACTCTGATGTAAGGGGGTGCTGATGGGGACACTCTAATGTAAGGGGGCTGCTGATGGGGACACTCTGATGTAAGGGGGTGTGGATGGGGACACTATGATGTAAGGGGGTGCTGATGGGACCACTCTAAAGTAAGGGGGTGCTGATGGGGACACTCTGATGTAAGGGGGTACTGATGGGAACACTCTGATGTAAAGGGGTGCGGATGGGGACACTATGATGTAAGGGGGTGCTGATGGGGACACTCTGATGTAAGGGGGTGCTGATGGGGACACTCTGATGTAAGGGGGTGCTGATGGGGACACTGATGTAAGGGGGTGCTGATGGGGACACTCTAATGTAAGGGGGCTGCTGATGGGGACACTCTGATGTAAGGGGGTGCTGATGGGGACACTCTAATGTAAGGGGGCTGTTGATGAGGACACTCTGATGTAATGGGGTGCTGATGGGAACACTCTGATGTAAGGGGGTGCTGATGGGGACAATCTGATGTAAGGGGGCTGCTGATGGGGACACTCTAATGTAAGGGGGTGCTGATGGGGACACTCTGATGTAAGGGGATGCTTATGGGGACACTCTGATGTAAGGGGGACGCTGATGGGGACACTCTGATGTAAGGGGGTGCTGATGGGGACACTCTAATGTAAGAGGGCTGCTGATGGGGACACTCTGATGTAAGGGGGCTGCTGATGGGGACACTCTAATGTAAGAGGGCTGCTGATGGGGACACTCTGATGTAAGGGGGCTGCTGATGGGGACACTCTGATGTAAAGGGGTGCGGATGGGGACACTATGATGTAAGGGGGTGCTGATGGGACCACTCTGATGTAAGGGGGTGCTGATGGGGACAATCTGATGTAAGGGGGTGCTGATGGGGACACTCTGATGTAAAGGGGTGCGGATGGGGACACTATGATGTAAGGGGGTGCTGATGGGACCACTCTTATGTAAGGGGGTGCTGATGGGGACACTCTGATGTAAGAGGGTGCTGATGGGGACACTCTGATGTAAGGGGGTGCTGATGGGGACACTCTAATGTAAGGGGGCTGCTGATGGGGACACTCTGATGTAAGGGGGTGCTGATGGGGACACTCTGATGTAAGGGGGTGCTGATGGGGACACTCTGATGTAAGGGGGTGCTGATGGGGACACTCTGATGTAAGGGGGCTGCTGATGGGGACACTCTGATGTAAGGGGGCTGCTGATGGGGACACTCTGATGTAAGGGGGTGCTAATGGGGACACTCTGGTGTAAGGGGGACACTGATGGGGACACTCTGATGTAAGGGGGATGTTGATGGGGACACTCTGATGTAAGGGGGTGCTGATGGGACCACTCTGATGTAAGGGGGTGCTGATGGGACCACTCTGATGTAAGGGGGTGCTGATGAGACCACTCTGATGTAAGGGGGTGCTGATGGGACCACTCTGATGTAAGGGGGTGCTGATGGGACCACTCTGATATAAGGGGGTGCTGATGGGGACACTGATGTAAAGGGGTGCTGATGGGGACACTCTAATGTAAGGGGGCTGCTGATGGGACCACTCTGATGTAAGGGGGTGCTGATAGGGACACTTTGATGTATAGGGGGGGGGGGGGGTTGGGGACACTCTGATGTAAGGGGGTGCTGATGGGGACACTCTGATGTAAGAAGGTTCTGATGGGGTCACTCTGATGTAAGGGGGCTGCTGATGGGGACACTCTGATGTAATGGGGTGTGGATGGGGACACTATGATGTAAGGGGGTGCTGATGGGACCACTCTAAAGTAAGGGGGTGCTGATGGGGACACTCTGATGTAAGGGGGTGCTGATGGGAACACTCTGATGTAAAGGGGTGCGGATGGGGACACTATGATGTAAGGGGGTGCTGATGGGACCACACTGATGTAAGGGGGTGCTGATGGGGACACTCTGATGTAAGGGGGTGCTGATGGGGACACTCTGATGTAAGGGGGTGCTGATGGGGACACTGATGTAAGGGGGTGCTGATGGGGACACTCTAATGTAAGGGGGCTGCTGATGGGGACACTCTGATGTAAGAGGGTGCTAATGGGGACACTCTAATGTAAGGGGGCTGTTGATGAGGACACTCTGATGTAATGGGGTGCTGATGGGAACACTCTGATGTAAGGGGGTGCTGATGGGGACACTCTGATGTAAGGGGGCTGCTGATGGGGACACTCTAATGTAAGGGGGTGCTGATGGGGAGACTCTGATGTAAGGGGGTGCTGATGGGGACACTCTGATGTAAGGGGGACGCTGATGGGGACACTCTGATGTAAGGGGGTGCTGATGGGGACACTCTGATGTAAGAGGGCTGCTGATGGGGACACTCTGATGTAAGGGGGTGCTGATGGGGACACTCTAATGTAACAGGGCTGCTGATGGGGACACTCTGATGTAAGGGGGCTGCTGATGGGGACACTCTGATGTAAAGGGGTGCGGATGGGGACACTATGATGTAAGGGGGTGCTGATGGGACCGCTCTGATGTAAGGGGGTGCTGATGGGGACACTCTGATGTAAGGGGGTGCTGATGGGGACACTGATGTAAAGGGGTGTGGATGGGGACACTATGATGTAAGGGGGTGCTGATGGGACCACTCTGATGTAAGGGGGTGCTGATGGGGACACTCTGATGTAAGAGGGTGCTGATGGGGACACTCTGATGTAAGGGGACTGCTGATGGGGACACTGATGTAAGGGACTGCTGATGGGGGCACTCTGATGTAAGGGGGACGCTGTTGGGGACAAATTAAAGTGGGCCTGTCTGGATGAATTCCAGGGCCAAATTTTTGTCCCAGTCCAGGCTTGCCTCCAATAGAATGCGCTACGTAGGCAGCAATAGGCTAAAATGTTTTGGCTACGGCTTGAAAACAGGACAATTCGTACAATGAACATCATAAAGATAATGAACACGGAAGAAAACAAGTCAATTTTGACCGAATCCACAATCTCTTTTCCGTGGTGAGTGCCGGATCTCCAACTTTACTTTAAATGTAATCAGTTGCCAATTCAGCCCCCGGCCACAAGGGTCGGGCTCTGGGGACTACTTGGGCTTCCCGCCACCGACTCTACTCAGTACCTAACCTTGAGTCTGAGTAAATGGTCCTCAGAGAATTGGGCCGACTCTATTAATCAATGTGAAATGAACGGCACTCCATCAGCCGCCTGCCCTCTCAGCCCGCACTGGGGGCATTGCCAGCCATGGCGGGAGATCTGCAAAAATAAAAAAAATCAGCAGACCGGCAAAACGCCTTTTGTTGCCAGAGAGATTCACCCATGACTAGGTAAGGCTAAGCTTAGTCCTGCTGCTAAATTGCATCGCCTCTGAAAAACGATTCACATAGGAGTTCGCACAGGGTGTGCCGGATGTGCCTGGGCACACCCTAATCCCCATGCTGCCCGAGCCAAAAGTTAGATATTTCACGAAAGTCCCCCAACGTGACTCCTAAAAAAAAAAAATTAGAGGTGCTTGACAGGCTGCAAGGAGGCGTTATGACCCTTTCTTACTGCCAGCTGAGGACCCATTCACACCCGAGCGTTTTGCAAACGCGCAATTTTTTATGCGTTTTGTGCTGCAGCCATAGGGCAGCCTATTCATTTCAATGGTGCTGCCCCTATGCGTGTTAAATGCTCCAAAGTAGCCCATGTAACTTTTAATTTTTTTTTTTCAGGTGTTGAGCTTCACGTGGTTTCTAAGAGTGCCATTAACAATAAACTGAACCGCAAGTGCGACAGTTTTTTTTGCGAATTTTGGAAACACACGTTTAAAGGTTTAAATGCACATTGGGCATGAAAAGCGCACTTTTTAGAGGCGTTTGGCACTTTTTTTTTTCCAGCCTCTAAACACCCCTATCTGTCCTTGCACACATAAGAATTTACAGGTGTATTAGAGGCATAAAAAAAAAACATCACCGAGGCGTTCAAGACAGGAGCATTTGGTCAGAAAAAAACATGGAATGCGCACAAACGCATCTATGCGTACTTGCGGGTATGAGCATTGATGCATTCTAATGGCCAGAGCAAATTGATAATTATATTTTGGCCAATAGAATGCATTAACGCGCGAATGCGCATAAACGCATTTCCAATACTTTTTTTTTTTACCTCATTTTTAAGCAGCTTTTCTTCTGCCAGTAGAAAGGGCATGCAGGGTAGCTGAGCAAACATTCAAAAAGTACATTAACGTGCATATGCGCTAGCGCTCGTAAACGCGCGTGCAATACGCATCTTTGTCTCCGTTTTTTAGGCAGTTTAAAGTGTTACTAAACCCACAACAGTAAAATCAGTCTGTATATGCAGTAAAGCGTGCTTGCTATACTCACCGTGGAACCAATCCTCTAAACTGTATAATAAGGCTGTTTGATCCTGTCTTCTCTGATCCTCCCCTTCTTCCACTGTCCCCAATCCATCTGCTGATAGTACTTGAGGGCACTCTGCACATGCTCAGTTTGGTGTGTATTGCTAGAGAGTTTTTTTTTTTTCTTGGGATGGTGCATGTGATCGGCACAGGGCCAATCAGCACTGTCCAGACAGAGGGTCAGGGGTCCTGCAGCCTCAGAGGACAATCAGAGGAGAATGAAAACTCCTCCTACAAGCTTTAACCAGACACTGATAGAAGTCACAAGACTACCATATACTGCTGATGAGAAAAAGGTATTTAGCAGTTTATATTTACTAAAATAATTGCATTTCCATGTTCTGTGTACTGTGGGAGACCAGATATAGTGAATGCAGAGTCCTGGGGAGACCAGATATAGTGAATGCAGAGTCCTGGGGAGACCAGATATAGTAAATGCAGGCTCCTGGGGAGACCAGATATAGTGAATGCAGGCTCCTGGGGAGACCAGATATAGTGAATGCAGGCTCCTGCGTAGACAAGATATAGTGAATGCAGGCTCCTGGGGAGACCAGATATAGTGAATGCAGGCTCCTGGGGAGACCAGATATAGTGAATGCAGGCTCCTGGGGAGACAAGATATAGTGAATGCAGGCTCCTGGGGAGACCAGATATAGTGAATGCAGGCTCCTGGGGAGACCAGATATAGTGAATGCAGGCTCCTGGGTTTAGTAACACTTTAAGCAGCTTTTTCAAGTGTTCAGCTGCATGCATAAGTCCAAAAACGCTCAAGTTTGCGTATGTTCAAGAGCGTGAATTGGGGCCTTCCTTTTTCCTTTACCAATGGTAACATCAGCCCCCCCCCCCCGCTATTACCTGCCCCCCTCTCTTTTATTGGCCAAACCCACCAATCACTGACCAAAGCTCAGAGTAATGATGGATTAGTACATTTTCAATTTTGCTGAATGGATACTTCAAGAGCCTGTACAAGTAAAGCAATACAATTAAGGTAATAAATACAAACTTTTTTTTTATTTCACCTCCATTAAAATATCTAAGCCATTTTTAGAAGGCGGGGTCACACTTTAGTAGGCCCCGATGGCACAAACAAGATGTGCTGTCAACAGGACTTCCATCTGTTGGCAGGAAATGTTACCGCGTTGGCGGGATATTTTTGTCCTTGCTATTTTCTACCTTTATTTTTTTTTTTACTCGCACCGTATTTACAAACAGCGGCGCAGGCATCGACGCCCCGGCGAGAGTGAAAAACATTTAATTCGATTCCGCCCATTGTCTGTGTTTTGACTGCGCTGTTTACAACCCTGACAGAGGGCTTTGGCCGGTGGGGGCACCGTATGATGGAGGGAGGTAGAGGGCCCCGGCTGGGCTCCCGAGGATATTTCTGTTTATCAGCTGCAGACAGAAGGGGCGGCGAGCCAACGTGAGGTATTAAAAATAGAACTTTCGGGGCCACCCTTTCGCTGTCAGAGTTAATGCAGGTTTGTTGGATATGTCAAAGAGGAAAGTGCAGTTACCTTGAGAGCCCACCAGAAATAACCTTCAGCCGTCGTTTTCACCAAAGTAGGTCAAACGTGGCATTTTATGTCATTTTGTGCTGCAATACATGAGGTCGAGCTGAGCTGTGTTGGGATGCAAAAGTAGAGTACACTTATACCTTGTACCCTGGAAATTGTTGGTGTAGAACTTATGAGATGTGAGGAACCTTGGAGTGGGGGGTCAGCTTATAAAGTTTGGTAAAAATACAAAATGAATTCCCAAAGAGGACTGGAAACCTTTGGCCTGAGGGAAAACACAACCAATTATCCATGGGGGGGCACACACAAACACAACCATCACAACCATCCAGACCTTGGGGGCATACACAAACACAACCAACCAGCCCTTGGTGGTAAACACGAACACCACCAACTAGACCTGGGGGGCACACAGCCAATTTCCCTTGGGGCCCAACACCAACACAACTCATTAGCACCAGAGTACATGCAGACACAACCAACCAGCCCTGGGTGGCAAACACAACCAATCAGCCCTGGGGGGGCAAATGCAAATATAGCCAACCAGCCTCTGGGGGGCAAACGCAATCAACTAGCTCTGGGGAAGGTGAAAGGCAAGCACAACCAACTAGCCCTGGGAGGCAAACACAAACACATCCAACCAGACCTTGGGGGCACACCCAAATACAACCAACCAGAGCGTGGGGGGCACACACAAACACAACCAACCAGACCTTGATGGAATACACAAACGCAACCAACTAGCCCTGAGGGGCTAACAGAGCCAATTATCCCCAAGAGGCAAGCACAACCAAATAGTCCTGGGGGCAAATACAAACACAACCAACAGGCCCTTGGGGGAGGGGGGGCACCAACACAACCCATTAGCCTGGGGGGCAAATGCAAACACAACCAAGGAGCCCTGGATGGGCAAACACAAGCAATTAACCCTGGAGGGCAAAAAAAACACAACCAACCAACTCTGGGGGGTTAATGCAAACACAGCCAACCAGCCCTGGGAGCGAACACCAACTAGCTCTGGGGAAGGGAAAACACAAACACCACCAACTAGCTCTTTGGGGCACACACAGCCAATTTGCCTAGGAGGCAAACACAACCTGTGGGGTCAAACACAACCAACTAGAGCTTGGGGGCCCAAACAACAAACTCATTAGCCCCGGGAGGCAACCGCAAACACAACCAACAAGCCCTGGGGGGGGCAATTAGCCCTGTGGGCACACGCAAGCACAACAAATCAGACTTTGGGGGGCAAACACAGTCTACCATCCCTGGGGGGGGGGGGCACACATACACAACAAACAGAACCAACCAGACCTTGGTGGAAAACACAAAGCACCACCTAGCCTGGGGAAGCAAACGCAGCCAACTAGCCCTGGGGAGCAATCACAATCAACCAGTTCTGGGGGGCAAACACAAACGCAATTAACTAGCCTAGTCCTTGGGGGACAAACACCATCACAACTCATTAGCCCCAGGGGCAAATGTAGACACAGTCAACCAGCCCTGGGTGGCAAACACATCGAACTAGCCCGGGGGGGGGGGGGGGGCAGACAAAAACAATTAACCCTGGAGGGCAAATAAAGACAGAACAAATGAGTCTGGGGGGGGGGGGGCAAATGCAAACACAGCCAACCAGCCCTAGGTGGCAAACACAATCAACTAGCTCTGGGGAAGGTGAATGGCAAACACAACCAACCAGACCTTGATGGAAAACGCAAACACAACCAACTAGCTCTGAGGGTCTAACACAGCCAATTATTCTCGGTAGGCCAGCACAACCAAATAGCCCTGGGGGCAAAATCAAACACAAAACCAATAGGCCCTTGGGGGAAAACACCAACACTCCCCAATAGCCCGGGGGGGGGGGGGGGGCAAATGCCAAACACAACCAACGAGCCCTGAATAGGCAAACACTAGCATATAAACCTGGAGGGCAAATAAAAACACAACCAATGAGACTGGCAAATGCAAACACAGCCAACCAATTCTGGGGATCAATGCAAACACAGCCAACCAGCCCTGGGGGCAAACACCAACTAGCTCTGAGGAAGGTGAAAAGGCAAGCACAACCCACTAACCCTCAGGCGCACGCAATGACAATTAGCCATGGGGGGATGAACACAAGCACAATCGAACACTCCTGGGGGAGGCAAACACAGACACAAGCAATTAGCCTTAGAAGGCAAACGCTAACACAACCAACTAGTCCCGGGGGAAACACAACCATCTAACCCTTTCATAGTATCACATCTTCCACCATCAGCTTTCTATGAGGTTTTGGCATTTGGTTACATGACATCTCATCTGCAAAGGAAATTGGTTCTAAAGGACTTCCCTATGCCAGACGTTGTGGTCTCCAGTATGATTGGGTGGCGGGTACCTATAACACCCGGCATGTGTCACTCACTGCATGTACTGCTTTGATCGATGTCTGAATGGTAGAATATCTCCACTCAGGGCGACCAGCCCAACATATCTTATTAGCGTTGGCCCAGGAAACAAAAACCCATCCAGCCAGACTTCTGACGCCCATGTCCATATTTTTTGTTATACCAGCCAGGAAATTGAGTTTATGAAACATTTCAACGTCCGCAGGGCTGAAAGTTGCCCGCGTGAGATATACGGAGCCGTGTCGGTGGCAGATGTCACACCTGCTGGCAAGGAGGATAATCTGACTTTAGCTTTCTGCCACTATATATAAATATCGGAGGAAGAAAAAGGCGACGCAGGCATTAACCTACGCAGGGCCCGCGGACTGCTGACTCGGCCATTGTAATATAATAACATTGTGACAGCCCGTGTGAAGGATGGCTGGCAGCTCCGTCTAAGCAGACTGTGTGATGGAAGCCATCTATTATTCATGGCTGGACATGGAGAGACTGCCAGACGGCACCACGCCGATCTCCCCCTCCCGGTACATCGTAAGTTATGAGTCTTGAGAATCAGGAGGCACGAAAGAGCAAAGGATGAAGGACAGAGACCGACAGAGGGAAGTCAACGGCGTAGAAGATCCATTGCTGGTTGAGAGACATTTGGAGTTTTCATTTCGGCAAAAAATTGGGAGATTTCCGTGACTTTTCTCTATTTTGGTGAAATGCATCTTTTTTTCTATTGGTTGAACTAGTTTAGTGGTCTCAAAACTGCGGCCCTGGGGCCAGATGTGGCCCTTTGCTTGCCTCTATCCAGCCCTTGGAGCACTAGTCTATCAACAACTGACACTAATGATGGGGCACCATTCTTCTCATCAACACCAATGGTGGAGCACTATTCCTCCCACAGATACCAATGATGGGGTGCTATTCTGTCCACTGATATCAACAATGGGGCACTATTCCTTCCACTGATACCAACAATGGGGCACTGACGCTGAGGCATTTTCTACTCCCACTAGCCGCAGTCCAGCCCCCCTAAACTCTGAAGGATAGTAAACTGGCCCCTTTGTTTAGAAAGTTTGGAGACCCCTGAACTAGATGGACTGGATGGTGTCTTTTTTCAACCTGTAACCACATACAGTGGGGCAAAAAAGTATTTAGTCAGCCACCAATTGTACAAGTTCTCCCACTTAAAAAGATGAGAGAGGCCTGTAATTGTCATCATAGGTATACCTCAACTATGAGAGACAAAATGTGGAAACAAATCCAGACAATCACATTGTCTGATTTTTGAAAGAAATTATTTGCAAATTATGGTGGAAAATAACTATTTGGTCTCCTACAAACAAGCAAGATTTCTGTCTCTCACAGACCTGTATCTTCTTCTTTAAGAGGCTCATCTGTCCCACACTCATTACCTGTATTAATGGCACCTGTTTGAACTTGTTATCAGTAAAAAAGACACCTGTCCACAACCTCAAACAGTCACACTCCAAACTCCACTATGGTGAAGACCAAAGAGCTGTCGAAGGACACCAGAAACAAAATTGTAGACCTGCACCAGGCTGGGAAGACTGAATCTGCAATAGGCAAGCAGATGGTGTGAAGAAATCAACTGTGGGAGCAATAATTAGAAAATGGAAGACATACAAGACCACTGATAATCTCCCTCGATCTGGGGCTCCACGCACGATCTCACCCCGTGGGGTCAAAATGATCACAAGAACGGTGAGCAAAAATCCCAAAACCACACGGGGGGACCTAGTGAATGACCTGCAGAGAGCTGGGACCAATATAACAAAGGCTACCATCAGTAACACACTACACCGCCAGGGACTCAGATCCTGCAGTGCCAAACGTGTCCCCCTGCTTAAGCCAGTACATGTCCGGGCCCGTCTGAGGTTTGCTAGAGAGCATTTGGATGATCCAGAAGAGGATTGGGAGAATGTCATATGGTCAGATAAAACCAAAGTAGAACTGTTTGGTAGAAACACAACTCGTTGTGTTTGGAGGAGAGAGAATGCTGAGTTGCAACCAAAGAACACCATACCTACTGTGAAGCATGGGGGTGGCAACATCATGCTTTGAGGCTGTTTCTCTGCAAAGGGAACAGGATGACTGATCCGTGTACATGAAAGAATGAATGGGGCCATGTATCGTGAGATTTTGAGAGCAAACTTCCTCCCATCAGCAAGGGCATTGAAGATGAAACGTGGCTGGGTCTTTCAGCATGACAATGATCCCAAACACACCGCCCGGGCAACGAAGGAGTGGCTTCGTAAGAAGCATTTCAAGGTCCTGGAGTGGCCTAGCCAGTCTCCAGATCTCAACCCCATAGAAAACCTTTGGAGGGAGTTGAAAGTCCGTGTTGCTCAGCGACAGCCCCAAAACATCACTGCTCTAGAGGAGATCTGCATGGAGGAATGGGCCAACATACCAGCAACAGTGTGTGACAACCTTGTGAAGACTTACAGAAAACGTTTGACCTCTGTCATTGCCAACAAAGGATATATAACAAAGTATTGAGATGAACTTTTCACCATAATTTGCAAATAAATTCTTTCAAAAAGCAGACAATGTGATTGTCTGGATTTGTTTCCACATTTTGTCTCTAATAGTTGAGGTATACCTATGATGACAATTACAGGCCTCTCTCATCTTTTTAAGTGGGAGAACTTGAACAATTGGTGGCTGACTAAATACTTTTTTGCCCCACTGTAGCTATGAATTGGAATGAATGGAGAAGGGGACATTGGGGTTGAATTACTAAAGTCAAATAGGCTGTGCAAAATGCAATTGCCCTCTGCGAGTGCAGTTGCTCCAGTGCTTAGTAAATGAGGTAAGGCTTCACTTTGCAAAGAGAACCCAGTCATGACCAAAGAAAATTAAAAAAAATGCATTAATGCTTGCACATGATTGGATGATGGCAGTCAGCAGAGTTTCTGCTCATTTACTAAGCTCTGGAGCAACCGCACTTGCAGAGGGCAATTGCATTTTGCAAAGTGAACAGTCTATTTCCCTTTAGTAAATCACCCCCATTAACAAGGTTTTTTAAGGGTGCAAAGGGCTTTAAAGGATAACTCCACTATCTTGGGAAAAAAAATAGCAAATAAAAAATAAAAAAAAATAGACACAAGTCTTATTGTAATTGAATAATAATAAAAATGACCTTTCCTTTTCAGTCTGCAGCTTTGTAATTTTCTGTAAAATGCGATAGGGCAACCTGGAGGCGTTCTGTACACAGATGGTATACAGAACCCTCCCCCCCCCCTCTGCACTAAGTTACAAGTCAGAATTTTGGGCATCCCCCGCAACAAAAATGTCATTTGTGGTGAGATATTCCCAAAGGGTGATCACGTCTAAGGGATGCAGACTCTGTCACTTTCCTCATTAGAGCCCTGCAGGTGCTGCAGCTGATTGATAACTATAAAATCACTCCCATTCATATTCACATTGACACAGAGAAACAAACAGCTATTTCTTCAGAATAACAAAAGGTCGGAATCAGCAACAAAGGTAAAATCCCTGCAATGTACAGAGATCACCCAGAGGGGAAGGTTTTTTTTCTGGAGCTACTATTTAAAGCTGAACATAAGTAATATTATTCTTATTATCACTCTGCTCTCTCCTCCTATCAGCAGGCTCCTTGTTAGCATATGAACACTGCTGCACACCTGACTGGCATCTTGTGTTGCTTCTCTCTCTACCACTCTGAGCTCTGCAGTACAAGGACTGCAATAGGTTGAGACCAAGTCAAATCAGGTACCTACACTGCTTGCATTTAAAGATGAAATTCCATGATCAGCAAGTATTGTATAAATACAAGTCATGTGTATTCTTCTGCAATCTCGGTGTGCTTTGTGTACCTCTTCCAGATCTGTGCAGTAATCCAGTGTGAGACTTCCTGTAATAAAGACCGCTCACTGCTGTTCTCTCTCCTTGTGCAGGGTGACTGGTCTTGTCTCCGCCCCCCTCCTGTAGTTTTTTCAGGCAGCCTGTAGTGGGTGGAGCCTCTTGGGCCCCTCCCACAGCTCTGCTCTCTCTCTCTCCTTGTGCAGGGTGACTGGTCTTGTCTCCGCCCCCTCCTGTAGTTTTCTGCAGGCAGCTTGTAGTGGGTGGAGCCTCTTGGGCCCCTCCCACAGCTCTGCTCTCTCTCCTTGTGCAGGGTGACTGGTCTTGTCTCCTCCCCCTCCTGTAGTTTTTTGCAGGCAGCTTGTAGTGGGTGGAGCCTCTTGGGCCCCTCCCACAGCTCTGCTCCCTCTCCTTGTGCAGGGTGACTGGTCTTGTCTCCACCCCCTCTCCTGTCGTTTTTTGTAGTGGGTGGGTGCTGCTGGGTCCCTCCCACGGCTCTTCTCTCTGCATACTGTAGGTTATGTACAGCACAGTGATGATGTCACTGCTAATTTTACAAGGTAATATCTGTATTTGCAAAGGCATTTGGTGCACACAAAGTGGATTTATAGCTTATGTGACCAATGAGGAATATTTAAAAATTTAAGTTTTTGTGCCTGGAGTCCAGATTTAAATATCTAAGGGCTCCTTTCAGGGATCCTGGATCTGTTCTTGTGCCAAAAAGACGGCCCCTTATTGGCCTCATTATTTAACCCTTTTGTGCCTAAGGCAAGCTGCTCTGCAGTGCTGTCTCTTTAGCTTAGCCATCATGCTTTGGGAATTCTTTGTCCTGTAATAAATGTTTATAATGGTACCAAACAAAGTTACCTTATGCAGGCCGCCACTTCCGCCCGAGCTGCTCTCTTCATCTTCAGAACTCTTCTGCTCTTCGTCGGAGGTGACGTCCTCGGCGTTGCCCATAGGGATGGGGCACACTTTGTATGGTTCAGTGTAGGCACTGCAAGCAGCAAAGCAATAGATCTTATGAACACCTTACACCTAACAACTTTCCATTCAATAAATCGACATTGGAATTATCTACAGTGCCTTGAAAAAGTATTCACACCCCTTGAAATTTTACACATTTTGTCATGTTACCACCAAAAACGTAAATGTATTTTATTGGGATTTTATGTGATAGACCAACACACATAATTGTGAAGTGGAAGGAAAATGATAAATGGTTTTCAATATTTTTTTACAAATAAATATGTGAAAAGTGTGGTGTACATTTGTATTCAGCCCCCTTTACTCTGCTACCCCTAACTACAATCTAGTGGAACCAATTGCCTTCAGAAGTCACCTAATTAGTAAATAGAGTCCACCTGTGTGTAATTTAATCTCAGTATAAATACAGCTGTTCTGTGAAGCCCTCAGAGGTTTGTTAGAGAACCTTAGTGAACAAACAGCATCATGAAGGCCAAGGAACACACCAGACAGGTCAGGGATGAAGTTGTGGAGAAGTGTAAAGCAGGGTTAGGTTTTAAAAAAAATATCCCAAGCTTTGAACATCTCACGGAGCTCTGTTCAATCCATCATCTGAGAATGGAAAGAGTATGGCACAACTGCAAACCTACCAAGACATGGCCGTCCACCTAAACTGACCGGCCGGGCAAGGAGAACATTCATCAGAGAAGAGCCAAGAGGTCCATGGTAACTCTGGAGGAGCTGCAGAGATCCACAGCTCAGGTGGGAGAATCTGTCCACAGGACAACTATTAGTCGTGTTCTCCACAAATCTGCCCTTTATGGAAGAGTGACAAGAAGAAAGACATTGGTGAAAGAAAGTCATAAGAAGTCCTGTTTGCAGTTTGTGAGAAGTCATGTGGAGGACACAGCAAACATGTGGAAGAAGGTGCTCTGGTCAGATGAGACCGAAATTTGAACTTTTTGGCCTAAAAGCAAAACGCTATGTGTGGCGGAAAACTAACACTGCACATCACCCTGAACACACCATCCCCACTGTGAAACATGGTGGTGGCAGCATCATGTTGTGGGGATGCTGTTCTTCAGCAGGGACAGGGAAGCTGGTCAGAGTTGGTGGGAAGAAGATGGGGCCAAATACAGGACAATCTTAGAAGAAAACCTGTTAGAGTCTGCAAAAGACTTGAGACTGGGTTGGAGGTTCACCTTCCAGCAGGACAACGACCCTAAACATACAGCCAGAGCTACAAAGGAATGGTTTAGATCAGTGGTTCTCAACCTGCGGGTCGCACCGAATCCTGGGCTGTTCCTGAAGCCCACACAGCTCTCCCAGCCTTTTTGTGGCAGCCCAGCAGGGCTGTTCCTGGAGCCCGCGGCCGCCCATTCAGCCTCTTCGCAGCCACCCATTCAGTTCACGGCATGGCTGGGGGAGCAGAGACTAGAGGTCAGCTGACTGGTGAAGAATGTTAAGTGGGCGGGGCTGGAGGAGACCCCATCTCCTGGTTTCGGCATAGGTGTCACTGCTATGAGACACCACAAAGTCGGAGACACAGTGAATCCGGAGACACAGTAAGTAACACTACCTGTGATTATAGTTGCCGTTAAAAGTCCCCACTACAGCTCTCAGATCAGCAGATGACCTTGATCAAGAGCACCTAAGTTGGCTGATCAGAACTCTCCCAGTACTGCCACTCATCCCATTCCCCCCAGCAAGGAGTAAGAGAAGGAATAAAAATAGAAAATGCATGGAAGGGAGAGGAAAAGAGGGGGAGGAACAAAGAAAAAAGGAGAGAAAGAATAAGAGAAAATACAATAAAAACGGCTAAAGGTATGGGGGGGAAAAAAGAAAAATAGGATATAGAGAGATAAAAGGGAAAGAAAGAATAACAAAAGAGAAAGAGTGGTACATCCTAAAATGTACCATAAGGGGGTTTTAATACTGTACAAGTGGAAGGGAGTGACACGGGGAGCGCTAAATGTCCGTGGGTTAGGGGCGCAAAAATTACTTGTCTTGCCTTGGGTGCTGACAACCCACGCTACGAAAATAATTTTACTATTAGGGGTCCCCACAACTTAGGAAATTTTATCAAGGGGTCACGGCACTAGGATGGTTGAGAACCACTGGTTTAGATCAAAGCATATTCATGTGTTAGAATGGTCCAGTCAAAGTCTAGACCTAAATCCAATTGAGAATCTGTGTCAAGACTTGTAAATTGCTGTTCACAGACGCTCTCCATCCAATCTGACAGAGCTTGAGATATGCTGCAAAGAAGAAGAATGGGCAAAAATGTCCCTCTCTAGATGTGCAAAGCTGGTAGAGACATCCCCAAAAAGACTTCCCGCTGTAATTGCAGAGAAAGACGGTTCTACAAAGTATTGACTCCGGGGGGCGCCATACAAATGCCCCCCACACTTTTCACATATTTATTTGTAAACAATTTGGAAAACCATTTATCATTTTCCTTCCACTTCACAATTATGTGCCACTTTGTGTTGGTCTATCACATAAAATCCCAATAAAATACATTTACGTTTTTGGTTGTAACATGACAGAATGTGGAAAATTTCAAGGGGTGTGAATACTTTTTCAAGGCAACGGATCGTTTTTTAGTACGCACTACAGTCCATTTAACATGGTGTGCTGTGGATCTAGTTCACATCTGTGCGTTTTTTGGAAAGGGTCAGGGACTTTTTTCTCCTGCAGCAGATTGCGTTTTGCATGTAATAGACTTCAATGGACGCTTTGCTGGGGGAGGGGGGGTTTTAGTGTGACTTTGATGCGGCTTTGATGCGACTTGCATAGACCTCTGTGCATGGAGCCCCACGGATGTCCTCCAAGTCGCACCTGAAGTTGCCCTGATGCGGCTTTGAAATGGTGCAGTTTCATGTGACGTGGAACGATTTCAAAGCCACATTCAGTGTGAACGAGGGCTTAAAGTTTCATCAAAGCCGCACTACATGAACAGGACTGTCTAAGAACTGGTTCACACCTATGCGTTTTTTGGTGCGTTTTCAGTTTTGCAGAAACACACTGCAGTCCATGTAACATGGTTTCCTATGGGTCACGTTCACATCTGTGCATTTTATGGAAAGGGCCAGTGTTTTCTGGTTTTTGGTTCCATAGACTTCAATAGATAAAAAATGTGTATTGAAAAACGCAAAATGCACCTGCAATACGCAAAATGCAACCTGCAAAGGTGTGAATCAGGCCTAAACGTTTTCAGTGCGTTTTCAGTTTTAGCAGAAACGCACTACAGTTCGGTTAACATGGTTTCCTATGGGTCACGTTCACATCTGTGCGTTTTTCACCAGTGCCCTTTTTTTGAAAAGGGTCGGGGACTTTTTTTTTTTCCCAGCAGCTGGATTGCGTTTTTTCCAATTGAAACGCATCAAAAGTGCATTTAAAAAAAATGCAGTGATGCATTTCTGCTGGTTCCTCCTGCAAGACAACAGACACCTCCCAAAAATGCAAAACCCATCAAAAACGCGTGTTGAAAAAAAAAAAAAAAAAACAGCAAAACGCATCAACCGCAACCCTAACATTCCTACTAGCCGAAAAATAACCGCGAAAGGCATAACAAAGTGGCAAAAACGCAAAACTCACTGAAAAGCACCCTGGAAAAACGCATCAACCGCAACCCTAATATTCCTACTAGCCAAAAAAACGCGAAAGGCATAAAAAAGTGGCAAAAACGCAAAACTCACTGAAAAGCACGCTGGAAAAACGCATCAACCACAACCTGCAAAAAATGTGAACCTTGTGCTGGCAGGAATTACAGGGAACCCTCTTAAGCCTCCCTGTCTCTGACTTTATTAGGACAATGACCCAATACAAGCATGCAGATCATGAAAGTCAATACAACCCCTGTACTCCCTTTTTGTCCCAAAGCCAAAACTGCAGTCTGATGAAATGAGACACAGAAACAGACCCAGAATGAACAAGGTGCATGTAACCTGATCCCACTTCACCTCGCCATCCAAGGGACTTTCACCATAATGTCTAAATGGCTTAAAATACACATCTTGGTTATAGTAAGTATTTGCCGCATGCTTGCATTGGCCGTGCATTGGTCAGCTCAGGTTAAGGCAGCTTGATGCCCCAGGGGGCTCATTCTCAGGTGTGGCAACCCTTGCCGCCCCCACCATGGATTGCTTTGAAGATGGCATTTGACAGGTGGCGAGGAGGCGATATGTCACCCCGTTTCATTCGTTTAATTCGTTTTTCGGAATTCGTTTTCGAATCGATTCAAATTTTTCTAATTCGAATTTGTATCGATTCGAAACAGTTTTAAATCAATTTCAACTAGTTTTCGAATTCGAAAAGTTTGAATCGCTTAAAATAACCGCGATGCAATGTGAACAGAGCAGTCCATCAATTTCAATCAGCTGCCCTACGTGTGAGAAACGCGGAAAGGAAGTCCATGGGGCTCGATTCACACCTACAATTTGGATCGATTCGAAACAGTTTTTAATCAATTTCGATTAGTTTTTCGAATTCGAAAAGTTTGAATCGATTCGAAAATCACGATGCAATGTGAACGGAGCAGTCCATCAATTTCAATGGGCTGCCCTACGTGTGAGAAACGCGGAAAGGAGGTCCATGGGGCTCGATTCACACCTACCAGGTGCGACCAAGCATGGGCGTGTTTCTTTGCATTTTTTCCCCGCACACATTGCGCATAGGGCAGGCAATTCATTGTAATGGGTTGCCCTATGCGCGAGAAACACGGAAAAGAAGTCCATTACTCTTTTTCAAAAAATGCGCCACACCGTACCACATGGCGTGCAAAAATGCGCACGTTTTGCAAATGCATTGGTGGGCTACACAAGTGCCATTCGTTTTGTTCCGAATTCGTTTTTTTTTAAACGAATTTCGACAAATTTATTAATTCGGAAATATCCGAATTAACGAAAACCCGTTTAACAAACTTTTCCGAATATTGGTAAATTCGAATATTTGAAGATTTGTAAAATTAGAAAAAATTTGTAAATTCGAAAATTCGGAAATTCGAAGATCTGAAATAATACATAAAACTTAAAGCGGAGTTCCAACAACATATCGTTATTTTTTTTTAATTCATATATTTACATCATAATATAGAATAATGGCAAGCATTATTCCTATACACTGCACCGCTAAAATGACTATTTTATTATTATTTTATTATTTTTTATTATATTTTTACTTTATTATATTATTATTTTATTTTCTTTCTTTGCATTTCCCATCTTGCTTGTGGGGCGTGTGAAGCCCACAAGCATAATCTTCCGGGATTCGATGCTGCTGAATAACCAGCATGCACCGCCCGTTCACGCGCAGTAGGCACAGCTCGCGGCGCAGGAAACGTACCAGGTTGCCATGGCAACTGGCGCGGCGGCGTCTGAAGTACCCGCCCCTGTTGTGATGGCAACGAAGATCTGGTTTTCGAATCTCGCGATGATGAGCGGCGGCGAGCCACACCGACTCCTGGGAATTATGACACAAAGCTCCCAGGAGACGTGCGCCGCAGGATATGATGGAGATATCCGCGGGTGGGAGATTTAGCCAACGTTACGAATTATCCGAAATAAAGAATGCCACATCTAAACAAATGGAACGGAACAAATTAATAATAAATAATAATGATAATAAAACGTTTTTATTATTATTAGTGTTATTTATTATTATTTATTTGTTACATTTCATTCGTTTAGATGCGGCATTCGTTATTTAAGGATAATTCGTAACGTTGGCTAAATTCGTACTCGTTGCGTTCACTAACAGGCAAATTTGAAAGGAAATTACAATACCTATAATTTAATAGTTAGTAATAGTTAAGTTAAAATTAGTTATTATTTCAGATTTTCAAATTTTCAGGTTTTCGATTTTGTTTGAATTTCCAAATTTTTTCAAATTTATGAATTTAGTTTTTTTTCCGAATTTACCATTTTTTTTTCGAATTTACGAATTGCGATCATAATGAATGACGAAAAAAAAAAAACCCCAAAACGAATGAAACGAATGAAACGAAAACAAAAAACAAACAAATTTTTTGGCAGTGCACTTGTCTAATGGGGGTTGCTGTTAACAAATACTGGCATTGCTGCACGTCTGTTAAAGGGCAATGAGTTGCTTTGTGTGTGATTTTGTACGTATTCCTGACACGCAAAGATCTGAACTTAGCCCGACTCCTTTCCAAAAAAAAAACACCTGCGTGAAAACACAAAGATCTGAACCTAACCTAGATGTTTTGTCATTGTATGCTCATCCCGGGGTTGCACCAATACTAGTATCGGTATTGGTGCCGATACCGAGCATTTGCACGAGTGCTTGCAAATGCTCTGGATCCTTAATCCGATACCTGGGAAAGAAGCGGCGGCGTTGCTCGCAACCGGAAAGTCAGTGGGCGGTGAGTGCAGAGCAGAGAGTGAGTCCTCAACAGGCTGGCAACAGCGGGAAGGGAAGCCGGCAGGGGTGCAGGGTGCAGCCGCATGTTCCATCAGAATCGGTGACCGGGGCCGTCACATTCCGTAACGGAAAGTGGCGCTCCGTGTCTCCGTCAGAGGTTGAACATCCCGACGTCTATCTTGGTACAGCCTGCACTCGGCCCGCAGGAAGCCAGCAGTGGACATCTTGGTACACCCAGCCCATATAGTTTGGGCTGGGTATAACTAGATGTTGACTGCTGCTTACTGCGGCCGAGTGCAGGCTGTACCAAGATGGGCGTCGCAGCATATAGCATTGCAAAATCCTTTCTTTCCTCTCATCATTCATTTAATTTATTATGCCAGGCCAGCAATTGCCAATCGGTGCCAATAAGTGGCGTCTATCAGTGCCACCTATCAGTGCCAGCCATCAGTGCCAGCCATCAGTCAGTGCCACCTATCAGTGCCCATAAGTGCCACCTATTAGTGCCGTCTATCAGTGCCATCTATCAGTGCCAGCCATCAGTGCCAGCCATCAGTCAGTGCCACCTATCAGTGCCCATAAGTGCCACCTATCGGTGACCATAAGTGCCATCTATCAGTGCCACCTATCAGTGCCAGCCATCACTCAGTGCCACCTATCAGTGCCCATAAGTGCCACCTATCAGTGCCAGCCATCAGTCAGTGTCACCTATCAGTGCCCTTAAGTGCCACCTATCAGTGCCCATAAGTGGCGTCTATCAGTGCCAGCCATCAGTCAGTGTCACCTATCAGTGCCCATAAGTGCCACCTATCAGTGCCAGCCATCAGTCAGTGTCACCTATCAGTGCCCATAAGTGCCACCTATCAGTGCCCATAAGTGGCGTCTATCAGTGCCACCTATCAGTGCCAGCCATCACTCAGTGCCACCTATCAGTGCCCATAAGTGCCACCTATCAGTGCCCATAAGTGCCACCTATCAGTGCCAGCCATCAGTCAGTGTCACCTATCAGTGCCCATAAGTGCCACCTATCAGTGCCCATAAGTGCCACCTATCAGTGCCACCTATCAGTGCCCATAATAAAACTGTTGTATTCTTTTATAATGTCTTGAGTTACAGTTCTTCATGATTATATATAAGATATGATTAGTCTGTATTGTGCTTTGAAAACTGTTACATGACATTAAAAAAAAAAGAAGAATCACAATCGCTATCAGCGAGTACTTGAAAGTATCAGTACTTGTCTTAAAAAAGTGGTATTGGGACAACCCTAGTTCATACCCTTTTCAATCTAAAAACATTTCCATTTTAATCAGTTTGGATGTTGAAGCCAAACCGGCGAGCCGTCACAAAAACCGTCATTTTTCGGAACTGCCGTCCATTAAAGTCCCACCAGCCGAGCCGCGGCAGGTGCATTGTTAACATTGCGCTTTGAGTCGATAACGTTTTTTAGTTGGGGAACTAAATCTTGTTAATGAAGTCCGCAGACGGGGGGGGGTGCCCACGCGGAGAAAACATATTTTAAACAGCTGCTGTATGCGGCGAGCGCAGGAACGACGCTGGGAGCCGGAGCCACGTGATCCAATAAGCGCACGCCGGGGCAGCAGCGCAGAGAGGCTGGCACTCGTGGCGATGCAATTAAATCCTCATCTTGGAAGATCGCGGGGCGAATTTTTTGACCGCGCAAGTGTAGATAATAATTCTGGGAGAAGGCTCCCGTCTGCCGCGGAAGCCATGACAATAAATACTAATGATAGAAGGGAGGCCGTTTTCACGGCGAGGGGTTATTGCTATCCTAGGCGGTAATCTATAATGTTATTATTGAGGGGACGTTGGATATTACATCCCTAGGGCACAAACTGATATAGAAACACGCAATGCGTGAAAACAGCGTCCAATTAGGAGACACTTCCTGAGACAATGGGGGGATTATTATCCGAATCACTGATATCCTTCATACAGGGAAGATGTATGGCTGTGACCATGTACAGATGTCTATATTTAAAGTGACTCCAGCACCAGATACACTATATTGTCAAAAGTATTGGGACACCTGCTTTTACACACACATGAACTTTAATGGAATCCCAGTCTTCGTCCGTAGGGTTCAACATTGCTTTGGCCCACCCTTTGCAGCTATAACAGCTTCAACTCTTCTGGGAAGGCCGTCCACAAGGTTTAGGAGTGTGTCTATGGGAATGTTTGACCATTCTTCCAGAAGCGCATTTGTGAGGTCAGGCACTGATGTTGAAAGAGAAGTCCTGGCTCGCAGTCTCCACTCTAATTCATCCTAAAGGTGTCCTGTCGGTTTGAGGTCAGGACTCTGTTCAGACCAGTCATGTTCCTCCACCCCAAACTCGCTTATTCATGTCTTCATGGACCTTGCTTTGTGCACTGGTGCGCAGTCATGTTGGAACAGGAAGGGGCCGTCCCCAAACTGTTCCCACAAAGTTGGGAGCATAAAATTGTCCAAAATGTCTTGGTATGATGAAGCCTTAGAAGTTCTCTTCACTGGAACTACGAGGCTCAAGCCCAACCCCTGAAAAACAACCCCCCACCATAATCCCCCCTCCACCAAATGATTTGGACTAGTGCAAAAAGCAAGGTCCATAAATACATTGATGAACGAGTTTGGGGTGGAGGAACTTGACTGGCCTGCACAAAGTCCTGACCTCAACCAATAGAACACCTTTGAGATGAATTAGACCTTCTCGTCCAACATCAGTGCCTGACCTCACAAATGCTCTTGTAGAAGAATGGTCGAACATTCCCATAGACACCCTCCTAAACCTTGTGGACGGCCTTCCCAGAAGAGTTGAAACTGTTATAGCTGCAAAGGGTGGGCCAACTTAATATTGAACAGTACGAACTAATATATGGAAAAATCAATACAGCGCTGTGTATGGTATAGGTAAAACAGCAGCCAACACAACTATAGACCCAAGTATTAAGTGTAAATGTGAAAGTGTAGCGCCTCTATAAAACCAAGAACGAACTGAAAAATGAAAAAAATCAGTATCTTAAACCTGAATTATAAAAGATATATATAAAATATGACACAATCATATCTTAGTGTAAAAATGTGTGTGTTTGGACTCTAATATATATTGGTTCTTACCGATTTGTGTTTGAACTGCTGCCTGTATATCTATATTTTTAGTTGGATACTTTGGTGATTTCTTCTTTCAACCTTGTCTCACCAGTTCTGCACATATTTAATGTATTGTACAATTGCACTAGATATATTTTTACACTAAGATATGATTATATCATATTTTATATATATCTTTTATAATTCAGATTTAAGATTTTTTTCTTTTTTCATTTTTCAGTTTGCTTTTGGTTTTATAGCGCTACACTTTCACATGTACACTGAGTGCCAGTTCACACAGGGGCGACTTGTCAGGCGACCTAGTCGCCTGACAAGTCGCCTCCCGTTCTGTACAATGGAACTGTTCTAATAGGAGCGACGCAAGTCGCTCCGACTTAGAAAAAGGTTCCTGTACTTCTTTTGGGGCGACTTGAGGCGACTTGCATAGACTTCTATACAGAAGTCGTTTTGCAAGTCGCCGTGGATGTCGTGTGCAGGTCACCTCATGAGGCGACCTGCAAGTCGTGCTGCCCCTAGTGTGAACCGAGCCTAACCCTACGGACTAAGACTGGGATGCTATTAAAGTTCATGTGTGTGTAAAGCCAGGCACCCCAATACCTTTGACACTATAGTGATGTTTCATATTAAATGTATGTAACCTGTCAGTATAACACCTCCAGGTATTTATAACCTCCCACAGGTTATAAATACCTTCATCTGCATCTCTCTCCAAAAGGCAAGCAAGAGGGATCCCGGACGAGCCCCTAGGTGTAGCAGCCCCCCCCCCCAGAGGAGACACTTGGCATGACATCTACAGGCGCGGAGAAGGGGGAGGCATAAAAAGGTGGGCAGAGGATTCCTCACTCAGCTGCCCAGTCCTCAGTGTAGTGACTGGGAAAGGGGAGAAGGCAGAGATGGGGGTAGGTGAAGGAGGCAAGCAAGAGGCGCTACAAAAAAAATTGCAGTATGTTCACTGGGGGAGAGTAGAAGCCCCACTGCAGGGTTTTTTTTTTCTTTAGTTCCTCAGAGTTTAGCTTTAAGTAATGTGTCACTGTATTGCTTCCAGGAATTTATTACCTCTCACAGACATCACAGTACTCCCCCCGACACTGCCTTCATCTGCTTTTCTCTCCAAAAGGACAAAGCCATCTTTATTCAGGCATCATCTAGGGTGTCTTCTTTTAGAAAGGAACAATTTGTACTAAGTTTTATAAATGTTCCACTACTCGGACATGCAGTACAGCGAGGAGTTAACAATAGATTCGGAGGTGATTCTTCTGCTGATGTGTCAGATAGAGCTGAGCTTTTACATTTCCAGCCAGTAAAACACAGAAGAAGCCTGGAGCTGGGGGTCTCTATGGACGGTTTAATCCTCAGATGATTCTTCCGTTCGTTGTAATGTCATGGCTGAGTGAGAGCAGATTGCAGCTGGGGGGCTGAATGAAGATGGGCAACTACCAAGGGAGCCAGAAGACAAACTGATGGCCCACCAGAGAGAGCAAGCTCATCAGCCGAGCCATCGCTGCACACCAGTACAGCGAAACAACAGTAACTGCACGTGAGCACACTGGACCTGAATTAAAGTGTATCCAAACCCCCCAAAACAAAATTGTAGTAAATTGCAGTTTACCAATCCTTAGATGTGGTGGCTGCATTCGTTTTCTTTTTTCAGGATTTTTATCTTTTATCAAACGCTCACTCACTGTACTGTATCTATGGAGGAACAGCATTTTCACCCTGGCAAGTAAGTGTGCTAAGACTACAGAACAAAGCCACCTCTCATCATCTCTGTAACATAGGGGGAGGTTTTTTTTTTTTTTGTAGTCCACAGAGACAGCTGTAAACAATGATAAGAGAAAAAAGCAAATATAACAAAATACATTCAATGGAATATTTAACAGGCCAAAAGGGAGCTAAAAAGTGAAGTTCATTGTAAGCAGTGGCGGCGCGTCCATAAGGGCGCACGGGCTCCGCCTCCTCTCTCCTGCCATCCCCTCTAGCAACAATATATAGATTCATGCATTACATGAATTTATCTATGGCCGCCGCTGCCACCCCCTATTTAGGTGCCCGGCCCCTTTTCGGGAACCAGGCACCGGAATTAAAGTGGCGGGGGGTGTTTTTGAAGCACCTGATTAGAGCCATAGGCTCTAATAGGCGTTAAAAAAGGTGACCTGCGAGCGCCATGCTGGGCGCTCGCAGGTCACTCAGCTGTGTTAGAAAAGCAAATAAATATTTGCTTTCCTAAGACTAAACCGCCTCTCCGCAAATCAGGTGATCGGATCTGTTACCCATCACCTGATTGGCTGAAATGACAGGCATTGTGATTGGACGCCTATCAGGCGTCCAATCATAGCAGAGGACAGGAAGAGAGGACGGGAGAAGACAGCGAGGAGCATCGAGGAGCTGTCCCACCGAGACAGGGTAAGTGCAGACAGCGGGCACACTGGCAGCATTTGATATGGCACACTGGCAGCATTTGATATGGCACACTGGCAGCATTTGATATGGCACAGTGGGAGCATTTTATATGGCACAGTGGCAGCATTTGATGGGCACAGTGGCAGCGTTTGATGGGCCCAGTGGCTGCAATTGATGAGCACAGTGGCTGCGTTTGATGGTACAGTGGTGGCAATTGATGGGCACAGTAGCGGCAATTGATGGGCACAGTGGCGGCAATTGATGGGCACAGTGGCTGCGTTTGATGGGCACAGTGGCTGCGTTTGATGGGCACAGTCTCTGCATTTGATGGGCACAGTGGCTGCATTTGATGGGCACAGTGGCTGCATTTGATGGCACAGTGGCTGCATTTGATGGGCACAGTGGCTGCATTTGATGGCACAGTGGCTGCATTTGATGGCACAGTGGCTGCATTTGATGGCACAGTGGCTGCATTTGATGGCACAGTGGCTGCATTTGATGGTACAGTGGCTGCATTTGATGGCACAGTGGCTGCATTTGATGGTACAGTGGCTGCATTTGATGGCACAGTGGCTGCATTTGATGGCACAGTGGCTGCATTTGATGGTACAGTGGCTGCATTTGATGGCACAGTGGCTTCATTTGATGGTACAGTGGCTGCGTTTGATGACACAGTGGCGGCAATTGATGGGCACAGTGGCTGCATTTGATGGCACAGTGGCTGGGATTGATTGTACAGTGAGGCTGCAATTGATGGGTTTTTTTCTGAATTTTTCAGTTTATTTGCGCCCCCCCAAAAATCTTGAGCACCAGCCGCCACTGATTGTAAGTGTTTACATACTGTACATTTGAACTGCATGAGAATATACCCAATACAAAAAAAGATCACTGCCCCCACCTATAACTGGTCTTCACAGCAAGGAGCACTGGAAGGGAAAACGCATGTCAAAAACCAAAGAATTTCCAAGGCCAACTTACCAACCAGCCTGCAACCAACCAAATTAACCTGTCCAACACTTATGTGGAAAAGTGCAGCGCTAGAAAAATTTTTTAGATAATATGTAAAATTGTTAAATATGTATAGTATGCATTAAAAACAGGGGTTTAGTTGCACACATTTGCAAATACATGCGTAAGCTGCAGGCCACAGCAAGGCACCCTGTATCCTGCAGACCCTAACTCTAACTTTGAAGAGTCTCCACAGTGGGCGCACATGTATTCTAATGGATAGATGAAGGGCAGATGCAGATGAACCTTACAAGAATACACCCAACCAATGCCAACTTCTTGAGAGTACACCTAAGCAATGTTGACTTCCTAAGAGCATACCCAACTGATGCTAACTTCATGACAATATTAACATCATGTAATTACACCCAAGCAACGCTAACTTTATGATAGTACACCCAACCAATCAACCAGAACTAACTTCCTGAAAGTACACCCAACCAATGCCAACTTCCTGAGAGTACATCCAAGCAATACTAACTTCATGAAAGTACAGTACTCAAAAACAATTCTAACTTCATGTGAGTACACCCAAGCAATGTTACTCTAACTTCATGAGAGTACACCCAAGCAATGCCAATTAAATGAAAGGACACCAAGTAGTGCAATCTAAATGAGAGTATACCCATGACAGTACACCCAACCAAAGCTGAATTCAAGAGAGTACATCCAATGCAATTCTAACTTCTGGAGAGTGCACCCAACCAAAGCTAACTTCACAAAAGTACACCCAACCAATACTAATTTCAGGAGAGTGCATCCAACCAATTTCAACTGCACAAGAGTACATCCAAGCAATTCTAACTTCAGGAGAGTGTACAAAGCCAATGCTAATCTCATAAGTGTACATCCAAGCAAGTCTAACTTCATGAGAGTGAACCCAACCAATGCTAACTTTAGGAGAGTATACAAAGCCAATGTTAATCTCATGAGTGTACCTCCAAGCAATTCTAACTTCACGCGAGTGCACCCAAACAATGCTAACTTCAGGAGAGTGTACAAAGCCAATGCTAATCTCATAAGTGTACATCCAAGCAAGTCTAACTTCATGAGAATGCACCCAACCAAAGCTAACTTTAGGAGGGTATACAAAGCCAATGCTAATCTCATGAGTGTACATCCAAACCATTGCTAACTTCATAAATGTACACCCAACCAATGTGAACCTCATGGGAATACACCAAACCAATGCCAACTTCTTGAGGGTATATCCAACCAATGTCAAATTCCTGAGAGTACATCCAACCAATGTTAACTTCCTGAAAGTACATCCAAGCATGTTGACTTCATCTGAGTATACTCAACCAACGCTGAGAATATACTTGAACGATGTTAACATCATGTGAGTACACCCAAGCAATGCTAACTTTATGATAGTACACCCAACCAACCAACCAGAAGTAACTTCCTGAAAAAACGCAACCAATGCCAACTTCCTGAGAGTACATCCAAGCAATGCTAACTTCACGAAAGTACCGCCGAACAAGTAAATGAGAGGACACCCATGTAGTGCAATCCAAATGAAAGTACACCCAAGCAGTGCTTACTTCATGGCAGTACACCCAACCTAAGATAAATTCAAGAGAGTACATCCAAGCAATTCTAACTTCAGGGGAGTTCACCCATCCAAAACTAACTTCACAAAAGTACACCCAATGTTAACTTCAGGAGAGTGTACAAAGCCAATGCTAATCTCATAAGTGTACATCCAAGCAATTCTAACTTCATGAGAGTGCACCCAACCATTGTTAACTTTATAAGTGTACACCCAACCAATGTGAACCTCACCAGAATACACCCAACCAATGCCAACTTCTTGAAAGTACACCCAAGCAATGTTAACTTTATGAGAGTATACCCAACCAGCAATTAGTTCCTGAGAGTATATCCAACCAATGTCAACTTCCTGAGAGTATATCCAACCAATGCTAACTTCATGAGAATATACTTGAACAACTTTAACATTATATCAGTACACCCAAGCAATGCTAACTTTATGATAGTACACCCAACCAACCAGAACTAACTTCCTGAAAGTACACCCAACCAATGCCAACTTCCCGAGAGTACATCCAAGCAATGATAACTTCATGAAAGTACACACAAACAATTCTAAATTCATGTGAGTACACCCAAGCAATGCTAACTAAATGAGAGGACACCAAATGAAATTGTCACAAGAGTACACCCAACCAAAAGTACCAAAAGTAACTTCATGATCCAACCAGTGCCAGGAAGTACACATTACAACACTAACTGCATGTGAGCACACACACACCTCCCAACTTTTTGAGAATAAAAATTGCCTGCATGTTAGCACCATGGCAAAGTAGGGGTTACCAGCAATCAGCATCCTTGTTACTGCACACGCCTTTCCCACCGCGCCGCAGACCCCTTGTGCTGCATTTCCTGTAAACAGGGAGCGTTTTCCTCCCCAGAGATAACCTGGCAATGAACTGCAGGAGGCTGACGTGGGGCCTGGGCGGCACACCCAGGAGTCAGGACCACGCCGAGCCAAGGCCGCCGAACAATGCCCTCTTAACCCCCTCACCTCTTTGAGCAGTGCAGCAAAGGGTTAAATCTTGCAATCCAAACCCCCCGACAATGGTTTGAAAGGGTAAAGACTCAAAAAAAAATTCTGTTAGGAACAATACTTTGAGGACCATCTCTATCCAGGTTTGGTTAAATGCTTCTGAAAAGGTCATTTAGGCATCTAACTGTACAAGAAGTCCTTCTTTCATTCCAATCACAATCCAGAAATTGCTGAGTCTGATAAGGATCATGAGGGTCGTACATTCAAATCTTACCATGAGCCAATCTGCCCTTTATTTATTGAAATAGACTGAAAAGCAGTTCTTAGGTTGGTCTCACCAACAACATTTGGTAGAGGGATATCTGCCCTTAGATGCAAGGATTCCACAAGTACTATTATCTGCTGTGATACTCCTACTACACTGACAGTAATAATTATATGGCTCATTCATGAATCAGTATATTCCCATCACACACCATACTGGATCCAACCTCTCCAGTTGGCTATTGTGGCCACCAACGATCAGCACTGTGACAAACAGGAATAGCATATGTTGCCAGTACACCTCTGTCCATCAAGTAATTATAGCATACTGAAAATGATGCCAGTTTAAAATTTTTAAAGTCACATAGGACCACTTCAACAAGGCTTGTCTGTCACACATCCATAACATTGTATTCTGGATGCGATTTTCGCTTTTCTATTAAAAACTGGACTTTGATGGACTTGTGTTGGCAGCATATTCTGTTCTGGAAAATCTCTCTGCACAACAACATACTCCTCTGATGCTTCAAATTGGTAGTTTTGCTTGCAACCATTACATTGTCTATGACTGGCCTTGTGCTAAAAAATTTAAACTTCTAAGAGTTCTTCATCCAATGGTTAACTTATATTATACAATTATAACTAGCAAAGTCTGGATCTCTAAGCATAATTTTGGGACTGTTTGAGAACTGGGTAATCACCCTGGCTTGTTCCTGCTTACTTTAGAGGTACTGGTGTTCCTGTTCACCTTAGAGGTGTAGGTGTTCTTGTTCATCTAGGAAGTGTGAGTGTTCTTGTTCACCTTGGAGGTGTAGGTGTTCCTGTTCACCTTGGGGGTGTGGGTGTTCACCTTGGAGGTGTAGGTGTTCCTGTTCACCTTGGAGGTGAGGGTGTTCCTGTTCAAATTGAACATGTGGGTGTTCCTGTTCACCTTGAACTTGTGGGTGTTCCTGTTCACCTTGAACATGTGGGTGCTCTTGATCACCTTGGAGGTGTGGTTGTTCCTGTTCACCTTGAAGGTGTGGGTGATCTTGTTCACCTTGGATGTTTGTTCAATAAGGAGGTACAGGTGGGTATTCTTGTTCACTTTAGAGTTGTGGATGCTCTTGTTCTTGTTCATGTTCACCTTGAGGGTGTGGGTGTTCCTGCTCACCTTGGAAATGTGGGTGTTCTTGTTTGTCTTGGAGATGTGGGTGTTCCTGCTCACCTTGGAGATGTGGGTGTTCTTGTTTGTCTTGGAGATGTGGGTGTTCCTGCTCACCTTGGAGATGTGTGTGTTCCTGCTCACCTTGGAGATGTGTGTGTTCCTGCTCACCTTGGAGATGTGTGTGTTCCTGCTCACCTTGGAGATGTGGGTGTTCTTGTTTGCCTTGGAGGTATGGGTGTTCCAGATCACCTTGAAGATGTGGGTGTTCTTGTTCCCCTTGGAGGTTTGGGTGCTCCTGTTCCATGAGGAGGTAGAGGTATAAGTTCCTGTTCACCTTGGAGAGGTAGGTGTTCCTGTTCACCTTGGAGATGTGGGTGTTCTTGTTGAAGGTGTGCATGTTCCTGTTCAACAAGGAGGTGTAGGTGTTCCTGAGTAATGAAAAAGGATTCCTAATTACCTTGGAGGTGTGGGTGTTCCTGTTCACCTTGGAGGTGTAGGTGTTCCTGTTCTCTTTGAAGGTGTGGGTATTCTTCTTCACTTTACGGGTGTGGTGTTCCTGTTAACATTAGAGCTGTAGGTGTTCCTTTTCACCTTGGAGGTGTGTATGTTCCTGTTTATCTTGGTGTTTTGGGTGTTAGAGGTTTGGGTTTGCCTTGAAGGTGTGGATGTTTCTGTTTATCTTGGTATTGTGGGTATCCCTATTCATCTTAGAGTTTTGGGCACTCCAGTTAACCTTGAGGGAGTGGCTGTTCCAGTCCATTCTTAGGGTATGGGTGTTTTTGTTCACTCTCGAGGTGTGGGTGTTCCTGTTCCTCTTGGATATGTGGATGGTCCTGGTAACCTTGGAGCTGTAGGTGTACCTTTACGCCTTGGAGGTGCGGATGTTCTCTTCCACCTTAGCGATGTGGGTGTTCCGTCCTGTTCACCTTGAAGGTGTGGATGTTCCTGTTCATCTTGGTGTTGTGGGTGTTCCTATTCTTCTTCAGGGTGTGGGTTTTCCTGTTCACACTGAAGGTGTAGCTCTTCTCTTCCGTCTTTAGAGCGTGGGTGTTCATGTTCCTCTTGGAGGTGTGACTGTTCCTCTCCATCTTTAGGGTGTGAGCGTTCCTGTTCCTCTTGAAGGTGTGACTATTCATCTCCATCTTTAGGGTGTGGGTCTGTTCACCTTGGAGGTTTGGGTGTTATATCCACTTTGGAGGTGAGGATGTTCCTGTTCATCTTAGAGGCGTGGGTTTTCTATAAACTTTAGAGGTGTGGTTGTTCCTGCCCCAGTTGGGGTGTTCCCGCTCTTCCCATTTTTGCTCAAAATATAAAGAATTCAACAGGGAGGGTGAGAATGGGTGTGGCACATGTGTAGGCCCAGAGACCTAAGTGTGGGAATCACGCCAGCAGTCATAAAAACTGTTAGGTAATTTAACTCTCCACAACTACCAAATCTGAAAACTCAATTTTGGATGGTTTGATTGTTTAACGTTTTATCACAAGAATGCCGAGATGAGTTTGATCATACAGATGTTTACTTTTCTATTAAGAACTTTAAATATCCTGGCAGTTAAGAACACTTTGTCGCTGGGTTTGACTCACAAAGGTCTGTTTGATCCCTGGATGCCAGCGCTAGGATGGGGTTAATTGGCTCGCTGCGTTACATTAGGAAACAAAAAGTTCCAACTTAGCATTACAATCCCCGTCCAAAACGGAAGCGAAAGGAACACGAGCAGGCGAGGGCCATAAACAGGTCATTATTTCACTGCAAGCGTGTTCGGCATGGACATTAATCAGAGCTTTCAGCGTGACTTCATCCATTACTGCATGTTCGGACACGTTGGCTCTGCTGCTCTCTGCACTACCTGCGTACAGATGGCAGAGACTTATTATACCCAATTCATTCTAAATCAAGACAGCAGGCAGACATTGAAACCTGGACTTACCCTGTACACTCTTCATCCCAGGCCCTCCAGCCAGAGCTGGATTCAGACTTTCGGGGGCCCATGGGGCCCTCATACACAGTAATTAAAATAAATGCAAAATTGCCACATTTAGGGCTCGTTCAGAAACATGGCATAGAAGCTGGTAAAGACCAGTGGTTACGCTATGGTTTTACCACCTCCCAACTGCCCACCTGAACAAAGGTATACAGCCACTTAGGAGGGTACATATGCTGTGGGCACAATAATGGGGCACTATTCCTCTCACTAACACCAATGATGGGGCACTATTTCTTCCACTGACACCAACGATGGGCATTATTTCTCCCACTGACACCAATGATGGGGCACTATTTCTCCCACTGACACCAATGATGGGGCACTATTACTCCCACTGACACCAATGATCGGGCACTATTCATCCTACTGACACCAATGATGGGGCACTATTCATCCTACTGACACCAATGATGGGGCACTATTCCTCCCACTTACACCATTGATGGGGCACTATTTCTCACGATGACACCAATCTTGGAACACTATTTGTCAGAGCTGGGCTCAGTCCTTCCTTCTCTGAGCTGGCCGCTGAGCTGTCGGCTAATTGCCAGCTCCTATCTCTCCACAGTTACTCAGCTGTTGATGATATCCTGCTCGTCAGTCCTGCCTACTTAAACCATCCAGTCCAGAGGATCTCTGCCGTTGTCTTGGTCAACATCACAGAAACTATCTCCCGCGATCCTGTTCAAGACTTGCTTTGCTGACATCTGTTCTGGCTCCAGATCCTGCTTGCTGTTCCACTACATTGATCCCTGACTCCTGGCTTGGCTGACTATCCGTTCCAGTTACTGAACTTTGGCTATGTTTTGACTACATTTGTTCTTTTTACTTTTATTGTTAAACAAGTGTGATTTACAGTAACTGTACTTCTGTCTTGGACTGATTTAATGGTTTTTGACACTATTCCTTCCACTGACACCAACCATGGGGAACTATTCCTCATAATGACACCAATGATGGGGCACTATTCCTCTCACTGACAGCAATGATGGGGCACTATTCCTCCCACTAATACCAATGATTGAGCTTTGTTTACCTCCACTGTTGCTGGGGCATATTCAACTCCCACTGACCACAGTCCGGCCCCCTAAAGCCTGAAGGGCAGTAAACTGGCCTTATTTTTGGAAAGATTGGAAACCCTTGATTTGGAGATTGGAACCCTCTGACAGTGCTGGTCAGATCTACCTCTACAGGAAATTCTATCGCTGTACATGTACTTTAATGGTGTACCCTCAGGGGCGGGACTGACAATATTCAAGGGTGGAGCTACATTAAAGCGTTTGTTACCCCAACACTTCATATTCCTGATATGTGCCCGCTGTCTTCTATATTTGTAAAGCAACATTTGGGAGGGAATGACACCCTCTTGCTACCACCTAACACTCAATTATACATACACTTCAAGTGTTTGTGAAGGCACAATTATAAGTCACTGGCAGCCAATCTATTATACTCAGGCATAGCACGCTGTATATGTGTTTTCTAAAAACGAGGCTTGTAAATACCTATTTAGAGCGATCTTCAGGCCGGTCACGTGACTCACGGCCACTTTTCAGCTCCGATACACGGCTACTGCAGGAGGGGCCAAGATCTCCCTCTGACGTCAGTCTGGGAGATCACGTGGCCGTTAAGCCCCTCCCGCAGAAGCAATGTCTCTGAGCTGTAAAGCGGCGGAAAGTCACGTGACCGTCCTGAAGATCACTCTAAAAAGATAGGAGGAGGGGATGAGAGCAGGGGGCGCGGATGACGGAGGGACGTACTCTGACCATGGTGGTCAGGGCTCGGTAGCCCTGATTTTCGTGGTCAGAGCAGAGAGGGGGATACAGGAAGTGGCGGGTTCAGGCAGGTTTTTTTTACAATTTAGAGGGGGCAGATTACACAGCACAAAGTGGAGTTCCACCCAAAAATGGAACTTCCGCTTTTCCGGTTCCTCCCCCCCTCCGGTGTCACATTTGGCACCTTGCAGGGGGGAGGGGGGAGCAGATACCTGTCTAATACAGGTATTTTGCTCCCACTTCCTAGGATAGATACCCGAGACACCCGCGGGTATCTACGCCACTTCCAGCGCCTTCTCTGTCCCCCCCGCTGTCTTCTGGGAGACACACAGGTCCCAGGAGACAGCAGGGACCAGTGGGAACGCGCAACGCGAGTTGCACATGCGCAGTAGGGAACCAGGAAGTGAAGCCGCAAAGCTTCACTTCCTGATATCCTTACCGAAGATGTCGGCGGTAGCACCCGAGAGCCGAGGGACAGATCGGCTTCGGGTGCCGACATCGCGGGCGCCCTGGACAGGTAAGTGTCCATATTTTAAAAGTCAGCAGCTGCAGTATTTGTAGATGCTGACTTTTAAAAAAAAAAAAAATCGGTGGAACTCTGCTTTAATCTGCTTTAAGGGACCAGGATCTGATTTTTTTTTTTTTGGGGTTAACAAACACTTTAAATCATAGAACCTCTGGGGTGGAACTGGCAATATTCAGGGGTGGAGCTTCCCACTCAACATTACATTTTTTTTATTTCTAAAGCCCCCTTTGGGAGGGAAGGGGGCCCCGATTTAAATCTTACCATTTCCAATGAACACTCTTCCCCGCTGTCAGGAAAATAAAGCACTGTAAAAATCAAACAACCTTAGTGGGCCAGTCCTTGAAGAGGGGAGCAACTATGTCCGTTCCCATTGGCAAGAAAGAGGCGTTTAAACGCACGCAAACCACACCCCTTCCTGCAGGTGAGGAAGGGGTTGCAGGCATCCAGTTTCCTTAAGGCCCAGGCCCTTGAAACCATCCAGACAACAAAGCTGACTGCCGATTGGTTGGTAACAGCGATTTGCCTTATTGAATAAGCCCAACAGCAAAGTATCCTGTTAAAGTAACGGCATGGCAATTAGCATGCCCAATTATGCAATGTGAAGAATATTTTATAGAAAGTGTATGGAGTCAGACACTGCCTTCGAAATACATTTCACCATTCATTACCTCTAATGGATCTGTTAGGATGAAATAAATGGGGGGCACGTCACAAAGCAAGCCACGTATAAAACTCCCCTTGTAAATGCAGCTGTAAACCAAGGGCTGATTTTTAACAACTTGCCCTCCAGAAGATTTACCCCCCCCCCCTTCATGACCAGGCCATTTATTGCAATGCATCACTGCGTTACTTTAACTAACACAATTGCGCGGACGTGCGACGCTGTACCCAAATAAAATTGATGTCCTTTTTTTCCCACAAATAGAGCTTTCTTTTGATGGTATTTGACCACCTCTGCGGGTTTTTATTTTTTGTGCTATAAACAAAAAAGTAGCGACAATTTAAAAACAAAAACAAAAAAAACAATATTTTTTATTTTCTGCTATAAAACGTATCCAATAAAAAAAATGAAAAAATCGAATTTCTTAATCAAATTAGGTCAATATGTATTCTGCTACATATTTTTGGTAAAAAAAATCCCAATAAGTGTATATTAATTGGATTGCGCAAAAGTTATAGCGTCTACAAACTATGGAATATTTTTATTTATTTATTTATTTTTTTCTTACTAGTTATGGCGGTGACTTATAACGGGGCTGCAATATTGCGGCGGGCAGTCAGACACTAACTGGCACGTTTAACACTTTGTAGGAACCAGTGACACTAATACAGTGATCAAAGCTACAAATATGCACTGTCCCTGTACTAATGACACTGGCTGGGAAGGGGTTAGACATCAGATGCGATCAAAGGGTTAAATGTGTGCCTAGCCAGTGTTTATGTGTACTGTATGTGCTGCTTTTACTAGGGAAAGGCATTGATCCATATCCCTGCTTTGCAGAAACACAGGATCCATGCCTTTCCTCCTGTCAGAACGGCGATCTGCCTTGTTTACATAGGTAGACAGCCGTTGTGCCTTTGTACCGAAGGATTGGCGGGTACCGGTTGACATTGAGTCTGCGGTAACCGCAGTTCAGCTCCTGCTGTGTATATTCACAGTGGGAGCGGGCCGGTGGTAGCCGGCCCCCTACCCGGAAGTGTCAGATCACGTACTAGGTACATGATCCAGTGTAGCAGTGCCACCTTGCCGCCTTATATAGAAGTTACACTGCCTTGAAAAAGTATTCATACCCCTTGAAATTTTCCACATTTTGTCATGCTACAACCAAAAACGTAAATGTATTTTATTGGGATTTTATGTGATAGACCAACACAAAGTGGCACATAAAAGTGGAAGGAAAATGATAAATGGTTTTCAAAATATTTTACAAATAAATATGTGAAAAGTGTGGTGTACATTTGTATTCAGCCCCCTTTACTCTGATACCTCTAACTAACATCTAGTGGAACCAATTGTCTTCAAAAGTCACCTAATTAGTAAATAGAGTCCGCCTGTGTGCAATTTAATCTCTGTATAAATACAGCTGCTCTGTGAAGCCCTCAAAGGTTTGTTAGAGAACCTTAGTGAACAAATAGCATCATGAAGGCCAAAGAACACACCAGACAGGTCAGGGATGAAGTTGTGGAGAAGTATAAAGCAGGGTTAGATTATAAAAAAAATATTCCAAGCTTTGAACATCTCACGGAGCTCTGTTCAATTCTTCATCCGAAAATGGAAAGAGTATGGCACAACTGCAAACCTACCAAGACATGGCCGTCCACCTAAACTGACAGGCCGGGCAAGGAGAGCATTAATCAGAGAAGAGCCAAGAGGTCCATGGTAACTCTGGAGGAGCTGCAGAGATCCACAGCTCAGGTGGGAGAATCTGTCCACAGGACAACTATTAGTCGTGTTCTCCACAAATCTGACCTTTATGGAAGAGTGACAGGAAGAAAGACATTGTTGAAAGAAAGCCATAAGATCGTGTACACACGATCGGAATTTCCGACAACGGATTTTGTTGTCGGAAAATTTTATAACCTGCTCTCAAACTTTGTGTGTCGGAAAATCCGATGGAAAATGTCCGATGGAGCCCACACACGGTCGGAAATTCCGACAACACGCTCCGATCGGACATTTTCCATCGGAAAATCCGACCGTGTGTACGGGGCATTAGAGTCTGAAAAAGACTTGAGACTGGGGCGGAGGTTCACCTTCCAGCAGGACAACGACCCTAAACATACAGCCAGAGCTACAATGGAATGGTTTAGATCAAAGCATATTCATGTGTTAGAATGACCCAGTCAAAGTCCAGACCTAAATCCAATTGAGAATCTGTGGCAAGACTTGAAAATTTCTGTTCACAGACGCTCTCCATCCAATCTGACAGAGCTTGAGATATTTTGCAAAGAAGAATGGGCAAAAATGTCCCTCTCTAGATGTGCAAAGCTGGTAGAGACATCCCCAAAAAGACTTGCAGCTGTAATTGCAGTGAAAGGAGGTTCTACAAAGTATTGACTCAGGGGGGCGCCATACAAATGTACCCCACACTTTTCACATATTTATTTGTAAAAAATGTTGAAGACCATTTATCATTTTCCTTCCACTTCACAATTATGAGCCACTTTGTGTTGGGCTATCACATAAAATCCCAATAAAATACATTTACATTTTTGGTTGTAACATGACAAAATCTGGAAAATTTCCAGGGGTATGAATACTTTTTTCAAGGCACTGTCTATGGTCGGCAAGTGGTGAGGACAGCTCTCATTGACTAACATGGGATTTCACATGTCATATGACTTGGATCGTCTCAAGTCGGATCCCAAGATACGGCAGCGTGAACTGAACCCAAGCTTTAATTGACACCCGCAGCAAATCGCATGGATGCAGAGAGATTGCTATGTTGTGCGATGCGATGAGGGAAATGCAGCGATTCCTGTGAGTTTCCCGCATCTGTCTGTTGCTGTATACTGTCAGCTGTCGGCAGTTTATTTGTGCGCACCAGAAACAATGTCCACTTTAATCCAACATGGCCGCCAGCGCTAAGTGTAAAAAAGAGCAGCGACGGGGATGTTATTCTTCAGGGTGACTTCCTGTTATATGAACGCCGCTGTCTTCCAAATGGCAAACAACATTATTTTAGATAAAAAAAACAAAACCCGTCCCTAAGATAGAACACAGCAAAGGGGGGGGGGGACTTGAAAAGCAAACCTATTTTGATCTCTTTATTTACAACACTTAAAAGTATACACATCCGTGAGGCTGGGGACAGGAAGAGCGCAGGATCGCATCCCAGATAAGATTATCCCATTCCAAACAGGGAGGGGAAGAAACAGGGCTCTGCTTGGAGGGATTCCCCTGAGCAATGGGTGAGAAAGATTAACATTCATTCCTTATCATTTATACATCGAAATGATACAGACCAAGGAGTTCCCAATACACCATCACCCATAAACTCATATATGCAGGGCCGGGACAAGGGGGGGGGCAGGAGGGGCGGCTGCCCTGGGAGCAATGGTTCACTGGGGGGGGCGCCTTCCTTCTGTGGCAAGGCTGACAGTAGTAGTGACGGGTCAGTGATTTTAACAAGTGAGTGCTGGGTGTAGGATCCCCTACATAATGAAGGGGGAGGGCGGAGCAGTTTGGCATCTTTGACCTGGGCGCTAGGTGACCTTGTCCTGGCATTGCATATATGTTACAGGGGTTGAGTAATACGAGATTGCAAAGGGTTAAATCTGACCTCCGGCCTTCCTTTCAGGGCTGGTTCACACTGGTGCGACAAGCACTCCAACTTCCAGAGCACAAGTTGCATGACGTGTCAAAATCAATGGTTCCCTATGAGAGCCGTCTTAACTGGTCCGACTTTGGAAAAGGTTCCAGCACTACTTTGGTCAGACTTCTGTCCGATTTAAGCTCATAGAATTGAATGGAAGTCGCATCCAAGTCAGATCAGCATCTTAAAGTGTAAGTAAACTCCCCCCCATCGTTTTCAGCCAAGGAAGCTATAACTGCCATGATGCCGCACATGTGATCAGTTTAGACACCAGCCATTGGATGGTTTGACAGTTAGGTTGAGAGCACAACCAATGGGAGTGTAACGTTTCCGACACGTGTCGAAAAATGAAACAGTTTTATGGATGACCCGACTTCTGACATGTGACTTGTGCTCAGAGGCAATGTTAGCAATGGAAAATGTATTGGGAAAAAGAAATGCCCCCCCCCCAGATCCACACAAGAACAGGGTTTGGTATGAATTTTAAAAATCCATAAAAATGGTTACCGTATATACTCGAGTATAAGTCGACCCAAATATAAGCCGAGGCATCAGTAATTTTACCACAAAAAAAACTGGTAAAAGGTATTGACTCGAGTATAAGCCTAGGGTGAGAAATGCGCAGCTACTGTGAGTGGAAAAGAGGGTCAACAATGCCCATTTGCAGCCTCACTGTGCCCATTTGCAGCCATAGGTCCTCCAAACTTCAAACTCGGTAGTTAAGGGTTCCTAGATGCCCCCTAGCTGCAGCCAAAATTTGGGGTCTCTGGACCCAAAGGGTCCTAAAATGCCATTGCTGCAGATGGACACAGTTGACCGAATTTGGGGCCCCGTATCTCGGGGCCACTTGGTACTAGGAACCCCAAATTTGGTGTGCAAACCCAGTGGAGATAGCACAACATATCCAAAGCTGTGGTTCCTAGCACCAAGTGGCCCCGAGATACTGGGCACCAAAGTCGGTTCGGAAAATGTCAAGCACTTTTCTGCAGAAGAGAATGACATTTTCCCAACTGATTTTGGGGCCCCCTATCTCGGGGCCACTTAATGCTAAGAACCCCAGATTTGGATATGTTGTAGTGTTAGTTCCACAGGGTTTGCACACTAAATTTGGGGTTGCTACAACCAAGTGGCCCTGAGATACGGGGCCCCAAATTTGGTTCAGAAAATGTCATTTTCTGCTGCAGAAAAGTGCTTGACTTGAGTATCAGCCGAGGGGGGCACTTTCAGCACAAAAAAATGTGCTGAAAAATTCGGCTTATACTTGAGTATATACGGTACATTTATTTGCTAATTCCCTCTAGTGTTCTCTAGAATTGTTATCCTATATCTCTTATGAGGGGATGAGAGATGCCGCACACCACTAGCTCAACAGGTGAAGAGAAATGTGAACGGCCTCAGCCATGAACTCCTCCTAAGCCCCGCCTCTGATGCATTTCACCCCGCCCATCTGGGCTTAGCCACTCCCCCCCGGGTGGATGTCATATGACATCCTGGGCTTTAAGTGGAGATATCTGAATGATGAGTGCAGCTGCAGGCATCATCATCCAGATATCTTTTTTCAGCTGGCGATTCCCTACAGTGTAAAAGCCATCTTAGCAGATAATCTCTATGACCCTTGGAGGCCAGAAGCAACGTCATGACATCACTTCCTGCACCGGCAGATGTAAACACTGAAATTTTTTTATTTTTTTTGCTGAAAATCTTGAGATCGATTTTTTTTTTTTTAATCTTAGACTATCCTCAGGCTTTCCAGCATAGAGGAGAGATATGGGGACTTGTAGAAGCCAGGTCTTTCCATAAAGAGGACCTGTCATACCCTATTCCTATTTGTTTGCATTCCTTGTAATAGGAATATAAGTGATCAAAAAATAAGAGAATTAAAGGGAAAAAATAAAAATATAAAAATAAAATAGACGATAAAAAAAAAAACAATTTAAAGCACCCCCATCCCCTCGTGCCAGCACGCATACGTAGATCATGCCCGCATATGTAAATGGCGTCCAAACCACACATGTGAGGTGTCGCTGCGATCATTAGAGCGAGAGCAATAATTCTAGCACTAGACCTCCTCTGTAATTCTAAACAGCGAACCTGTAAATATTTTTAAAGCCCCACCTATAGAGATTTTTAAGTTCCGTAGTTTGGCGCCATTCCACGAGTGTGCGCAATTTAAAAGCATGACATGTTGGTATCTATTTACTCAGCGTAACATCATCTTTTATATTTTTATCAAAAATCGGGTATTCATTTTTTTTTTTTTGCATTAAAATTTGCATTAGAAAAATTGACTTAAAATAGCGGCTCCCCGGATAGCTTGTCAGAGAAATAGACATATATATCCTTTCCTATTTTTCTTTCTATTGTCTTTGGGTAGATTTTTGCCCAAGTGAAACAATGGTTACTTAAGTACAGTGGCAGCTGGTGCTCAAAATTGTTCGGGGGGGGGGGGGGGGGGGCGCAAAATAAATAAATAACGAATCAATTGCAGCCACTGTGCCATCAAACGCTGCCACTGTGCCTGTGCCCTTCAAATGCTGCCACTGTGCCCTTCAAAAGCTGCTACTGTGCCCATCAAACGCTGCCACTGTGCCCTCAAATGCTGCCATTGTGCCATCAATTGCAGCCACTGTGCGAAACATTGCCACTGTGCCCATTAAACGCTGCCACTGTGCCCAGCAAATTCTGCCACTGTGCCACCAATTGCAGCCACTGTGCGAAACTTTGCCACTGTGCCCATTAAACACTGCCACTGTGCCATCAGACGTTGCCACTGTGCCATCAAATGCTGCCAGTGTGCCCATCAAATGCTGCCAGTGTGCCCATCATATGCTGCCAGTGTGGCCATCAAATGCTGCCAGTGGGCCCATCATATGTTGCCAGTATGCCCATCAAATGCTGCCAGTGTGCCCATCATATGCTGCCAGTGTGGCCATCAAATGCTGCCAGTGTGCCCATCATGTGCTGCCAGTGTGCCCAATAAATGCTGCCAGTGTTCCCTTGAATGCCCCCAGTGTGATCTCCGCCCGCTCACTGTCTGCCCAGCACTTACCCTGTCTTGGTGGGGCAGCGGGTGACAGCGACGAGCAGGGTCCTTCATGCGTCTCCTGCCGTCCTCATCTCCCGTCCTCTCCTCCTGATAGGTGTCCAATAGCGGCACCTGTCGTTTCAGCCAATCAGGTGACAGGTAACAGACCCGAGCACCTGATTGGCGGAGAGGCGGTTTAGTGTTAGGAAAGCGAATATTCATTTGCTTTTCTAACACAGCTGAGTGACCTGCGAGCGCCCAGCATGGTCACTTTTTTTAACGCCTATTAGAGCCTATGGCACCTAGCACCTATCAGGTGCTTAAAAAAAAAACCCGCCGCTGTAATCAGTTGCCCGGCGCCCGAAAAGGGGCCGGGCGCCTAAATAGGGGATGGCAGCAGCGGCCATAGATAGATTAATGCTTTTGGTGATAGAGGGGGTGGCAGGAGAGAGGGGGCGGCGCCCGTGTGTCCATAAGGACGCATCGCCACTGCATAAGTATAGTTGTTTCTGTTGAACAGATGATAAGACATATTAATATTGATCTTCGAAATATTAGAAAAAAATTGTCCTTCTCAAGCTTCATCAATGTTGTGATATATGGGATCAAGGTGATCCAGACTATGGGCTTTTTGACCTTGCAAACTATTTAATAAAAATTAATATTTAAAAAAAAGATCTCCTCTGTAACTCTAAGCAGGTAACCCGTAAACATTTTTTAAAGTGTCGCCTATGGAGATTTTTAAGTACCGAAGTTTGGCGCCATTCCACAAGTGTGCGCAATTTAAAAGCGTGACATGTTAGGTATCTATTTACTCAGCGTAACATCACCTTCTATATATTTTTATATTAAAAAAATCGGGTTATCTATTGTGTTTTCTTGCATTAAGATTCGTTAAAGTGTATTTTTCCCCCTAAAAAATGGGAAAAATTGCTGCTCAAATACTGTGTGACATAAAAAATTGCAACGACTGCCATTTTATTCCCTAGGGTCTCTGCTAATATATATATATATATATATATATATATATATATATATATATATATATATAATGTTTAGGGGTTCTAGGTATTTTTCTAGAAAAAAAAAATATGATTTTTAAATGTAGGAGAGAAATGCCAGAATTGGCTTGGGCTGGAAGTGGTTAATCATAGAGAAGCGTCAATAGAAGTGGTATAGGGTATTGCGCCCCTATATTTTTAAAATAATTAATATTTAAAAAAGATCTCCTCTGTAACTCTAAACAGGTAACCCGTAAACCTTTTTAAAGTGTCGCCTATGGAGATTTTTAAGTACCGAAGTTGGGCACCATTCCACGAGCGTGCACAATTTAAAAGCTTGACATGTTAGGTATCTATTTACTCAGCGTAATGTCATCTTCTATATATTTTTATATTTAAAAAAATCAGGTTATCTATTGTGTTTTCTTACAATAAAATTTGTTAAAGTGTATTTTTTCCCCTAAAAAAAATGGAAAAATTGTTGCGCAAATATTATGTGACATAAAAAATTGCAACGACTGCCATTTTATTCCCTAGGGTCTCTGCTAAAAAAATATATATATATATAATGTTTAGGGGTAATTTTCTAGCAAAAAAAAATATATTTGATTTTTAAATGTAGGAGAGAAATGCCAGTATTGTCTTGGGCTGGAAGTGGTTAATCATAGAGAAGCGTCGCTAGAAGTGGTATAGGGTATTGCGCCCCTATATCTCTTGTTACAAAGATCGATGTATTTCCTATGCTTTTCAGCTCCATCTATTGGCCACAATGCTGCATTTTTTTTTTTTTTTACTGCCTATATTAAAAGAACATTCGTTTAGAAGAGATAATAGCCTAAAGAACATTCGTTTCTGTTTTGTTTTTTCAAATTTGCTGGACAAATGGCAATTTATTTATTTATTTTTTTGAACACACCCCTAAATGAATGTACACAAATCTAAATATACATTAGTATGGAGAGGAGTGTGTATGATGAGCAGTATCGGGAACACAATGTCTGTGAAAACCCATTAGAGGCCCATTAAATAAGATGTTTCGATTGAAAAGCCCAATCTCAGTCAGGTTTGAATGGCAGCCCCGCAGCTGTTGTTGCTCGCGATGGCTGCGTCGTCTAATCATTATTGGCGTGTGCCTGTCCAGAAGAACTATCTTTAACTAAATCTGCTGAGTTTTGAAAACTAATGCTCAGGAGGAACAATAAAACGGGATAATGTCCTTTCCACCGAGGATGCTGAGCTGAGATTTAACCTTCTCCGCTCCAAGAAGAGAAAGGCTCGAAAAAAAGAAAAAAACGATTGACAAGAACAGGCCAACCCCGCCCCCCAAATCATGGGCCCAATGTCAGACTCGGGAAAGGTTCGAGGGAATATAAATAGAGGCAGGACTGGGACAAGGGGTGGGCAGGAGGGGGCGGCTGCCCTGGGCACTCTGGTATCATGTGAGGTTCGGGGGGCACCACAAGGAGATTGGGTGGAGGGGATTTGTGTTGGGAGGAGCAACTTTGGGAGGGGGGGGGGCTTTAGGAGGTAAGAATTGTTCTAGGAGCGGAAATTTGGGGAGGTGGGCTAGGAGTGGTGATTTGGGGGGGGGGGATTTGTATTGAGAGGGGAGATGGGGGCAGGGCCCTCTGAATAGCATCATGGGCCCCTGGGCAAATTAATGCACTGGGGTCCCTACCAGCCTGCCCCAATTTACACACCTACTCTCAAGAATTAAAGTATAAATAGTTTATAGACTTAAACATATATTGATAAGTTATCGATTTTAAACAATAAGAAAACATGCCATAAAAACAAATCAACACAAAGCGCACAGTACAGGGGGAGTCAGGAGGGCACAGTACTATGATTAGGAGGGCACAGTACTGGTATTAGGAGGGCATGGTATAGGGGGGAGTCAGGAGGGCACAGTACAGGGGGAGTTAGGAGGGCACAGTACTGGGATTAGATGGGCATGGTACAGGGGGAGTCAGGAGGGCACAGTACTGGGATTAGATGGGCATGGTACAGGGGGAGTCAGGAGGGCACAGTACAGGGGGAGTTAGGAGGGCACAGTACTGGGATTAGGATGGCACAATACAGGGGGAGTCAGGAGGGCACAGTACTGGGATTAGATGGGCATGGTACAGGGGGAGTTGGGAGGGCACAGTACAGAGGGAGTCAGAAGGGCACAGTACTGGGATTAGGAGGGCATGATACAGGGGGAGTCAGGAGGGCACAGTACAGGGGGAGTCAGAAGGGCACAGTACTGGAATTAGGAGGGCATGGTACAGGGGGAGTCGGGAGGGCAATGCCCATGCATTAAGAAAGCCCTGGATGGAGGAAGAGGATTTGAGCTAGCATGGGGGATTTGTGCTAGAAAAGGTAATATGGTGTGGGGGGGGGGGGGGCTGGGCGGGCATTTGTGCTGGGAGGGGACATTTTTTTTTTGGGAGGGGGATTTGTGCTAGTAAGGAAGATTGAGGGCATTTGTGCCAGGAGGGGAAATTTGGGGGGAGGGGGTATTTATGCTGGGAGGGGGCATTTGAAGTGGAGGAGGAGAGGATTTGTGCTCAGGGGGGATATTTGAGGGGTAAAGGATTTGTGCTAGGAAGGGGGAATTTTTTTTTGGGGGGGGGGGGGGACTGTGCTGGGAGCATATGTTGAAGGATTTCAGTTAAGCATGCAGATTAACATTCATTTTTTGTTGGTGGGAGGGGATTTTTGCTGACACATAATGTTGATACATCTGGGGGGGGGGTGCAATTTTGCATGTTCGCCCTAGACTCTAGATGACCTTGTCCCGGCACTGAATAGAGGTGCTGGGATGTGAATAGTAAAGAGTAGTAAAGGGGACAGATGGCAATCATTCAAAAGGCTTATTGGATCAGGTTAGGCGGGGTTCAAGGCACCAATGGGCATCCCAATTTTAACCCATTCTTGCGTCTTGAGGGGTATAGGGGGCGGGAGGGATCGGCAATAATGTGACCATATAGAGCTTGGGGCACCAATCTAAACATACATACATGCAGGGCCGGTGCACCCACTAGGCGAATTAGGCAGCCGCCTAGGGCGCACTGTCGCCTAGGGGCGCATCTGACCCTTGCCTTCCCCTTCTTGTCGCCCCCCAAGCTCCCTGCAGAGCCGCTGATAGGGGACCCAGACAGCAAGGAGTTCGGTGCGGCAGGCGGGCGGGTGGCAGCCTTGCAGTGCAGTGTGCAGCTTCTCCCCTCTCCCTCCTATCGGCTTTCACACATGCTGGAGGGAGAGGGACGTCTGTGTAACAGGGCAGGCAGCCAATAGCGCTGCTCTTCTGAGTGGGAGGGCGTGACTGCTAAGTTGCTCCGCCTCCCACTACCTCCTTAGCCAATCAGATTGCCCAGCCCGCCACATTTGACTAGAAGATGCTAGTGGCCAGAGCAGGGCGGGATGGAGAGGATCCGACATACCTGAGTATGAAGAAGAAGGTATGAGATCACACATGAGATCACAATGCATTGCTGGCTGCAGACATTGATCAGTGTGTTCTCCTTCTCCCGTCCTGTGTGTAGAATATGCAGTGATCACACTGATCTCCCCTCCGTCTTCTCACACTGCTTCTTATCTGTGTTTTTATTTACACTGAACACAGGACAGGAGAATGATGATTAGACTTCCACAAGACGCTGCAACTTCAGCTCTTTCTATAGCTATATATTCCATCCAGGTTTTGTTTGAACTTTTATTTGTTATCTTTGAAGGAATTATCTGGTCAGGCTGGGAGAAGCTTCCCAGACCTGTTAACCATTTACTGTCCTCCTGTGCTTGAGAAATGACTTTTGTTTTTTTGGCACTTATATCTTGTAAATTCCTGTTTACACAGTGCAGTGATCAATGTATTTCCACACTGGTTACTGCTAGCCTAGGAAACACTTGTACCATGTCTGCAGTCTCTGATCATCTCCTGTATCATCTCTGCAGTCTCTGATCATCTCCTGTACTATATCTGCAGTCTCTGATCATCTCCTGTAGTATGTCTGCAGTCTCTGATCTTCTCCTGTAGTATGTCTGCAGTCTCTGATCATCTCCTGTACTATGTCTGCAGTCTCTGATCATCTCCTGTACCATCTCTGCAGTCTCTGATCATCTCCTGTACTATGTCTGCAGTCTCTGATCATCTCCTGTACCATCTCTGCAGTCTCTGATCATCTCCTGTACCATGTCTGCAGTCTCTGATCATCTCCTGTACCATGTCTGCAGTCTCTGATCATCTCCTGTACCATCTCTGCAGTCTCTGATCATCTCCTGTACCATGTCTGCAGTCTCTGATCATCTCCTGTGCCATGTCTGCAGTCTCTGATCATCTCCTGTGCTATGTCTGCAGTCTCTGATCATCTCCTGTGCTATGTCTGCAGTCTCTGATCATCTCCTGTACTATGTCTGCAGTCTCTGATCATCTCCTGTACTATGTCTGCAGTCTCTGATCATCTCCTGTAGTATTTCTGCAATAAAGGAGGGCTACAGGCACGGTAGGTGGTGAGGGAAGAGGGCTGTGGGTGCAGTGGGTGGTAAGGCAAGGGAGGCTGCAGGCACAGTAGATGATGAGGAAAGGGGTCCCAGGTGCAATGGGTGGTGATGGAAAGAATGCCTAGGCACAAGTGATGGTTAAGGCGGGGCTGTAGAGAAAATTTTAATGTATCATACAGGGCAAGGGGCTTCATGATCCAGAGCCCACCAAAGACCAAAGTCCTCAGCACCAGGCCCATGATGCTCTTAATCCAGGCCAAACGGCCAGGGTCGCAAAGGTCGCACTTGCAATCAGGCCCTGGTGTTCACAGTGAAATAGTTAGAAATAATGCACTGTCATATTGTCACACAATACACACTGGGATCTGTGATCAAAGAGTGTGTTGTGCTATTATTTAATGACACTGCACAAAGCCATTCAGTGTATTTTTTTTTTTTTTTGGGAGGGGGGGGGGCGCAAGTTGCTGGTCTTGCCTAGGGTGCAAAATAGTCTAGCACCGGCCCTGCATACATGCTACTATTGGGTGCAGGTGGAAGAAAGCTTGTCCTGGCTCTATGCCACTGCTAGAAATAAAAAATCAAACCGCTGCACACCAACACAGCCCTAGTGCAAGATAGTAAACATGACATTAGCCTGGCTCCATACAGGCCACATCCCAATGCATTTCGCCCTTCCCACAGGGCTTAGTCATGGACCTCCATGACTAAGCCCTGTGAGCAGGGTGAAACGAGTTGGGGGCGTGGCCTGGATGGAGCTGGGCTGAAGCCGTGTTGGACAGAAAAAAATCAAACTGCTGCAGGCCAACACAGCCCGAGTGCGAGATAGTAAACATGCCATCACCCCGGCTCCATACAAGCCACATACCAACGCATTTCGTCCTGCCCACAGGGCTGAGTCATGGACCTCCGCGACTCAGCCCTGTCAATATGGAGGAACGCATTGGGGGGAGTGGCCTGGATTGAGCTGGGCTGCAAAGAAAAAAATCAAACCACTGACACCAACACAGCCTGAGTGCCAGATAGTAAACATGACATCAGCCCGTCTCCATACAGGTCACACTCCAATGCATTTTGTCCTGTCCACAGGGCTTAGTCGTGGACCTCCATGACTAAACACTGTGGGCAGGGCGAAACACATTGGGGGGGGGGGGGGCATGGCTTGGTTGGAGTAGAGCTGAAGCCTTGTTCACTATCTCGCATTCGGTGTGCAAGGTTTGATTTTTTTTCACTCCAGTGGCTATTACACTGGTCACATGATCGGGAGCCGGTCCCGCCAGCTACCAATCGTTAGCAGTGACTGAGAGCTGTCTTTGACAGCTCAGTCTCTGTGCTGGGAGCGTGCAATAGGTGCTTTCTCAGCATAGAAACATTGGCTGCCCAGTGATACATATGTGAAGGGTGTGGGTGTTAAAGCCCACCCTTTTGCCGCCGCACATATAAGTAGCGCCAGACCAAATTAATAAAGAAGTCCAAAACAGCTTCAGTGATTCACAAACCATCCGACCCGTTTCCAGTTCCTCCACCCCAAACTCGCTCCTCCATGTCTTTATGGACCTTGCTTTGTGCACTGGTCCAAACCATTTGGTGGAGGGGGGATTATGGTGTGGGGGTTGTTTTCAGGGGTTGGGCTTGGCCCCTTAGTTCCAGTGAAGGGGATTCTTAAGGCGCCATCATAACCAAGACATTTTGGACAATTTCATGCTCCCAACTTTGTGGGAACAGTTTGGGGACGGCCCCTTCCTGTTCCAACATGACTGATCACCAGTGCACAAAGCAAGGTCCATAAAGACATGGATGAGCGAGTTTTGGGGTGGAGGAACTTGACAGTCCTGACCTCAACCCGATAGAACACTTTGAGATGAGAAGAGCGGAGACTGTGAGCCAGGCCTTCTCGTCCAACATCAGTGCCTGACCTCACAAATGCGCTTCTGGAAGAATGGTCAAACATTCCCATAGACACACTCCTAAACCTTGTGGACGGCCTTCCCAGAAGAGTTGAAGCTGTTATAGCTGCAAAGGGTGAGCCAACTCAATACTGAACCCTACGGACTAAGACTGGGACGCCATTAAAGTTCATGTGTGTGTGTAAAGGCAGGTGTCCCAATACTTTTGGTAATACAGTGTATATGAATGGTTTTCACTGGTAAACATGGGGTACGACTTGCCATGCGACGTTGATGTCCAAAGTCGCATGACAAGTCTCACAAGTGTGAATTGGGACTAAATTAAGCCAAACACTCTTGATCCTCCCACCCCTATATAAATGCATCGTCTAATGACGGTGACAGCGCTTTTTTTTTTTTTATCGTCACACTAGCAATGCTCACCCGGTTTTCTCTGCTTCCTGTAAACTCAGCTATGCATCTCCCTCTCCCATCCATCACTCCCTCCCACTCTGCAAGCCTTATTTCAACTTTCAGCTGATGTGCGGCAATGCGGCATAAAAAATGAATTTCAGGCAACCGTACCAGATGAACTGAAAGGTACGCACACGTAAGGTGTTTTTTTTTTATTTATTTTTTTTGCAAGACGGAGTCCTTTGAGCCAAACACTTTTTCTATGCAAGCCACAGGATAACAAGCCAGGTCTTATGGAGGTCAGCACTGAAACAAAGCGAATCAATCCGAACGTCCTCTTCTAATTAACTCCGGCCAGATGTGGATACTCAGCCAAGGGCCCCAAAGGACAGTTTGGTCACCACTGATGTACATCATCAAACTTACATCACATGATATACACCTCCTGCCATCCCAATCAAAGGCTGGCCCCGCCTCCCAGGTGACATTGCCAACAATTATCCAATCAGAGCGGGCCGTCAATGAGCAATGCACCAAAAGTCAAACTGCTCACAGTTGCAAAGTGCGAGTTGTGTGATTAAAGTTGAAGGGGACAGCCGGTCGCTATAGCTTAGATTATACAGCCTGCAATTCTCGGGGGGGATGGGGGAGGAGGCTGCAGGCTGCTAACTCAGCAGATTGGCTTCTGGTGCTGCACCGCAGACTGGGGGGGGGGGGGGGGGGGAGGGGCTGTAATGCTGCAACCATCATCACTAATCACACATACATTCCAACGCCGACCGTGCAACCTAAACCCTCCGTGGTAACGGCATCAAGATACGACGGCTGAGCTGCAGCAACATTAACCTCTATATCAGTGGTCTCCAAACTGCAGCCCGGGGGCCGGATGTGGCCCTTTGCTTGCCTTTATCTGGCCCTTGGGGCACGATTCCTCCCATTGACATTAACACTGGGGCATAATCCTGCCACTGCCACCAATGATGGGGCACTATTCCTCCCACTGACACCAATGATGGGACACTATTCCTCCCACTGACACCAATGATGGGTCACTATTCCTCCCACTGACACCAATGATGGGGCACTTTTCCTCCCACTGACACCAATGATGGGGCACTTTTCCTCCCACTGACACCAATGATGGGACACTATTCCTCCCACTGACACCAATGATGGGGCACTTTTCCTCCCACTGACACCAATGATGGGGCACTATTCCTCCCACTGACACCAATGATGGGACACTATTCCTCCCACTGACACCAATGATGGGACACTATTCCTCCCACTGACACCAATGATGGGACACTATTCCTCCCACTGACACCAATGATGGGGCACTATTCCTCCTACTAACACCAAGGATGGGGCACTATTCCTCCCACTGACACCAATGATGGGACACTATTCCTCCCACTGACACCAATGATGTGGCACTATTCTTCCCACTGACACCTATGATGGGGCACTATTCATCCCACTGACACCAATGATGGGACACTATTGATCTTTTATTAAAAGAATCAAGCAACCAATTTTATACAAAAGTAAAAAACAAAACCATAGTACAAAACTTCAACAGAAATCCAAGGAATACACATCCATGTTCAGAATATATACAATATATACATAATCCATTACCAAAACTATTTACATAAAGCAGCAGAGAGGGCCTAAGAGGCACAACCCATCACCTATGTACGCAGCCATTTATCAAAAATTAATCCAAAAAATAATCTAGGGTGATAAGAGACAGACAGCCACACCCAGGAAAGAGATTCCTGGCAGTCAGGGAGGCTTGAAACCCCTCCACGCCTTCAACCAAGCCTCCTGACTCCGCTTGTCTCTCTCGAGCACCCGAATCTTCTCCACCTCATGCAAAATGTCATACACCACCACCTGAACAGGAAGGATTTTACGCCGAATGCAGACCTGACACCGTGCGTTCCAAGTGAAATAACGGACTACTAGGCTAACTAGAAAAAGTGTATCTAAACAAAATACCCCACCAGTATTGAATGCTCCATACACCCACTCAGCATAACCCAGCCTGGAGAGGAAAGGGACACCGAGGGCCCGTCCCACCTGTTTGTACACCTCTATGTTAAAAGGGCAATGAAGCAGAAAATGGTCCATAGTCTCCTCCTCACCTGCACACTCCTCCCGAGGACAGCTACGATCCACCCCACTGCGGAATTTCAAATTGCCCCTAACATAGAGCCTCCCATGGAAGCACATCCAGGCCAGATCCCTGAATTTAGGAGGTACTCTGTCCAAATTAATAAGTCTTAACCCTGCCCTCAAAACTGGGCCTGGGCAATCCCTTAAGGCCAGTGGGTCATGAAAGACTTCGCTCAAGACTCGACTCATAAGGACTTTCCTCGGAACCGATCTGAGATCTTCAGCCGACAATCGCCACTGCCGTAATAACTTCAGGCACGGAGCGACATAGGCTGGTAGCTGACCACGATGACCCCTGAGATTCTTCACTTGGCCACCTTCTTCCCAAAGTCGCAGAAAAGGCCTAAACCAAGATCTAAAAATGCCTGCCCATCCAGGAGGTTCCACTGCAAGCATATTACCAATATTAAACTTGAGAAAAAGCAGTGAAAAGAAAAGAACTGGGTTGACCATACCTAAGCCACCCTCCCTCCTGGATAGATAGGTGACATTCCTCTTGATGGGGTTCAGTCTGTTCCCCCACAACATCTGGAAGAACACACTACTGACCCTAGCATAGAGAGACACTGGCAAGATGCAGACAAAGCTGACATACAAAAAGATCGGAATCAGATAAGTCTTAATCAGATCAACCCTTTCCCTCATAGATAACTTCCATTTCTTCCAGCTGACCACCTTAGTATTGGCAATTTCCAGTCTGCCTTCCCAGTTTTTGAGGCCATAATCGCCGGGTCCAAATTCAATGCCTAGAATCTTAATTCTTTCCTGGGGCACTGGAAAGGTGTCCGGGAGATCAAAACCCTCACCTTCCTTTCCCATCCAGAAGACTTCACTCTTTTCCTGATTGATCTTGGAGCCTGATGCTTCAGAATACCGTGATGTCAGAGAGACCACCTCCTCTGCTTCATCCGCCCCGGTGACAATCACCGACACATCGTCCGCATAGGCAACAACCCTCAAAGGCGGCTCACCCGGGAGACCCACCGGTACCCCACACAACATGCCGCTCTCTAGCCTCCTGATGAAAGGGTCGATTGCAAACACATAGAGCAGGGGACTCAGGGGACAACCCTGGCGCACCCCGGAGCCAACCTCAAAGGACTGCCCAACCCAACCATTAACAAGAGGAAAGCTTTCTGCCCCCTTATACAAGACTTTTAACCAATCGACAAAACCACCCGGCAGACCGTACTTACTAAGGAGCAACCACAGGTACTCATGGTTGACACGATCAAAAGCCTTTGCCTGATCCAATGTCAGCAAATACTTTCCCCAGCCTGCAGCCCTGCACCGCTCCAAGGCCTCCCGGACAGCTAAAACCGCTGTGAAGGTGCACCTACCCTGGACCGAACAGTGCTGATGGCGAGAAAGCAAAGACTCTGCTACTGACGATAGGCGCCAGAAAAATATCTTTGCCAGTATCTTTCTATCGACATTAAGAAGGCTGATGGGGCGCCAATTCTCAATCAACGAAGGATCTTTACCCTTTGAAAGAAGAATCACAGCCGAGTGCCTCATGGAAGGGGGAAGTACCCCCTCAGCAAGGCAACTGTTAAAAACCTCTACCAAATGTGGGGCCAGAATAGACTTAAAGGCTTTGTAAAACTCAGCTGTCAAGCCATCCGGTCCAGGTGACTTTTTGATGGCAAGTTGTTCAATTGCCCTCATCACCTCTTCAACTGTGATCTCCTCTGTCAAATTCATCAATGGGACATCTTCATCATTTAGACCTGGAGTAGAGTCCAAAAAGCTTTCCATCTTGTCACGGTCAAGCTCTTTCCTCCCAAGAAGGTCAGCATAAAAGGACCTCACGACCTCCAGAATCCCTGACCTGGACTTTGTCAAGGAACCTGTACTGTCTTTAAGGCCAACGACCGTTTTAACAGCTACACCTTGTTTGCAGTTCTGGTAAGGGTCAGGCGAGTGGTACTTCCCATAGTCCCTCTCCAGAACCAAAGAGGCATGCCGGTCATATTGACACTTCCTGAGAAGGAGTTTCACTTCGGAGATTTCCCCAGGATCTCCACCTCTCGAGACAAGAATATCCAGCTTCCTCCGTAAACGTTGGTAGGTCATGTATTTATTAAACTGTTTTCTATTGGCTAGGCCCCTGAAGAATCCAGCGATCCTCTTTTTGGTCAGCTCCCACCACTCAGCCTTGCTGCTACAAAAGTCCAGGATGGTCACCTGTGCCTGAAAGAATTCCTCAAAGGATTGTCTAACATGTTCTTCCTTGAGTAGAGTTGAATTCAATCTCCAGATGCCCTTACCCCTCTGAGGGGCGTCTGAAGCATTCAGGACCACAGATAGCATACAGTGATCAGAGAACTCCACTGCCTGCACCATTGGGGGTGAGAAAGCAGAGGTCTCCTTAAAAAAAAACCTATCTATTCTACTCTGACTATTACCTCGATGAAAGGTGAACCCAGTGTCATCCGGGAGGTGCTTAATGTGCACATCCACAAGACCAGCATCCCTAACCATACTATTTAAAAAAACGCTATCATATCCCAGCCTGTCCTTGAAGTCCTTCCTGTCCTTGGGCCTAGTTACTGTATTAAAGTCACCTCCAAAGACCACTTGCCGGGATGTAAAAAGAAATGGCTTGATCCTTGTAAAAAGGCATTTCCTGTCCCACTTTGTGTGCGGCCCATAGACATTAATTAGGCGCAGGTCCTGCCCTCCCACAAGGACGTCTAAGACCATACATCTCCCAATCTCCACCTCAATAACCCACCAGATAGTTACCATGCCGGTTTTAAACAACACCGCCACACCGCCGTAAGGCTCGGCCGCAAGAGACCAGTAAGATGGACCATACCTCCACTCTCTCTTGGCCATATGAATATCTGCCAAGGAGGTGAGCCTAGTCTCTTGCAAAAATAAAATTTCAGCATCTAATTGGCTGAACAAAAAGAAGGCCATAGAACGAGCTCTTACTGACTTAATGCTGGCGACATTTATTGTCACCACTTTTAACGGAGGGGGAACCGCCATTTGGGTTATTGGGTGGATTGCTTCTTAGCTCCCCTCTGCTGCTCATCACCAGAAGCCTCTCTCTTTCTTGAGGCCGCCTCAAACTCCATCTCAGAATCAGAACTTCGCTCCGAAGAAGCTCCAGATGAGGAAATCTCCCACTTAGAGGACCTATAACGGTTGGAGACAGGCACTGGAGCCTGTTCCGTCCTCACCACCTGCTTCTTCCGCTTCCCAACCTTCCTTCTCTCCTCCAGGTACTGCAGGTCAGCTTCAGAGATGCCCTTATCTCCTGTTTTTTTCTTTGAAGTCTTTACAGAAGACTCCTTTAGAGAGACAGAAGCGATCTTTTTAATACCCACTACCACTCCTGGTGGGGGGGTTGCTCCCTTTGAATCTGACTTAGGAGGGGTAGACTCCTGGGGGGTAACTGACTCGGGGGGCACAGACTTGGAAGGTTCTGACACATGAGGAGAGGGTACAGTAGGCTGGGGGGACACAGAGACAGATAAAGAAGGAATACTTACAGACACAGGAGGGGTGGCCACAGGAACTGGGGAGGGACCCTGAGCAGGACCAGGGGAGTCAGTCACCGCAGAGGAGGATGGTACACCAGGGGCATCACCCTCCATCCCGTCCAGCCTTGACATGTCATCAATTACCTCCTTCTCCATATTGTGCCAGGCTTCAGGACATCTGCTGTAGGGGTGGCCAAGGCGCAGGCACAGGTTGCACCTGATCATCTCGGTGCAGTCCTTGGCCATATGACCCTGACCCCGACACACTGAACATATCAAGGCTGAACAGGAAGAGCTCAAATGCCCCTTTTCTCCACAGCGGTGACACAGCTTCGGCTGACCAGGGTAGAAAATAGTCATCCTATCCCTCCCTATAAAAGCTGAGGAGGGCAGGTGACGGACAACATTCCCATCCCTGGCCAACCTGACTGTAACCGACCAACCCCCAGTCCAGATGTTACGTTCATCAAGTATTTTGCTGGGCTTAGTCAAAACCTCACCATAGTTCCTTAACCAGACCTCTAGGTCCCGAGCAGGAACACTCTCATTGGTGAGTATGATGGTTATCTTTTTCACCGTTGACCTTTGCGAAACCGCAACTGGGGCCAGACCTTCCCATTCAGGTCTTGACCTGCACCGAGCCTCATATCGCTCCCAGAACAGGTCAAGACCCTCTGGCCTGGTGAAACTAATGGTATAATCCCGTGTCCCAGCAACATGTATTAGAGCATACAGGTCATTTGCCCCAAAACCCATCCCCAAAATCAAATCCACCACTGCACGCCGTGCTGGAGGGATCGCACCACCTTCCCATTTGAGAATTACCACATTTCTTCTCGGACCCCCAGCAGAAGCCAGAGACCCAAGACCAGATCCTGGGGTGCCCAAAGTGGTAGGCTGCAGGGGGAAACCCCGCTTGGGGGCGGAGCCACCAGGAGCAGAGCGTACCACCTGAGCAAACGTGGGTTTATCAGGGCCAAGGCCCCACACTGAAGTCACAGTAGTCTGTTCATTATTATTATTTGCTTGGACTGAGCTGGGACGATTGTCCATCACACTTGTACAATTGCTATCAGTCACACACACGTTCAATTTCCCATCAGGAATAGTCACAGTTGCTGCAATACCAGCTGTCTCCTGATGCTGCACTGTAGAGTCTCCAGCAGCTGTGGGGCAAACATCTTTAGACTCAGCCAAAGGAGAGTTAATAGGCTCTGCTGACACCGGTAGTTCCTTTTCAGAAATGTCATTTTTTAAATGCAGCTCTTGCTGCGCTGCAGCATTAGCAGGTACAACATTGCTACACATAGCATTAGAAACTTGAGTGTCACTGGGCACACTTTCAACATTGCTCATGGTGTTAGATGACACAAAAACAGATTCATCCCCTGCTTGGGGCTTGACATTATCAGGCACATTATCAGTTATGTCCTCATCACCAAACGCCAGCTGATCCCCCCGCACAGGAGACTCCATTACCTGGATGGCCCTGAGCATGCCTCCTGAGTCCTGGGAAGGCATGGGGCTGCTTACCTCTACCTGAGGGGGCAGGGGGTCAGAACTGGGGGTCTCCTCCTCCACCTCCATCTTTGTCATCCTCGCAAACCTTTTATCATTGTAAAACTTTTCCTTAAATGGCCCATCTCTTCCTTCCATGATGGACACAATGGTCTCCTGATGTTCCACCCGGACCTTGGCCAGTTGGATCTCCGGATCCATGGACCCTCGTTTCTGGCTGTGCAAGCCCTCACGCTGCCTTCTCAGGCGCTTCAGCTCCGCTCTCAGTTTATAGAGCTTGTCTCTTTCTCTATTCAGGGCTTTAATCCCGGCCACCACTCGCTCCTGAATTGCCTCTGAGCCTTCATCCTTACCAGGGGCAGAAAGATCACAAGCCATGGTTTGTACAGAGGAAGGCATGTCACCTGATGGCCCAGGAGATGGCTGAGAGCTTCCAGCAGGAGAGGCCCTGCTGGCCTCCATGGCTTCCCCAGAAAGGGGCCAGGAGAGCTGGGATAGATTTCCTCACCAGTCCCCTCTCACACGGATCTGCAGCAGCTCCAGACAGACAGCCTCCTCCTGACACACCTGTGCTCCAATGATGGGTGGGGCACTATTCCTCCCACTGACACCAATGATGGGGCACTATTTCTCCCACTAATACCAATTATGGGGCACTATTCCTCCCACAGACACCAATGATGGGGCACTATTCCTCCCACTGACACCAATGATGGGGCATTATTCTTCCCACTGACACCTATGATGGGGCACTATTCCTCCCACTGACACCAATGATGGGGCACTATTCCTCCCACTGACACCAATGATGTGGCACTATTCCTCCCACTGACACCAATGATGGGGCACTTTTCCTCTACTGGCACCAATGATGGGGCACTATTCCTCCCACTGAAACCAATGATGGGGCACTTTACCTCCCACTGACACCAATGATCGGGCACTTTTCCTCCCACTGACAAAAATGATGGGGTACTATTCCTCCCACTGACACCAATGAGGAAGAATAGTGCCCCATCATTGGTGTCAGTGGGAGGAATAGTGCCCCATTACTGATGTCAGCAGGGTTAATTTTGACAGCAAATTTCAATTTAGTTTTAGTCTTAGGACTAAAATGGCATTTTAGATATAGTGCCATTTTAGTCTTCTCCAATTGTTTTAGTTTTAGTCGTATTTAGCCGACTAAACCTCCAGTAGATTTTAGTCGACTAAAACAAATTTTAGTCTTCTTAAACCTAATGGGTGTAATTAAATTGTAATGCATTATTTAAGCATTTCTCTACAATTTGCAAACTCATTATATACTGCTGGAGTGAAAAATCTAATATGTTATTTATTATGGTATTGAGCTATGAACATGCACTACAGACCAGTGTTCATTTTGAAGTAAAATTTCAATGTAGTTTTAGTCTAATGCCGCGTACACACGAGCGGACTTCTCGACCAGACTGGTCAGACGGACCGAATCCGGCGGACAATCCGACCATGTGTGGGCTCCATCGGACCTGTAGCGGACTTTTTCGGTCAAAAATCTGACGGACCTAGAAATGAAACATGTTTCAAATCTTTCCGACGGACTCGAGTCCGGTCGAAAAGTCCGCTCGTCTGTATGCTAGTCCGACGGACGAAAACCGACGCTAGGGCAGCTATTGGCTACTGGCTATCAACTTCCTTATTTTAGTCCGGTGTACGTCATCACGTACGAATCCGTCGGACTTTGGTGTGATCGTGTGTAGGCAAGTCCGTTCGTTCAAAAGTCCGTCGGAAGTCCGTCAAAAGCCCGTCGAAAGTCCGTCGGACCAGTCCGGTCGAAAAAGTCCGCCCCTGTATACGCGGCATTAGTCTTTTGACTAAAATGGCGTTTTAGTCGTATTTTAGTCATCTCAGTTGCTTTAGTTTTAGTCGTTTTAGTCGACAAAATTAAAACTGGATGTCAGTGGGAGAAATAGTGCCCCATAACTGGTATCAATCAGAGGTATGGTGCTCCATTGTTGGTAGGTATCAGGGGGAGGAATAGTGCCCCATCATTGATGTCAATGGAAGTAATAGTGGTCTCATCAATGGTGTCAATGGAAGGTATAGTGCCCCATTGTTAGTGACAGTGGGAGGAATAGTGCCCCATGATTGGTGTCAGTGGAAGGAATAGTGCCTCATTTTTGTTGTCAGTGGGAGGAATAGTGCCCTATCATTGGTGTCAGTGGGAGAAATAGCTGCTCCATTAGGGGCCGCCCCCCTAATCCATGCGCCAAGCCCCTAATCTACATGCAGGGCGCCGGAGGCATGGATTTCAATTGGGTTTTTTTTTTTTTTTAAGCACATGATTAGAGCCTGGGGTTCTAATTGGCTTCAAAAAAGGATGGGCTTTGTGTGCAGAGCTTTGCGCCCTAAGCCCACCCAGTTGCGTGGCAGTAGCGAATTAATATTTGCTAATGTCTTCCTGCTTCTCTTCCCGGCCAATCAGGAAGGGCGGAGGATCAGCGCAACAGCCTCTTCAAGCTTCCAGGAGCCCTACCCCGGATCCAGCACCACCTCGTCATCGGCCTCCTAAGGTGAGGCCACTGATCGCCACCTTCCCATCCGTCCCACACGCGTGGGGGGGGGGGGTAGTGTGAGTGAGGGGGTCGGGTTCATTTGCTGCCCCCCAAAAATATTGAACACCAGCCGCCACTGGCTATACCTGCAAAAGGGGCCAGTCTAAAGTCATCTAGCAGGACTTCATCTTCTGACTAAAGTTCCACTTTAATTTGTATCACTTTTCTCTCTGGGAACTCAAAGCCTTAGGAGTTGAGGCAGCCATCTTGAATCAATGTACCTACCAGAGAGTCTTTGGAGTGTGGGAAGAAGCAATTACAGTGACAAAATGCAAACGGCAGATCATTTCCTGGGTTGGGATTTGAATTTAGGACGCTAGCACTACAAGGTGGACGCGCTAACCGCTAAGTGGCTTCATTTTCCAACCGTGGTTCAATCACTGTATAGATATAACTGCAAATACAGAAAAATAGCCAACAACAATATGATTCCTATAACTTAATCTTGGATGGCATAAACATAAATGTGAGCACCAACTAGACCATCTTAGTATTTTATTTTTGCCTGTCTCTTTTCGGGGAGACTTCCTGTCCTGATAGCCATTACCTGGATATACCCTGTTTCCCCAAAAATAAGACCTAGCGTGATTGTCGGTGATGGCTGCAATATAAGCCCTACCCCCCAAATAAGCCCTAGTAGGTCTTATTTTCACGGTAGGGCTAATTTTCGGGGAAACAGGGTAGGTCTTATTTGGGGGGGGGTAGGGCTTATATTGCAGCCATCACTGTCAATCACGCTAGGTCTTATTTTCGGGGGAAACAGGGTAAGTGACGACAAATCTGTTCCCAATGACGAGATTCCCCCTCGCTTCCAGAGACCAAGGAAACTAGGGAACATCTCTCTAAGGAGGGCAGCAATGTGAACACGGATCATGGCACTGGATCAAGAGTTAGTTTTGCTTCTCAGCATTAGATTAAGTCCAAAATGAGAAGTACAACGGCTCAGGCTAAAGGACTGTATAACATGAAGGCACCTTGAAGGCACCTTGAGTGGTTAAAGCAGGATATAGGAAAAGACCAAAGAAACCGCACCACAGGTTCAGGATTTCAAGTCACCTTGTTGCGGGGGTTACAACATTCCCCCTTTATCAGGACTTCGGGTGCTGGTTTGAAAAAAATAGTGAACTCACGTGGAATAAAAGGAAGGTGCTTTAGTTCAGGAGATGTCTGCTTTCATACCTTTCTCTAAAAAGGGCTGATTTTGTAAGAAGCTCTCCAGCAATATTAAGAAAATCTCTAACCTTTACATACTCCAAAAATGAAAAAGAAAAGTTTTGGTTGGAACTGTCTTTATCTTTCTAGTGATCTCACTACAATGAACTCAACCTGAATGGTAGGTATAAGTTACTGTACTTTTTACATGGTTGGCATTGGCACTGTGGTAAGACGTCATATACTGTATACATATATACAGAGAGAGAGTAAAAGAATTACCTTTCAGACTCCTGCTCCATTGTCTGTGGCTTGACCTCAAAGTTATTGAAACTGCTCATGTCAACATATCCATCATTCTCATTGGCGGAATTCAAAGCCCTGCAGGGATCCTCAAAAAATTCTGTAAAGGTCCCCGCTCTCGCTGGTCTTCGAGGTGGAATCTGTATATTTTCATAGTCTGAATTCATTGCCGGGATGTTTTCATAATCAGAGGTGTCAGTGTTGGGAAAAGAAATAGACCTGGGTTTAGTTAATGGCAAAGGCATAAACGGTGGCCTGGAACGATCCTCAAAGGACTCAACCCTAGCCACGCTCCTGGTAAAGGCCTTGGAAGTTCCTTTCCTCTTCATGTCCTTGTAGAAGAGGATAGCTGTGGGGGAATCAGGATAACAATGCATCCCAGAACGGCTCTGCAGTTGAGGAGAATTACCAAGACTCCTTCGTTCCATGTCTATAAATCTGGATGGTCCATGGTAGCTTGACTCTGAAGAAGACCTTGATGAAGCCACGTTGACGTCAACGTGGACCTTGTTTTCTGTCTTCTTCTTAAACTTTAAGGTGAGGAATTTTTTGAATGATGACTTTTTCTTTTTGAAAGATTTGTCAGAAGACTCATTTTCGATCAAAAGGGATGGGGAGCTTTTGGTAATGGGTTTCTTTGTAATGCTGGCTAGTTCAAAGGGTGGTGGAATGTCAACCACAGAGGTAGGTGTGGACATTCCGCTGGAGGAATGATAATTTCTTTGTGAAAAGCTACCAGAAGAACTAATAAGATATGGAGAGAATGTGATGTCGGATTCAATGTACATTGAAGCTGCATTTTCCCTGCCCTCTACAGAGTAAGACCGCGGGTAGAGAATAAAGCGGCTTGGCTTCCTAGGTAGAGCCCTGAGAAAGTCAAAATGTTTTGACTCTTGCTTTCCACTCTTTGTGTTGGCGAACGGGTCATTGCTTGGAGGCTGAGCATCCATCTCTGCTGCTGTCTCTTCCGGGACAGTCTCTGGGACATTACCAGGTATTTTTCCTGAGTAGGATCTCGTCCTTGTGACAATGTTTTTCCTGTCAATGCAGAGTAAATGGTTTTCCCCTTCCTGGTTACATTCCTCCATTATACAATGAGGCCTAGTGACTTCCCCCTCTGGCTTGTTGTAAGAAATGTCCTCTGTTTGTAGCAACTTCCTGTTTCTGGAATGGACACTGTCCTCCAGTACATAAGGGTTGCTGTCATCCTCCTCTGGCTCTAGAGGTATCTCAGCCACTGGTGTGTTTTCCGCAGTGTCCCTTGGGAGCTCCTTGACCTCTGTTTCCTGATCTTCAGGTGACACCTCTGCTGTGTCAGCTCCATCCTCTCCAAGTCTTTCACCCTGTGCGACGAAAGCTGGGTCATCCTCACATGTGTTATTTCCTTCACTATCTGCAGCTGTGTCGGTGAGCTCAGAAGGTTGTGGTGGTGTTGTTTCCTTGTTGAAACATCCAGTCTCAGAAAGAGGCTCAATTTCATCTATCTGCTCCTTCTCAGACTCTGGCAATGGCTCCAGAAGGGTGGTAGAGGTTCCTGTATCTAGAGGTTGCTCAACTGACTCATTCGCATCATCACAACCCTCATTCTCGAAGGGAATGATTTGGCAGCTGTCATCAAAATTGTCTTCTACTGTATCTTCACCTTGAGAGCCCTCAGCTATCTGAAGCGTATCCTGTGTTGTTTCTTCCACTACCTCACTGATTTCACAGACCTCATTGTCTTCTTGCTCTTCTGCCTCCTGAAAAGTAGAGTCTGGTAGAGTCTCTACCAACTCCTCATTAATGTCCATTGATGGTTCACCACCGTCACTCTCAATGGTCAGTTGAACACTGTCAACAGCCGGGTCATCTGTGCTTTCTAGCACATGATCCATAAGTTCTATGGAGACTTCTTGCTGTGTCTCGGCTGTCTCGTCACATGTTTCTGATCCTAGACATTCATTCATGGCATCAGTACTTAACAATTCATGGTCAGGTGCCAGTGAAGATGCATGAATGTCTTCACAGTCTTGGAATGGGCTATTGTGGCAAGGAGCCTCTTCCAAAGAGATCTCACAGTTTTCCATTCCTTCATTTTCATCTTCTGCTGTAGGGCTATCCTCACCATCCTCTGTCAAAATGACATCTTCACAACTTGTGTCTTTAAGATCTGTGTCCCCTTTCTCTGGATCAATGTTACATTCATTGCTGTCAGTGGGTAAGAAATCATCCATGTCCCCTAGGTCATTTTTGAATTGCATTGAGCCAGAATTAGGCACTAAGCTATCGGCCTCAGCCGTTGATGAAGATCTTAAGCTGAGAGCATCGGTGTTGTCACTGTCATCAACTTCTGTAGAGTCCCCGGATTCAACATCCCTGGATGGCATACTGTCTGGATGTCCACTGTCTTCCTCCCCTGCTTGAGAAGGACTGCAGCTTGTGTCGTCAGTGATATCCCCTTCCCCAAAGGTAGTATCCCACACATCTGCTGGTCCCTCAGAACATAAGCTTTTTTCACACTCCAAATCAGTATTTTCTTCATCAGTAAGATGAGATTCAGTAAAGTAATCACCATACGTTATGTCTAACTTCTCAGAATCTCCACACCCTGATCTGTAATGGTCAGCATCGTAAATTTCCACTGGGCACTCTACTTCACCGTTGGCACACTTGTTCAGGGAATTATTCTCGTCCTCTATACACCTCCGTTCTGTAGACGGAGATAAAACTGGTTTTGGGGCAATGGGAGGTTTGGGGCCCCTGGACATAGATTTCCCTTGGTGAACCAGTTTTGATCTTGAGAGAGGAGGTGATGAGTACTTTGAAAGAAGCACTGGACTGAAAGGGTCAAGACCTTGTGGTTTTGGTGCAAGAGCAGGCTTGGTGACTTCTGAAACAAAGAAAAAAAAAACATGAATTAATAATTGTGTTTGAGACTTATATAAAGTATACGACATCTACCTAAACCCCAAAAAATGTTTTAATGTATTGCAGCTTGCCAGTCACATAGTCAAGGCTCTCTTAATAACATTATGGGTCCTTGGCCAAAGTAATAAACTGGGACCCCTACCAGCCTGCCCCAATTTACGCACCTACTCTCAAGAATTAAGTATAAATAGTTGATAGAATTAAAAATATATTGATTAGTACTTTCAATAAAATCAATTTTAAACAATGAGAAAAAATGCCATAGATCAAAGATTAATCAACACAAAGGGCACAGTACAGGGGGGGGGGGGGGGGGGCAGAAGGACACAGTACAGGGGAATTTGGGAGGGCACAGTACTGGTTCCGGGACACTGCTCGGGACATGGCCATCCTGGGACAGCTTAGTAAAAAGCGTGACTGTCCCAGCTAATCTGTGACAGAGGGCAAGTATGATGTAATGTAAGATTTTCATGGGCCCCCTATGCACCCGGCCCCCTGGGCAGTGCCCATGCATTAAGACGGCCCTGCACATAGTTACATAGTTAGTCAGGCTGAATAAGACACAAGCCCTTCTAGTTCAACCAATAGAAAACTAGAGAACTTCCACATACACAAGCTCATAGCCATAGCCAATCCAGAACAAGGCAAAAAAAAACAAAAACGAATGAAGCATGGTCCAATGGTCCAGTCTTTAGATGTGGCAACTGCATTTGTTTTCTTTTTCAGCCTAAATACATTTAATACAAATACAGAAACATACCCATTGATGGACCTAGAAAACCAGTGTCCTTGTAAGTTCTTGTTCATTGAACTGAAATTTCAAACAATCTTATCAGCTTTCCCAGATGTCTTCTGTGAACTACAGAGCACCTCCTTCCTATTTAACAGAGATAAGGAGGGGTGGGGGGATGTTTATAGTCTCAATCATGAGAGCAGCCAAGGGTTAGAATGCTGCTCTGTAGACACAGTTAGCTTAGTCACCCTAGCACAGGAAGTCTATTACTGGGAAGAGCAGAAGGAAAAAATAAAGGGGAAAAAATTGAAAAAAGAAAACAAATGTATCCACTTCATCTAAGGACCTTTTTTTAACCACTTAAAGCGGGGCACCGCCGAAAGAAAAAATTTTAAAAGTCAGCAGCTACAAATACTGCAGCTGCTGACTTTTAAAACATGGACACTTACCTGTCCAGGGCGCCCGCGATGTCGGCACCCGAGGCCGAAGCGTCTCTCCGTCCTCGGGTGCTGCCGCCTCCATCTTCGGTAAGGGAATCAGGAAATGAAGCCGTGCGGCTTCACTTCCCGGTTCCCTACTGCGCATGCGCGAGTCGCGCCGTGCAATACGAATGCTCCCTGCTGCCTCTGGGACCCATGTGTGTTTCCCAGCAGGCAGCGGGCGGGAGCAGGAAGTGGCGTAAATAACCGCAGATTCTGCGGCTATTTATGCCGGAAGTGGGTACAGATACCTGTAATATACAGGTATCTGTACCCCCCTCCCCCCTGAAAGGTGCCAACTGTGTCACCGGAGGGGGGGGAGGAATCTGATTAGTGGAAGTTCCACTTTTGGGTGGAACTCCACTTTAAGGGCCGAGCCTCTTTTTGAGATTTGTTGTTTACAAGTTAAAAACAGGGTTTTTTTTTGCTAGAAAATTACTTAGAACCCCAAAACATTATATATTTGTTTTTCTAACACCCTAGAGAATAAAATGGCGGTCGTTACAATACTTTTTGTCACACCTTTTTTGGAAAAAATACACTTTTTTATTTAAAAAATAAGACAACAGTGAAGTTAGCCCAATTTGTTTTATATTGTGAAAGATAATGTTATGCCGAGTAAAAATTTATACCCGACATGTCACGCTTCAAAATTGCGCCCGCTCGTGGAATGGCAAAACTTTTACCCTTAAAAATCTCCATAGGCGATGTTTTAAAAAATTCTACAGGTTGCATGTTTTGAGTTACAGAGGAGGTCTAGGGCTAAAATTATTGCTCTCGCTCTACCGATCGCGGCAATACATCACATGTGTGGTTTGAACACCGTTTTCATATGCGGGCGCTACTCGCATATGTGTTTGCTTCTGCACGCGAGTTCGGGCGGGAAGGGGCGCGATTAAAAAACTTTTATTCCTATTACAAAAAATGTAAACATCCCTTGTAATAGAAAAAAACATGACAGGACATCTTAAATATGAGATATGGGGGTCAAAAAGACCTCAGATCTCATATTTACACTAAAATGCAATAAAAAAAAATTGTCATTTAAAAAAATTCCCCAAAAAAAAGGCCCTTTAAAAGCTATGGGCGGAAGTGACGTTTTGACGTCGCTTCCGCCCTGCAATGGTATGGAGACGGGTGGGGGCCATCTTCCTCTCACTCGTCTCCGTACCCAGCATGAGAAAGGACCTGATCGCCCCCGCCGCTGCCGATGGCTCCGGTAAACGGCAGGAGGGCACCGGAGCGCGGCGGGAGGGGGGGGGGTTCCTCTCTCGCCGCCGATAAAAGTTATTTTGCGGCGAATACGCCGCAGAGACCACTCTTATCAGGAAAGCGGACCGCCGACCGAAGAAGAGGATACCAGGGTTATGGCAGCTAGCTGCTGCCATAACAATGATATTTCTCTTCAAAGTAAGGACGTATATCGGCGTGTGGCGGTCCGGAAGTAGTTAATTGGGGAAACTCTTGGAATATCTTTACAATCTCAGAGAACCTATGCTAATTGCTATACCCTCAGCTCAGGGCACATTAGTGTGATGGCTACTGGGGTAAATGGTCCTTACATCTGTGATCGTTGGGAGAATCCCCCCCTTACAGATAGCTAAAAATATTATCGTCATCAGGGGTTACTTATCAGAGAGGTAGAACATTACTGAAGAAACCTCTATAAACCTCTGGAGGAACCCTTGGGTTCTTCAGGGCCCTAGGTGGGAAAGATTGGTCTAGAAGCACTTTAAATTGAGGGCAAGCTTATAACATTGTCTAGGGCAGTGGTCATCAATCCTGTCCTCGGGGCCCACTAACAGGCCAGGTTTTATGTATTACCTTGGGGGAGATGCAGACTAGAATACTGCAATCACTGAGCGGCAAATGATATCACCTGGGATGTATTTCAGTTATCTTGCAAACCTGGCCTGTTAGTGGGCCCTGAGGACAGGGTTGATGACCACTGCTCGAAGGTGTTATAGGAAGTACAGGTACAGCTTGCGTTGGCCACCGAAAGCCAAAAGCAAAGGCTACAGATCAGCCAATTATGCAGGGCCATCTTCAACACAGAGCAAAAGGGGCAACTGCCCCAGGCCCAGTCATTATTGTGGGGCCCAAAGCAGCTGCCCCTTGAGCCCGTGCTGCCTGAAAATAGTTAAGTGGATTTGGAGGGGGGCAAGAAAGTTTTTGCCCAGGGTCAAATCAATAAATAAAGACGTTCCTGCAAATATGGTATACTTTTTTTTATATAATGAAATGTCGTTTGGTGGCTGGAGTATTTTGAATGGTGGTTATGCTCCGCAGAATATTTTAAGGATATGCACAAAAGGAACAATGATGGCATACAAAGGGCATTAACCCATGACAAATATATAGACTTTAGTTGGATGTTGGTGCTCAAGATACAATACTGGTCTCCATGGTCCAGCCCGTGGGCCAGGTGTGGCTCTTTGCTTTCCTTTATCCAGCCCTTAGAGCGCTGTTCCTCCCACCCCAAAGATGGAGAACTATTCCTCCCACTGATACCAACAATGGGACACTATTCCTTCCAGTGACATAATAGATAGAGCACTATTTCTCCAAATGACACCACTAATACCAATGATGGGGGACTAATCCTCCCACTATTATCAATAATGGGGCACTATTCCTCCTACTGACACCAAGGATGGGGCACTATTCCTCCCACTAATATCAAGGATGGGGCACTATTCCTCCCACTGATATCAAAGATGGGGCACTTTATTCTCCCACTATTATCAATTATGGGGCACTATTCCTCCAATTGACACCAATGATGGGGCACTTTTCCTCCCCCTAATATTAATGATGGGGCACTATTCCTTCCACTAATATCAATGATGGGGTACTATTCCTCCCACTAATATCAATGATGGGGCACTATTACCCGCACTAGTATCAATGATTGGGCACTATCCCTCCCACGAATATCAATGATGGGGCACTATCCCTCCCACTAATATCAATGATGGGGTACTATTCCTCCCACTAATATCAATAATGGGGCACCATTCCTTCCACTGACACCAATGATGGGGCACTTTTCCTCCCACTAATATCAATGATGGGGCACTATTCCTCCCACTGATATCAAATATGGGGCACTATTCCCCGCACTAGTATCAATAATTGGGCACTATTCCTCCCACTAATATCAATGATGGGGCACTATTCCTCCCACTGAGACCAATAATGGGGCACTATTTCTCCCACTAATATCAATGACGGGGCACTTTTCCTTCCACTAATATCAATGATGGGGCACTATTCCTGCCACTGACACCAATGATGGGGCACTATTTCTCCCACTAATATCAATGACGGGGCACCTTTCCTTCCACTAATATCAATGATGGGGCACTATTCCTGCCACTGACACCAATGATGGGGCACTATTTCTCCCACTAATATCAATGACGGGGCACTATTCCTTCCACTAATATCAATGACGGGGCACTATTCCTGCCACTGACACCAATGATGGGGCACTATTCCTCCCACTGACACTAAAGATGAAGATTATTGTATTCCACTAATACCTCCTTCTGCCCACAGGCATTATGTCATTATTTTTTACCCCCCACTGATCACCAAGTTTGGGGGCCTTTTCTACTCTTTTTGGCCACAGTCAGGTCTTCCTAGAATCTGAAGGCCCTTTGCTTGGAAGGTGTGGAGACCCCCCCTCGCTCGACGGAATCGGTGCTCAAAGACCAACACCAAATAAAACAGATCCATTGACATAAAGAAGAAATTGGTAACTGATGGAAGACCGCCTGAACCATTCTAAGAGCTACTGGCAGCCAACAATGGTATTATGCATTCAAAGTATTACCCGGAAATTCCATCAAACGTGCCCTAAAAAATAATGTAGCGCCAAACTTTTTTGACCAACTTTATTTGTCACACAAAAACTTTTGGCAAAATGTTTTTAGGCTGGAATATATCTTGGGGGTTGTTCTCCAGAGAGAAGCTTCCTCCTGGCCCCCTCGGGACAGATGATCTTGCTTCCTAGTAAACATGATGGCGGTTCAGACTGATTGTCGACAGGAAGTCATGCAGGACAATAAATAATCAGCCACTGAGGTCACTTCCTGTACAGAATAACATTCTGTGACATTCTTTTGATGAAAGTCTGGGAATCGGTCAGAAGAATACTAGAAGGGGGTGACGCCATGACACCATGTGATTCACCGCTTAGAATAATATTACATGTACATGATGTCATTATTAAAAAAAAAAAAAAAGACAAATAATCTATTAAAGGGAAAGTAACTTGTTTTTGGCAAGCATATATCTAAACATTTATTGTGCTTTTATACTTGCTCTTCTATGTTTTTGCTACTGTAATAAATACAGAAATGTGTAGACGGGTCTCTCGGCTCAGCCTCAATCAGCCTCCCTGCTTAACATCTGTTGAGATAAGATATCAGCCCCATAGGGAGTGCATTGTTTTTATTTTCATGAGTCAGCAATGGCAGTATACCTGTTCTTATGATACAGGATTCTTTTATATACTTTATTTTTTACCGCATTTCAGAGAAAAAAAAAAACAACATATTCAGCACATCTCTGCAATGAATGCACATTTCCCTGTGTTTTAGACTTAAAGGGGTTGTAAACCCTCATAAGATGAATTAAGGCATAACTCCTAACTGTCCCTGATTTCGAGGGACTGTCCCTGATTTGGAGCAATGTCCCTCTGTCCCTGGTTCCTCCTCATTTGTCCCTCATTTTGGTCTGATCTATATAGTTGTATATAAAATGCACTTTTTATTTTTCAAAAAGTCTTTCCCAGTGCTAAACCTTTCTTTCAATTTCTAAATTGCTGCATTCAAAAGCCAATTTCAAAAGCCGATATAAATGAATAGTAGTGGTAAAAAGAGCCCTTGTGGATTTAATTAACCTTTTTTTTTTGGTTAATTCTCCTTTAAGAGGGTGTGGCAGGGGGCGTGTCCTGTGCCTACATAGGTTTGCTAGTAGGTGTCCCTCATTCCCATCTCAAAATGTTGGGAGGTGTGATTAAGGTGAAAAAACAACTGGCATCCCCCCCAGTTTTACTTACCTGAGCCCCTTCATCTCTTCGGGGGGGGGGGGGGGGGGGCGCGCGCTGTCCCTCTCTCCACCGGCTCTTGATTGGATAGATTGATAGCAGCACAGCCATTGGCTCCCGCTGCTGTCAATCAAATCCAATGACGCAGGCGCCAGGGGGGGGCGGGGCCGAGTCCGGCATTCGTGTCTGTGGACGCAAATGCTGGACTCGGGAATGCAGCTGCAATGCAACCCCCTCAGGAAAGCGTTTCTCCTAGGGGGTTATCTGATGCGAGGAGGAGCTGCGAGAGCGGCTGGGGGACCCCAGAAGAGGAGGTTCGGGGCCACTCTGTGCAAAACAAGCTGCACAGTGGAGGTAACTATGATATGTTTGTTATTTTTTAAAAAAAATGATCCTTTACAATCACTTTAATTCACATCTACACTGTAATACAAAAAGTATTGGGACACCTGCCTTTACACACACATGAACTTTAATGCATCCCAGTCTTAGTCCGTAGGGTTCAATATTGAGTTGGCCCACCCTTTGCAGCTATAACAGCTTTAACTCTTCTGGGAAGGCCGTCCACAAGGTTTAGGAGTGTGTCTATGGGAATGTTTGACCATTCTTCCAGAAGAGCATTTGTGCACAAAGCAAGGTCCATAAAGACATGGATGAGCGAGTTTGGGGTGGAGGAACTTGACTGGCCTGCACACAGTCCTGACCTCAACCCTATAGAACAGCTTTGGGATGAATTAGAGCGGAGACTGCAAGCCAGGCCTTCTCGTCCAACATCAGAGCCTGACCTCACAAATGCGCTTCTGGAAGAATGGGCAAACATTCCCATAGACCAGGGGTCTGAAACTGGCATCCCTCCAGCTGTTGCGAAATTACAGATCCCATGAGGCATTGCAAGGCTGACAGTTACAAGCATGACTCCTCCCACAGGCAGGGGCATGATGGGACTTGTAGTTTTGCAACAGCTGGAGGGCCGCCAGTTTGAGACGCCTGCCATAGACACACTCCTAAACCTTGTGGACGGCCTTCCCAGAAGAGTTGAAGCTGTTATAGCTGCAAAGGGCGGAGCCAACTCAATATTGAACCCTACGGACTAAGATTGGGATGCCATTAAAGTTCATGTTGCAACCCAGATCCTCCTCTTCTCGGATCCCACGCTGGCACTTCTGGGCCCTCCCTCCTACCGAGTGCCCCCACAGCAAGCAGCTTGCTATGGGGGCACCCAAGCCGATCCGCAGCTCTGTGTCCATTCAGACACGGAGCCACGGTTTGGCCCCTCCCCTCTCTCTCCTCTTTGGCTCACTGACTTTGATTCACAGCAGCGGGAGCCAATGGCACCCAGCTGCAGTCTCAGCCAATGAGGAGGAGAGTCCCGGACAGCTGAGTCTGTCGTGCAACATCGCTGGATAGAGATGGGGCTCAGATATGTGAGTTTGTTCAAACCTTAATACCTTAAATAATAACACGATATTAGATTATTTTCCTTTTTTTGTGTGTAATGCATTTTGAAATTCTAGAGAAATGCTTAAATAATGCATTATTTAAAGGAGTTGTATAGGCAGAAGGTTTTTTCATCTCTCCAGCGATGTCCAGGAATGTCTAAGCCGTCCTGCTGATTGGCTGAGACACAGCAGAGGTGCCATTGGCTCCCGTGGCTGTCAATCAAAGTCAGTCAGCCAGTGGCGTCACTAGGGGGAGGCTTTTGGGACTATAGCCCCGAATCTCGGGCCCATAGAGGGGAGGGGAGGCCCCCTGGGGACCCTGATGCAAGAGGGAGGCTCTCTGGTGACCCTGATTTTAAGGGAGAGGCTCTCTGGGGACCCTAATGTAAGAGGGGCTCCCTGGGTACCCCGATGTAAGTGGGAGGCTCTCTGGGGACCCTGATGCAAGGGGGGAGCTCTCTGGGGACTCTGATGTAAGGAGGAGGCTCTCTGGGGACCCTGATGTAAGGGGGAACTCTCTGGGGACCCCGATTTAAGTGGGGGGCTCTCTGGGGATATATACACAGACACACGTATATTACTGTATATACAAGTGTATGCCCGCCCAAGCATATGACTTTCTTTACTACGCTGCTATGGGCTCTAGCCCCAGATCTTTTGTAGACCCAGCAACGCCCCTGCAGTCAGCCAATCAGGGGAGAGAGGGGTCGGGGCTCCGTGTCTGAATGGACACACGGAGCTGTGACTCGGCTCCAGTGCCCCCAAAGGAAGCTGCTGACTGTGGGGGCACTCAATAGGAAGGAGGGGCTAGGAGCAGCAAAGGGGGACCTGAGAAGAGGAGGACTGCTCTGTGCAAAACCAACTGCACAGAAGGAGGTAAGTATAACATGTTTGTTATATTTTTTTGTTTTAAACGAGCCTTTACAATCACTTTTACTGAACACATTCGATTTTAGTCGACTAAAATGTACTGGAGATTTACGCGACTAAATACGACTAAAACAATTGCAAAAGACTAAAATGGGACTAAAAACGAAAATGCCATTTTAGTCCTAAGACTAAAACGAAATCGAAATTCGCTGCCAAAATTAACCCTGGTGAGGGTGCTGATCAACCGGAATTTTTCTGATCCGTCCCGGGAAGCCCTGCAGATTTTGTGCGAACCGGACAAAAGCGAACGCTCTCAGGATATTTCCTCTGTGGATAAAATGTGTGAATGGGGAAAATACCACATTATAAGTAGATGGCGCTGATGAGCATACTTATTTCCTATGATACTCAGCGCCTACTAGTGGCAATAATGTGGTATTTTCCACATGCACACATTCGAACTGCAGGTAATATAGCTTTAGAACATTCAATTTTGCCTGTTCACAGAGAACAAAATAAAGTGGTTGTAAACTTTCATCTTGTACCTATATTATAGGCTTACCTGTAGGTACTGCAAATATCTCCTGAACATGCACCGTTTAGGAGATAATTACTATATCTGCAGCCGATGACGTTATCGGTGCATGCGCTCTGAGAGAAAATCCACCCGGGCCGTTCCTTCAGAATCCTGTGCCATACATGGCGGCTCCCCTGCGCATGCACGGGATTGACATCATCGTGGCTCCGGCCAATCACATCACACAGCCGGAGTCCTCGGACCCGAAGGCAAGGCGGGTGAAGATGGAAATGGCCTCCAGCGATTACATCTGGAATGCTTTGTTTTCAGGTAAGTTGCACATAATGTGCTAGTATGCGATGCATACTAGCACATTTTTGCTTTACCTTGCAGGTCTGAAAAAAAAGAAAAAAAAAACACCCAGCGGTTTACAACCATTTTACAGTGATATTAAAGCCTCAGGGTTTTTTTTTTTCATTTAAAAATAGAGCTGGGCGGTTTTCTCAAAAAAAAAACTTGATTCGCGATTCGAATCAAGTTTTTTTAAAATTTTTTTGATGGACACCGCGCCAGTCCTGAGGAGCTGCAGGCAGGAATTTTTAGGCGAGGCCGCGGCTTCCGCCTAGTCCGCGGCGTCCGGCCTTGTGGGCGGTGTCAGCACCGGTCCTGGTGAAAAAAAAAAAAAAAAATCGAAAGAATCGATTTGCTGAAAATTTAAATCGATTTGACCTCTCAACTCAATTCAAGATTCAAATTGATTTTTTTTCCCAGCCCTATTTAAAAATAACAAACATGTTATACTTACCTGCTCTGTGTAGTGGTTTTGCACAGAGCAGCCCTGATCCTCCTCTTCTCCTGGCTCCTCCCTCCTGTCAAGTGCCCCCACAGAATGCAGCTTGCTCAGACACGGGAGACACGGTTCAGCCCCCGCCCCCCCATCTTTCCTCATTGGCTCACTGACTTTGATTGACAGCAGTGGGAGGCAATGGCCCTGCGCTGCTGTCTCAGCCAATGAAGACGGAGAGTATTCAGACATGGAGACATGGTTTGGCCCCTCCCCTCTCTCTCCTCTTTGGCTCACTGACTTTGATTGATAGCAGCGGGAGCCAATGGCACCCAGTTGCAGTCTCAGCCAATGAGGAGGGAGAGTCCCAGACAGCTGAGTCTCTCGTGCAACATGGCTGGATCGAGATGGGGCTCAGGTAAGTATTAGGGGGGGGGGGGGGCTGCTGCACACAGAAGGCTTGTTATCTTAATGCAGTGAATGCATTAAGATACAAAAAAAAAAAAAACTTCTGTCCTTACAATCGCTTTAACATGCAGTTTCAATGGATGAACAGATATTCCTTTTTTTTTTTGTTTTTTATAAATTCACCTCTTGAAATCCAATGCATTGTAATTAGCAATAGCCTGCCATGTGCATTCCTTCATTTGACCACCGGGGACACATTTGGGCAATCCAATAGCCAACTGCAGAGGTGCACAATGCCAATGGTGCTGCTAATTGCGATGCACTGACTTAGCCTTATCAGCTTGAAACAGGAAGTGCTGTTACTGGCAGGATCTCCAGCTTTTTTTAACATGACTGTATACAGTGAGGCACGATGCCACACATTCCGAATAATGGATTTTGGGTTTACATACACTTAATATTATTATACAGAACTTATATAGTGCCCAACAGTTTTTGCCGCTCATTACAATTTAAAAGGGAGACAATACAGTTACAAAACAAGAAAACAAGTCATGACCAGAGGGTTAGGACCAGTGCTGGGACAAGGTCATCTAGAGCCCAGAGGGTGAGCATGCCAAAAAGTGCCCCCTCCAAATTTCACTCCTACAAACCCCCATCTTAGCACCTCACCTACCAAATTTCCCCTCCTAGCACAAATGCCCCCCAATCATCCCTACTAACACAAATCTTTCTCCCCCCAAAAAAATTCCCCTCCTAGCACAAATGCCCCCCAATCATCCCTACTAACACAAATCTCTCTCCCCCCCCAAAAAAATTTCCCTCCTAGCACAAATCCCCCCCCCCATATTACCTTTTCTAGCACAAATCCCCCCTCCTAGTACAAATCCTCTACCCCTCAAATTTCCCCTCAGAGGACAAATCCCCCCCCCCCCCCACTCTAAATCCCCCCTCTCATCACAAATTCCACTCCTACAAACCCCCATCTTAGCACCCCCCTTCCAAATTTCCCCTCCTAGCACAAATGCCCCCAATCATCCCTACTAACATAAATCCCTCTCCCAAAAAAAATTTCCCTTCCTAGCACAAATCCCTCCCCCCCATATTACCTTTTCTAGCACATATCCCCCCCCCCCAATTCCCCTAAGTCCCCCATCCTAGCACAAATCCCCTTCCACCATCTCTCCTCTCAACACAAACCCCCCTTAAAATCACCACTTCTAGCTCACCCCCCAAATTTCCCCTCCTAGCAAAATTCCTACCTCCTGCCTCCCCAACCAAATAACCCTCCTGGTTAGGAGGGCCCTCGCTCATAGGAGCTTACAATCAAAAATATATATTTACAGTAGTGATAACATTACAGGAACTTTTTTTTACAGGATTGGTACAGCTATAAATTGTATTTTAGGGAAATGATATCGCTGGCCCCCAAATATATTTTGACATGACTGCACCACCGCTTCTACAATCCAATGCAGCCAGGCGTCACGGGCAACGAAAGGGTTAAAAAGACTCCAGAAACTGTTAGCAATGGCAGGAAGGAAGAAATGGATCTGTAGGCCACATCCTGTTACTGTGACCCACTCCCTAATCTCAGGGACACACTCGCAGGCTCTGTCCTGAGGATGACAAAAAGTACAGCAAAAGTCCTCACTGCGACCATGCTGCCCCCTTCTGGCCAACTCTCATGCTTGCAGCTCCGTCTACCATCCATGAATTGGGATTGATGGTTTTGGTTTAAGTGGTGCACCTGTGTCATTAAGAATTGATCCAGTGTGTATAGTTGGATAAATGAGCCTTGGAGTGCGATGTGCAAATTCAATTTTAACTATAAAAGGGCCCCTTTGTGTGGAGTTATGTTGTGTTACACTGCCTGATAGAGAATATGCAAATGTGGCAGAGAAGTTAAAGAACTGATGCAAAGAAATAGAACCATAATAAAATACAAAGACAATATAAAAAAGCATAAAAAATGTATACATCTATCTATCTAATATAAAAAAAAGCATAAAAAATGTATACCTACATCTATCTATCTAAATAGCTATCTATCTATCTATCTATCTATCTATCTATCTATCTATCTATCTATCTATCTACCTACCTACCTACCTATCTATCTATCTATCTATCTATCTATCTATCTATCTATCTATCTATCTATCTATCTATCTATCTATCTATCTATCTATCTACCTACCTATCTATCTATCTATCTATCTATCTATCTATCTATCTATCTATCTATCTATCTATCTATCTATCTATCTATCTATCTATTTATCTAACTATCCATTTAGGAGCAGTGTACTAAGTCTGGATCTCTAATCAGTAAAAGTCAGATGGCTATAATATAGTACATAATCAATTTAGCACATGTCCCATCCTCAATAAATCAATCCCTTGGCTATTCCTTCTGTATAATCATCTACAGATTTTGCACATAAAAAGTGCATTTAACCACTTCTAAACAGAGACCATTAAACATCTATACTTCTATCCCCATAGACAAGGGCTTGACCCAGCACTAGGACAGAAGAAGAATGTGTATTTGTCAAGGCAGTATAACAAAACCTTATTATATACATCTTATCCACATGTAAAAAAATACAGCCTAGTAAAGCAACAACAGATCAATGCAACTGATTGTGTTTAAAATGTTAACACAAAGCAATCTAATCTTAGTATTCTCGACCATGAAAGAATAAGATTATGTGACAGAGCTAACAATCTATATGCTAAAGAAAAAAAAAAAAAAAAAAGCACGAGTAATAATAGATTCCTTTCCTAAAAAGTGCTGAAAACCTAAAGATATTGTTGATTTGTATTACAGAATCTATAGACTGCACAGAACTTCTATTTATCAGTGTTTTCACGCAAGATTCACATAGGATTTAGTAAGGAAATGTGTGAATTTTGGGTAAAAGTTGGGTGAGCCTTAGGTGAAACCATCTATAAACTGACCCTGTATAGTCTATGCAGGGGTGGTTCTAGATCCTGGCACCCAGGGCACTTGCCCCAGGTCTTCTACTGAGTGCCCCAGGTCTCCTTTAAGATATGGAGATATTACATTCTATGCATTATAAAATTTTGAAACATTGTATCTTTTTTAATCGAAATTTTTAATTAATTAATAATAATAATAATTAAACATAATACTAAAAATTCTAAATAGATCAATGATAATAAATATTTATCTACGTTTCAGTTCACTTATCATTTTTTTGACATAGTAATGTGATATTTTAGACCAATTATTCTCTGTTCAGTTAAAAAATAAGACTGTTTTGGTGTTAGATTTGATCCAAAGTGGTCATCATGGCATCCTTCCAGCCCTTCAACATTTGAATCTGTGTGCCCAAAGGGGCCCCTGATCTTTTAGGACCCTTGTTGAGCTAGCTCAGTATACAATAACATTGATTAGTACCAAACAGCACAAGCACTGGCTATACCTGTGTGCCCGGAGGGGCCCCTGATCTATTAGGACCCTAGAACTGCATTTGAGTTAACTCAGTATACAATGACATATATAGATTAGTAACATACAGCACAAGCACTGGTATAGCTGTGTGCCCAGAGGGGCCCCAGGTCTATTAGGACCCTAGGACTACCCCTGAGTTTACTGACTATACAATATCATAGATTAGTAACATACAGCACAAGCACTTGCATACTTGTGTGCCCAGAGGGGCCCCTGATCTATTAGGACCCTAGAATTGCCTCTGAGTTAACTCACTATACAATGACATATATAGATTAGTACCATACAAGCAAGGCTTTACTTGCGTGTCCAGAGGGGCCCCTGGTCTATTAGAACCCTATAATCAGCCCTATACAATGATAGGGATTAGTAACATACAGCACAAGCACTTGTAAACCTGTCTGCCTAGAGGGCCCCTTGGTCTATTAGGACCCTATAACTACCTCTGAGTTAACTCACTATACAATGACATATATACATTCGTACCATACAGGACAAGCACTGGTATACCTGTATGCCCAAAGGGGCCCCTGTTCTATTAGGACCCTATAATCAGCCCTATACGACAGGGATTAGTAACACACAGCACAAGCACTTGTATGCCTATGTGCCTAGAGGGGTCCCTAATCTATTAGGACCCTATAACCACCTCTGAGTTAACTCACTATACAATGACATATATAGAATAGTACCATACAAGCAATGCTTTACTTGTGTGCCCAGAGGGGCCCCTGGTCTATTGGATCCCTAGAATAAGCCCTATACAATGACAGAGAATAGCAGTAGCATAAAGCACAAGCACTTGTATACCTATGTGCCTAAAGGGGTCCCCAATCTATTTGGACCCTATAACTACCTCTGAGTGTAGTCACTATACAATAACACATATAGATCAGTTACATATAAGATCTGGTATACCTGTGTGCCCAGAGGGGCCCCTGGTCTATTAGGACCCTAAAATCACCACTATACAATGACAGGGATTAGTAACATACAGCACAGTCAAGCACTCTCCTACATAAAAGCAGTGGAACAATTACAATCTGGTAAAACAAGTGCTGTAAAGCCAGGGGGGTATAGAATGTTATATTGTCGGCTTATGACTATACAAAGCAGTTCTAGCCAGCTAGCCTCTCCAGCTGTTGTGGGACTGTAAATCCCAGCATGTCCTGATACTTCCACAGCAGCTGGATTTCGCATGGATCCATCTGAGCAGTGCACTATACACCCCCTTCCCCATCCCATGCTGGGCACACAGGCAGTGGCGGAGGATGCAGCATTGCTGTGGTCACCTACCTGTGCTCATCTTCCTGTGCGGAGAAGTTGCAGCAGTCCTCTATGCTCAGACCATCCTCTGGGCTCCCCGGCAGCAGCAGTGTCAGCTGAGTGTCAGCATTGGGCAGGCTGCGGGCTGCTAGCGCTGAGATTGCAGCATGTCCCTTCCTGCAGGGGGAGAGCGGGGACCCAGCACATCCACCACAAGGACAGACAATCCCAGCTTCTATTCCAGAGGATGGGGGGGGGGGGGGGGGGGGTCACGTGTCTGACAACCCCCTTCCCTCCCAGCGCCGGGGCGATGCTTGTGACTACCCTCTGCACCTACAGCGCTATGCGATCCCTGCCAACTTCCATTGTGTCTTGTTAGAGGAAGGAAGGGGGGCATGGATGGTGCAGGCAGAGACCAATCCTCAATCTGCTTTGCAAGAGGGGGGGGGGGGGGGGAGTCATTTTTTCACTTGTCCATTTTTGGGGTACTGTACTTTAACTGCACCTATCCCTCTAGTTGTTTTGGAGAGGCTGATGAATTTTGTCCCCTATCTTGCTGTTGTTCACTGAATATTATAGTGGTGTTTATATACGGTATATATATATATATATATATATATATATATATATATATATATATATATATATATATATATATATATATATGATAAAACAACATGAACAAGTGAATACAATACTGCAGAAATAAGAACAGCCTGAAAAAAGTGGATTGGGTTTTGAAGGATAAAAAAGAAAGCAAGACAGAGAAAACTGCACAAAGGAGCCAAGATATATGATTTTATTACTGTAATGGCAATAAGATTTATTATACATATATATATATATATATAGATAGATATATCTATCTATCTATATATAGATATTTATATATATCTATCTATCTATATATATATATATATATATATATATATATATATATATATATATATATATATATATATATATAAAATAAATGATCCTATATCTTATTGACATTAAATAAAATAGTTGGCTTGGCACATCTATGTATCAACCATCTATCTCTCTCTCTCTCTCTCTCTCTCTCTCTCTATCTCTCTCTCTCTCTCTCTCTCTCTCTCTCTCTCTCTCTCTCTCTCTCTCTCTCTCTCTCTATATCTATCTATCTATCTATCTATCTATCTATCTATCTATCTATCTATCTATCTATCATTAGTATTATTATTATACAGGATTTATATAGCGCCAACAGTTTGCGCAGCGCTTTACAACATGAGGGCAGACAGTACAGTTATGCCGCATACACACGGTCGGATTTTCCAACTAGAAATGTTGGATGTGAGCTTGTTGTCGGAAATTCCGACCGTGTGTACGCTCCATCGAACATTTGCTGTCAGACTTTCCGCCAACAAGTGTTGGCTAGCAGCTTCTCAAATTTTCCGCCAACAAAACGTTGTTGTCGGAATTTCCAATCGTGTGTACACAAGTCTGACACGCAAAAGTTCACGCATGCTCGGGAATCAAGCAGAAGGAGCCGCACTGGCTATTGAACGTCCTTCTTCTCAGCTTGTCGTGCGTCTTGTACATCACCGTGTTCCCACGTTCACAATTGTTGGCCAACGTTTGTGTGATCGTGTGTATGCAAGACAAATTGGAGCCAACATCCTTCAAACAAAAATCCACAGTTTTGTTGGCGGAAAGTCAGATCGTGTGTACGGGGCATTACAATACTGTGCAATACAGGAGGGATCAGAGGGTCCTGCTTGTTAGAGCTTACAACAATTTATCTATCGCTATCCATTTATCTATCTTATAATTGGTTTTGCTATGATATTGTTTTCAGCAAATAAGATCTCATATATACATATGTATAGATATACAGTGTATACACTGTATATAATAGGCATATTGGCATATCTATGTATCATATATCAATCATCTATCTATCTATCTATAATAGATAGATGATTGATATAAAATACAAAGCCAATATAAAAAAGCATAAAAAATGTATACATCTATCTATCTAATATAAAAAAGCATACAAAATGTATACCTACATCTATCTATCTATCTATCTATCTATCTATCTATCTATCTATCTATCTATCTATCTATCTATCTATCTATCTATCTATCTATCTATCTATCTATCTATCTATCTATCCTATATTACCAAAAGTATTGGGACGCCTGTCTTTGCACACACATGAACTTTAATGGCATCCCAGTCTTAGTCCATAGGGTTCAATATTGAGTTGGCCCTCCCATTGCAGCTATAACAGCTTCAACTCTTCTGGGAAGGCTGTCCACAAGGTTTAGGAGTGTGTCTATGGGAATGTTTGACCATTCTTCCAGAAGCGCATTTGTGAGGTCAGGCACTGATGGTGGACGAGAAGGCCTGGCTTGCAGTCTCTGCTCAAATTCATCCCAAAGGTGTTCTATCGGGTTGAAGTCAGGACTCTGTGCAGGCCAGTCAAGTTCCTCCACCCCAAACTCGCTTATCCATGTCTTTACGGACCTTTTTCGTTTTTCCCACAGCAGTTTGTGTTTTTGGTTCCACAGACTTTAACAAAAAAAAATCAGTGCTTGCGTCTCTGATGTGTTTCTGCTGGTTCCTCCAGCAAGACAACAAACAGACACCTCCCAAAAACGCATAAAAAGCACATTCAAAATTGTCAAAAACACATGTAAAAAAAATTGCAAAACGCATCATCCGCAACCTGCAGAACCAGGCCTTAACGGTAACACACCAAACATAGATAAAAGAAAATGTATACTTTTATTACCAAAGCATACAAAGCTTCATAACACAGAATAGGAGGGTAAATTGCACCTATAACAAGCACATGGCCTTTACAGTTTAAGGCTGGCCATACATTATACAATGTTCTTATTCAATTTCCTTTAGATTTGCTTTCAATTATGTAGTACAAGGGCCTGCCTGGTTGCATACAAATTGGAAGTGTTTAGGTTTGACCTCATATTATATGGTTTTGGTAAATGTAAATTGTATAATGTATGGCCAGCCTAAGACCTGAATTTAGACAGTTACAGGATAATATAATTCCCAAGTAATTTATTCACACTATATCATCTTAACCATTTCTTAAATGGTATGACTCCAAGGTGAATTTTTCACATTATATTCTCTGGATCATATCTTCAACGGGTTTCGCAGGATAAGGCCTGCTTCTTCAGGAAGAATAGCTTTATTAGGTGTCAAAACTGTTGGCAAAATGTGCAAACCATTACAATCAATGTGGAACAGCAGGCCCCTTGGATGAATGGACCCCAAAACCCACATCTCCAATCAAGGTAGAAAAATAGTTTGTTAAGCTGTATATTGCGGTCAACCAGCTTCCTCTCTAGCATGAAGAGATTAGATGGGTAATAGAAGTGTAATCCGTCATGGCTCCTTCCATCCTTTGCTTGTTTGGGGGGATTTTAATCTTTGTATGTCGTAGCAATAAAAGTAATACATTTTTTGATCTATTTTGACATGGTACCATTAAAGTCCTGCTTAGCTTTGCTTTCTTTTTATTTTTTCTTTATGCCAAGATACAGTATATATACCTGGAAAAATAAGGTTATTTGGTTCCATAAGGATCAGTGAAAAAAGTGCTGAGAACGAATTGTGGGACTAATTATAACAAGTCAGAATTAATCTTGGATGTGTCCGATTCACCAATGTAAGTTCTGGTGGTTTGGTAAGAATTATTGCACTTTTTATCTAGTCGTTTGTTCCTTGTATTGTTTATTAGATAAGACCATTAGTGTAGTTCCAACCTTCAGTGGGTCATTGTTCTGGGACCACCAAGTGACAATATGGCAGTGTTTTGGGCCCCCAAGGGTTTGAAAGTCATTTTCTAGCACTTTCAAATGTCATTATGTCATTGTTCTTTGACCCCAAGTATCAGTGTGTCATCATTCTGGAACCCCAAATGTTAGCAAGCCCTCATTCCAGCACCCTCATGTGTCCACATTCCCCCTCTTATAGGATTTTAAAAGTGTCACTGTGTCATTATTTTGGAAGTATAATATGTCATTATTTTAAGGCCCCAGGTGATAGTGTGTCAGCATTCTAAGATATCGAATGTCAATGTATCATTATTCAGGGACCCCAAAGTGTCAGCATGCCCTAGTGGGACTCCCAAATGTCAGCATGCTCTTGTATTATGACCAGTGTGTCAGTATGCCCTTGTTCTGGGGCTCCACGTGTCAGTGTGCCCTTGTTCTGGGACCCCAAGTGTCAGAGTGCCCTTGTTCTGGGACCCCAAGTGTCAGAGTGCCCTTGTTCTGGGACCCCAAGTGTCAGTGTGCCCTTGTTCTGGGATCCCAAGTGTCAGTGTGCCCTTGTTCTGGAACCCCAAGTGTCAGTGTGCCCTTGTTCTGGGATCCCAAGTGTCAGTGTGCCCTTGTTCTGGGATCCCAAGTGTCAGTGTGCCCTTGTTCTGGGACCCCAAGTGTCAGTATGCCCTTGTTCTGGGACCCCAAGAGTCAGTGTGCCCTTGTTCTGGGACCCCAAGTGTCAATATGCCCTTGTTCTAGGACCCCAAGTGTCAGTGTGCCCTTGTTCTGGGACCCCAAGTGTCAGTGTGCCCTTCTTCTGGGACCCCAAGTATCAGTATGCCCTTGTACTGGGACCCCAAGTGTCAGTGTGCCCTTGTTCTGGGACCCCAAGTGTCAGTATGCCTTTGGTCTAGGACACCAAGGGTCAGTATGCCCATGTTATGGGACTCCAAATGTCAGTGTGCCCTTTGTTCTGGGACCCCAAGTGTCAGTGTGCCCTTGTTCTGGGACCCCAAGTGTCAGTGTGCCCTTGTCCAGGGACCCCAAGTGTCAATATGCCCTTGTTCTAGGACCCCAAGTGTCAGTGTGCCCTTGTTCTGGGACCCCAAGTGTCAGTGTGCCCTTGTTCTGGGACCCCAAGTGTCAGTGTGCCCTTGTTCTGGGACCCCAAGTATCAGTATGCCCTTGTACTGGGACCCCAAGTGTCAGTGTGCCCTTGTTCTGGGACCCCAAGTGTCAGTATGCCTTTGGTCTAGGACACCAAGGGTCAGTATGCCCATGTTATGGGACTCCAAATGTCAGTGTGCCCTTGTTCTGGGACGCCAAGTGTCAGTGTAACCGGATCTTTGGACACCCCATGTAAGAGTGTCTTTGTTCTGGGACCCTCAAGCTTTAGCATGTCATTGTTCTGGGATTCCAAGTGTCAGTGTGCCCTTGTTCTGGGACTCCAAATGTCAAAGGCCCTTGTTCTGGGACTCCAAATGTAAGTGATCCCTTGTTTTGGGGCCCCAAGTGTCAGTATGCCCTTGTTCAGGGACTCTAAGTGTCAGTATGCCCTTGTTCAGGGACTCTAAGTGTCAGTGTGCCCTTGTTCTTGGACCCAAGTGTCACTATGCCCTTGTTCTGGGACTTCAAGTGCCAGTGTGCCCTTGTTCTGGGACTCCAAATGTCAGTGTGCCCTTGTTCTGAGACTCCAAGTGTCAGTGTGCCCGGATCTTTGGACACACCATGTCAGAGTGTCTTTGTTCTGGGACCCTCAAGCTTTAGCAGGTCATTGTTCTGGGACCTCAAGTGTCAGTGTGCCCTTGTTCTGGGACTCCAAGTGTCAGTATGCACTTGTTCTGGGACCCCAAGTGTCAGTGTGCCCCTGTTCTGGGACCCCAAGAGTCAGTGTACCCTTGTTCTGGGACTCCAAGTGTCAGTGTGCCCTGATCCTTGGATACCCCATGTCAGAGTATCTTTGTTCTGGGACCCTCAAGCTTTAGCAGGTCATTGTTCTAGGACCTTCAAGTGTCAGTGTGCCTTTGCTCTGGGATCCCCCAAGTGTTAGTGTATCATTGTTTTGGGACCCTCAAGGTTGAGCAGGTCATTGTTCTGAGACCCCAAGTGTTGGTGTATCGGAACTCTCAAGATTTAGCAGATCATTGTTCTAGGACTCCGAACTGCAGCCTAGGAACCAGATGTGACCATTTGCTTGCCCTTGGGGCACTGTTCCATCAACTGACACCAATAGCAGGGCACCATTCCCCCTACTAACATCAATGTCAGTACCCTACTGATATCAATGGGGCACTATTCCTCCCATTAAAACCAATGATGGGGCACTGATATGCTTTTACTATTGAGTTGTTTGTGAGTATACTTCTTTTTATTGTATTATTAAAGATACCACTTGGGTAATGTGCCAGGCTGGTGCACCCTCTTTTCTTTAATTTGCAGTGTTCCTATTTCATGTCTTTAAGGTGGACCACAACTCTGCAATTTCCTCAATGTTCCCACATTAAACTACCATAGTCAGGAGATATATATATAAGAACATGCGAATAAATGTACACCATAATGGATAAAATAATTATCTATAGCATTTTCAACATGATACATTTTAATGCATTTATTATCCTGCTATACTGACTTGGGGGCGTTAGTCATCGTGGAATGATTTTTCTTTGCGTAAATAATATAAACGGATCAATAGAGGAATTCTCTGCACTAAGTCACATCGTCCTCTAGAAATAATGACTTGGTACCTGTCGGGCCTTCGTATCTTGCGTAATTACTGGGACAGCCTCTCTGGCCAGGGATCGCTCAGCAGAGCCGGCCTGGTTACTATAAATTGTCAGGGTATGGAGGAGGGTGGAATTAATTTAAAGCTGCCCCCTCCCCTATTTGCTATGCAATATAAATGACATGACTTTGAATTACATTTCTTGTTTCGTGCTACCGACTTGCTGTCGAACAGCTAATTCCCAGCTCCCATCAGTCACCTCCGACTTACTGGACATAAATATTTCATTCGCTAACAAGTTGCGGAATAATAAGAACTCAAAAGAGTTAGTGGATTCAATGGCGGCCTACATGACTTGAACCCGTTGTTTGCTGGAGGAAACAAAGAAACCTCCTGCAGCTCGGTTTGGATGAGACCCCCTTTTAGGGGAAAGAGGACACCAGACCTAGTTGTTCCCCCCTGTATACTTTCTAAGAAGGTTCAAATTGTTGGTGCCTTATTTGAGACACCTTATTCTAATTTCATGGATTTAATGTGGGGGTAAATTATTGTTGTACTTACTTTTTGACAAATCTGCACAATCTTTTTACTCATTTTAGATCAGTAAATGAATACCCCATGACAATGCATGTGTCATTTGTTCCAGTATACCACCTTTATCTGTAGGCACTATTTGAATGATTGCCTGTTCAAACATGTCAAAAAAGTCAACTTTCCATGTGGTGTAAGAAAAAATATCCCAGCATTAACAGCGCCCTCTGAGGAAGACGTGATTACGAAACGCGTTAGGGTGTGTCCACGCAGCTCCCCTGTCTGCCAGCCTCAGCGTCTGTCATCCCGGGTCTCATCGTGTCCAAATAACACCTAGGAAGCGGTGAGAATTGACGTGTGCTGTGCGGTATTGACTTAAACATCTCCATTGCTGTTTTAGCTGATTATTCTTGTTGCATATTTTTATAGGTTGCGGGTATGTTCCCCCCAAAAAAAACAAAACAGTGTTATGCTATGTAAATTCCTTCTCTTTTGCATGGTTTATTTGGTGAGCAACCTTAAGCAATAATCGGGACATATACAAGAACAGGATTTCAGTTCACATCATAAAGGAGAGACCAGTTTCACCCACATTATGATTGCTGTACCTTTGAAGAATTCCATCCCTGAATAGTGGTGTATGCAGTATTACCTGGAGATAATAAGGCTTGTTATTACCCATTTGTGGTAAGTGCATTTCCAAAGGAGACCACTCTGAGCACGAGGTTTCTTTTTTCGATGATGTGTAGACTTTGAAGCTGACCTTCGTTTCTGAGGGGTCACGGAGCACTACATCTACCCTATGGACTTTTGTTGGGACTCTTACATATGAACTTTTGTTTTATGTTTGGTACATCTAATTGCACTTAAACATCTTCGGGTATATGTTTTCTAGCGCTGTTAATGCTGGGATATTTTTTCTTACATTTTATCTTTGCATCCTTTTTTATTGATTTATTTTTATAATAGCTGCTAAAGTGGATTAACATTATTTATCCATTTGAGCACTTGGATCAGCAATACGTAGTGTTTCTGATATGTTTTGATTTTCCGTGTGGTGTACTTACTTTATCATGACTGGCCGGAGTCGCGTGACGTCACTCCAGCGCACGTTTAGGAGATATTTACTGTACCTATGGATAAGCCTTATTATAGGTTTAACAAGACAAAAACAGAATGGCACATGAGACGGTACCCGAAACACACTGATAACACAACTAAAAGGCCCCTTTCACACTGGGGCAGGGGCGTTGTCGGCGGTAAAGCGCCGCTATTGTAAGCGGCGCTTTACTGTCAGTATTCGGCGGTTTTAACCCCCCCTGCTAGCGGCCGAGAAAGGGTTAAAACCACCGCAAAGCGCCTCTGCAGAGGCGGTATAGCCGCGCCGTCCCATTGATTTCAATGGGCAGGAGCAGTGAAGGAGCGGTATACACTCCGCTCCTTCACCGCTCCGAAGATGCTGCTAGCAGGACTTTTTTTCCCGTCCTGCTAGCGCACCGCTCCAATGTGAAAGCCCTCGGGGCTTTCACACTGGAATTAAAGTAGCGGCACTTTCGGGTCGGTTTGCAGGCGCTATTATTAGCGCAATAGCACCTGCAAACCGCCCCAGTGTGAAAGAACCCAAAGTCTATAAAGTCCAGGAAGTATACGTATGCAGCATTAGCGGCAGCTCCCAATTAGATCTGACGAAGAAGCCGATGCTTTGAAATGTCATCTCCATGTTCTAACGTCCCTTCCAATGCGACTCCGAGTGTGTCCCATGCTGGTTCTGAGACGAGAAGCCGGTTATTCTTTTCCTCACCTCTCGTGTTAACATCTACACACCTACAAATCCACCGGGGAGCTGCTGAGTGACCACAGTATTATACGGTTATATGCCTATTGATCTTTATATTAGTGTGAGTAGCCATTTGGCTGATCTTAATTAAATATACTATCCGTTGCATCCTCTGCTGCACTTTGGCGCACCTTGTTTTTCTCCCCTTAATATAGGCTTGCCCAGGGCTTTTTTTCAGGGGTGCGCTATGTACAGGGTGCAGAGTTCAGGGGTGTGCTATGTACGGAGTGCAGAGTTCAGGGGTGCGCTGTGTACAGAGTGCGGAGTCCAGGTGAGAGCTATGTACAGAGTGCAGAGTTCAGGGGTGCACTATGTACAGAATGCAGATTTCAGGGGTGTGTTATATACAGAGTGCAGAGTTCAGGGATGCGCAATGTGCAGAGTTCAGGGGTGCGCTATGTACAGACTGCAGAGTTCAGGGGTGCACTACATACAGAGTTCAGGGGTGCATTATGTGCAAAGTACAGGGGTGCGCTATGTGCAGAGTGCAGAGTTCAGGGGTTCGCTATGTAAAGAGTTCAGGGTTCAGGGGTGCACTACATACAGAGTATAGAGTTCAGGGGTGCACTACGTACAGAGTACAGATTTCAGGGGTGCACTACGTACAGTGTAGAGAGTTCAAGGGTTCACTATGCGCAGAGTTCAGGGGTGCACTACATACAGAGTGCAGAGTTCAGGAGTGCGCTACCTACAGAATGCAGAGATCAGGAGTGTGCTACCTACAGTGTGCCAAGTTCAGGGTTGTGTTATGTACAGAGTGCAGAGTTCAGGGGTGCCCTGTGTACAGATCGCAGAGTTCGGGGGTGAACTGTGAAAGGAGTGCAGGGTTCAGGGTTACGCTACTTACAAAGTGCAGAGTTCAGGGTTGTGCTACTTACAGTGTGCCGAGTTTAGGGGTGCGCTACGTACAAAGTGCAGAGTTCAGGGGTGCACTGCGTATAGAGTGCAGAGTTCAAGGTTTTGCTACTCGCAGAGTTCAGGGGTGCACTACGTATAGAGTGCAGAGTTCAGGGGTGCACTACTTACAAAGTGCAAAGTTCAGGGGTGCGCTACGTACAGAGTGCAGAGTTCAGGGATGTGTTGTGTACAGTGTGCAGAGTTCATTGTTTGCCGCCCCCCCCCCAAAAAAAAACACCAGCCACCTCTGGCCTGCGTCGTACCCTGCCGTAAGCGCATGCAGGGATCTATTGGGTCCAGGAGCCACTGAGCAAAGCTGTCCTTTGTAGACACAGAAAATGTCTATGTTTACAAGTGACAGCAGGGAGTGGAGGGTGAGAGACAGAGGTGGCGAAATGGAATTCTGACCCATTCTGCCTGCAAAACTGGGTACAAAGGCCACATCACAAGGCCTGGTGGCCGGATTCAGGCCAAAGGGTCTTGTGTTTGACATATGTGCCCTAGAGGAAATATTTCCTGGGGTACCTCTGTTAAATCCAATTCCATGGGGGTCAGTGGGAAGAATACCCCTCGTACAGTGCTGGTCAAAATGCCACCTTTACAGATAGCTAAAAACATCATTGATGTCCTGCCGCTGGCTCTGCAAAGTGGAGTTAGCCAAGAAAATAAGCAAGCACCATCAACTGGGAGGTCATTCAGCCATAGTTCAAGGAACCTCTTGCAACCTTTGAAGGATCCCACAGGGTACCATGAAATCTTGGTTAAGAATGACTGTTCTACACTGTCACCAAGAACAGGAAAACCCACTCCATAGTGGGCACCAAGGACTAGAAACCTACTGCATGACTTCACAGTGGGCAAACTGGGCACCAAGGCCTGGCAACCTACTGCATGACTTCACAGTGGGCACCAAGGCCTGGCAACCTACTGCGTGACTTCACAGTGGGCACCAAGGCCTGGTAACCTACTGCAAGACTTCACAGTGGGCACACTGGGCACCAAGGCCTGGCAACCTACTGCATGAATTCACCACACTGGGCACCAAGGCCTGGCAACCTACTGCATGGGAAAATGCAAGTAATGAGATGGTCTTGTAAGCAGTCCGCTAGGCTTTGCAATGCCAGCACTGCTGTCACGGCTTCCTGTCCCTGTCTGCACAGTCCAGTGATTGGAGTGAAGTAACCCTGCAACCTTCATAACAGGAAAAAGCCCTTTCAGTTTCCTGGAGGCAAGGAAGCATTTCTCAGGGAACCTGGATAGAGAGGAATTGCATTAACCCCCGCCTTTCTGGCAGCATTCTGCCTGTGAACAAATAGAGAACATTACACGAGAGGACATTTTTCATCCATGATGTCATTAAATACCGTGTGATACATCATACCGGGATATGACACATTATACAGTACTGAGGAAGATTATGCAGTGCTGGACTACATTATACAATACAGGGATACATCATGCAATGCTTTGATATAGTATACATTACATTGTTACATTGTACAGAGATGTGATACATTGTATAGTACTGGGATACATTATACATTACAGTGCAGTGGCGGCTGGTGCTCCATTTTTTTGGAGGGGGGGGGGGGCGCGGCAAACAAATCACTCCTCCATCTGCCCACCAGCCCTGCACTTACCCCATCTAGGGGCGCAGGCAGTTTCAGCTCCATCCTGCATCTCTTTCTCCTCGGCTACTTCATGACCGCTTCCCCTGTGTCTCCTCCTCCTCGGCGCCCAATACGGTCGCTTCTCCTCTCGGCCAAAGGTGTCTTAGGACCCGCTTCCTGATTGGCCAGAAGGAGACTCAGGAAGACAATAGCGAATATTAATTCACTATTGTCCCACAACTGGGGGGGGGGGGGGGGGCTCGGGGCGCAGTGCTCTGTGCCCCAAGCCCACTCTTTTTAAAGCCAATTAGGACCTCTGGCTCTAATCACGTGCTTCTAAAAAAAAACAACAATTGAAATTCATGCATCTGGCGCCTTGCATGTAGAATAGGGGCCGGGCGCATAGATTGGGGGGGCGGCGCCCCTGTGCCCCTTATGAACGGGCCGCCACTGTGTGATATATTGTATAGTACTGGGATACATAATACATTACAGTATTACATTGTATGGTATAGTGGTCCAAAATACATTACAGTGATACATTGTACAGAGAAGTGATACATTGTATAGTACTGGGATACAAAATACATTACAGTGCTACATTGTATGGTATAGTGGTCCAAAATACATTACAGTGATACATTGCACAGTGATGTGATACATTGTTTGGTACAGAGATAAATTATATTTTACAGTGATACATTATATATTACAGTGATACGTTATACAGTGGTGTGATACATTGTATGTACACAGATACATTATATATTACAGTGATACATTCCACAGTGATGTGATACATTGTTTGGTACAGTGATACATTACGCATTACAGTGATACATTGTATGGTACAGGGATACATTATACATTACAGTGTTACATTACCAATAGAGCAATATATTATACAGTACAGTAATATAGTATACAGCACTAGTGATACATTGTTACTGTGAATAATAGCCCTAGCATTATTGCTCTCACGCTAACATGGTGTGTGTCACAATGAACATTTCCATACGTGTGGACCCCCGATGTGTGCATTTACATGGGGGCAGGGATTGGGGTTGTTGAAATGTTTGTGTATAACTTATATTTTTCCACTTTTTTTTTCCATTACAAATGTATTTATATCATGCAGGGGACCAAACCCTATGTGATATCATGTTGTTGTGACAGGTTCTCTTTATACAGACATCAGGGGACTTTCAGACCCCTGATGTCTCACCTTTCCTTCTCTTTAAGTGAGCAGAACACAGATCACCAGATCACACTCCATTGGCTTCTTCCTGAGCCATAGCAACCAGGGAAAAAAACAACAGAACCTGGAAGTGACATTATACACGTCGCTTCTGGGTTCTTACTAAATACGGGAGATTAGTGAACAGACGTTCGCTGGCCTTTATCCCCTCTATTCAGCGACACAGGCAATGTGAGTGCGGGGCCCACAAGTGGGAAAACAGAACCTAGAATGCATGGCCAAGGGGATCGCGGGGGGGCGGGGGGGGGGGCAGGGCGAAGATCCTGGGGCGATTGGTTGGCTGCAGAGTGACGATATATGCCATGCGGTGGCATCGAAAGGAATAAAGTCGAAGTTGTCCTTCTTTAATCACTTAAAGTGGAGGTCCACCCTAAAAAAAAAAAAATGCATAAAAAAATACCTAAAAAAATGGAGGAATTTTTTTTTTTAAACTTACGTGAAATGGCTGTTGCTAGACAGTCTTCCTAATCTGCCTCTTCCTACACCGCGGTAATCTTCAGTCTTTTGCTCCCCGCGTTGTCTTCTGGGGAATGGGGCGCGGCGTGTTATGGGAACTGTGTGTGTCCCACAACACATCGCGTCCCTTTCACAAAGCGCCGCGCCACTCGCGCGTGCACAGTAGGAAACTGGCAGTGAAGACGCAAGACTTCACTGCCTGTTTCCCTTACTTAGGATGGCGGTGCCTGGACCCGAGAGCTGAGGGACGGGTCGGCCTCGGACGGCCGACATCACGGGCACCCAGAACAGGTAAGTCTACTTATTTAAAGTCAGCAGCTACAGTGTTTGTAGCTGCTGACTTTTAAAAAAAATTATCCTGGCTGGAATCCCACTTTAAGGACCCGGTCCATTTTTCGGACTTGGTGTGTACAATGTAAAATTTTTTTTTTTTTTTGCTAGAAAATTACTTAGCACCCCCAAACATTATATATATATATATATATATATATATATATATATATATATATATATATATATATATATATATTTTTTTTTTTTTTTTCTAACACCCTAGAGCAGAATTCTCCAAACTACGGCCCTCCAGGTGTTCAGGAACTACAATTCCCATCATGCCTAGTCATGTCTGTGAATGTCAGAATTTTACAATGCCTCATTGGAAGTGTAGTTCTGCAACAGCTGGAGGGCCGTAGTTTGGAGACCCCTGCCCTAGAGAATAAAATGGCGGTTGCTGCAATATATTCTGTCACACCATATTTGCACGGTGCTCTTACAAGCGCACTTTTTTTTGGAAAGAAATACACTTTTTTGAATTAAAAAATAGGACAACAGTAAAGTTAGCCCGATTTTTTTTATATTGTGAAAGATAATACACCAAGTAAATTGATACCCAACATGTCACACTTCAATATTGCGCCCGCTCGTGGAATGGCGACAAACTTTTACCCTTAAAAATATCCATAGGCGACAGTTGCAGTTGATGCGTTTTCCGGCGCGTTTTTAGACTCGTGTTTTTGATGCATTAGTGCATGCAGTTTTTATGCCTTTTTTTCTCTTTAACAAGCTGTGAATAGCTGGTTGTTGAGGAGCAGACTGGGAAGCCAGCTGCTGCATCCTTAACAACCGATGAGTCATCAGCGTACCCCTATACTCATTCACATGGGAGGGCGGGATCTGGGGGCCTCCTTGTTAAATGGGGCTTCCAGATTTCAAATAAACCTCCCGCCTGCACACCCCCACAACTACTGGCCAGGGTTGTGGTTAAGAGGCCCTTGTTCTCATCAACATGTGGACAAGGTGCTTTGGTGGGGGGCAGAGCCCCCTGCCACAAATCAGCCCCCCCCATGTTGAGGGCATGTGGCCTGGTATGATTCAGGGGGGGGGGGCTCGCTCGTCCCCTCCCTGTTCTGACCTGTCAGGCTGCATGCTCTGATAAAGGTCTTGTATGGATTTTGGGAGGGACCCTGCGCCATTTTTTTAAAATTTTGGTGTGGGATTTACCTCAAAATCCATACTAGGTCCAAAGGGCCTGGTATGTAGGGATGAGCCGAACACCCCCCGGTTCGGTTCGCACCAGAACCCGCGAACGGACCGAAAGTTCGCACGAACGTTAGAACCCCATTGACGTCTATGGGACTCGAACGTTCGAAATCAAAAGTGCTCATTTTAAAGGCTAATTTGCATGGTATTGTCCGAAAAAGGGTTTGGGGACCCGGGTCCTACCCCAGGGGACATGTATCAATGCAAAAAAAACTTTTAAAAACGGCCGTTTTTTCGGGAGCAGTGATTTTAATGATGCTTAAAGTAAAAAAAAAAAGTGAAATATTCCTTTAAATATCGTACCTGGGGGGTGTCTATAGTATGCCTGTAAAGTGACGCGTGTTTCCCGTGTTTAGAACAGTCCCTGCACCAAATGTCATTTTTAAAGGAAAAAATCTCATTTAAAACTGCTTGCGGGTTTAATGTAATGTCGGGTCCTGGCAATATGGATGAAAATCAGTGAGACAAACGGCATGGGTACCCCCCCAGTCCATTACCAGGCCCTTTGGGTCTTGTATGGATATTAAGGGGAACCCCGCACCCAAATTAAAATAAGGAAAGGTGTGGGGCCACCAGGCCCTATATACTCTGAACAGCAGTATACAGGCGGTGCAAACAAGACAGGGACTGTAGGTTTGTTGTTAAGTAGAATCTCTTTGTAATTTTGAACGGGTACATTTTTAACGTGTTTAGCTCCAGCCAAAAAATCTTTTTTAAGCTTTTTGGAAAACATAGGGAAGGGTTATCACCCCTGTGACATTTGTTTTGCTGTCTTTCCTCCTCTTCAGAAGATTTCACCTCACTTTTTTGTCCCAATGAAAAATGTTTTTTGAAAATTTGGGTTTTTTTGTGGAACAAGGATTGGAAAGCATCAGTGGAAAGGAGAAATTGTTTTCCCATATTAACTCTTACAGGAGAGAATTTCCCTTCCTAGGGGTAGATTTCATCTCACTTCCTGTTGTCTCCTTCCGTTTGCAAGTAGGAGTCGTTTATAAGTTAGATGTTTGAAAGTAGGGTCCTGCCCTATATACTCAGCAGAAATTTGGGCCTTAGGTGTTGTTGTGGCCACAACACTGTAAGCCCTCACAGGGCCCTGCTGTGAAATATTAGATCAAGAATTGTAATTACATGCCCCTGTTGAACAGGAGCTGAAAAATTAGGCCTTAGGCACTGGTGCTGGTGCCACAACACTGCAACCCCTCACAGACACTCTAGTTGGAACGCAGGAACGAGCCCTGCTGCAAAGTATTGCATCAAAAATTGTAATTACACGCCCCTGTTAGACAGGGGCAGAAAAATTGGGCCTTAGGCACTGGTGCTGGTGCCACAACACTGCAACCCCTCACAGACACTCTAGTTGGAATGCAGGAACGAGCCCTGCTGTAAAGTATTGCATCAAAAATTGTAATTACACGCCCCTGTTAGACAGGGGCAGAAAAATTGGGCCTTAGGCACTGGTGCTGGTGCCACAACACTGCAACCCCTCACAGACACTCTAGTTGGAATGCAGGAACGAGCCCTGCTGCAAAGTATTACATCAAAAATTGTAATTACACGCCCCTGTTAAACAGGGGCTGAAAAATTGTGCCTTAGGCACTGGTGGTGGCGCCCAGAACCAAAAATGTTCTTACAAGCTATCAGCGTGATGATTGAGGAGGAAGAGGATAATTACTCAGGGATAGTCACTCAGCATCAGCATAGGCAGTCTTTGAAGGGATCTGAAAAAAATTATTCAGTTACATCAGCATCAGGTGCTTGGTAGCTGGTGGTGATCCAAGACTGATTAATTTTTATGAAGGTCAGCCGATCGACCGAGTCGGTGGACAGACGCACCCTGTGATCGGTTACCACGCCTCCAGCAGCACTGAATGTGCGTTCCGAAAGAACGCTGGATGCAGGACAGGCCAGTAGCTCAATTGCATACTGTGCAAGCTCTGGCCAGTGATCCATCCTCAAGACCCAGTAACCCAGAGGATTTTCGGTGGGAAAGGTGTCCAAGTCTGATCTTGCCCCTAGGTATTCCTGCACCATGTAAAACAGACGCTGGCGATGGTTGCTGGAACCGATCATACCTTGGGGCTGCGGACCAAAAAATTGTCTGAACGCATCGGTCAGACGGCCACCTTCTCCACCGCTCCTTCTTTGACTGACCGAAGCCTCAGCAACACGTTGTCCAGAAACAGGAGTTTGTAACCTCCCAGTCTCTGGGAACGCGTTGCACAGACCTTTCTGCAAGGCCTCCCGAAGATGTTTCATCCTCTGCTCCCTCTGCGATGGCAAGATAAGGTCCGCAACCTTACCCTTGTAACGTGGATCAAGGAGGGTTGCCAGCCAGTATTGGTCCTTCTCCTTGATACCACGAATACGAGGATCCTTACGCAGGCTTTGCAGGATCAGGGAGGCCATGCAGCGTAGGTTTGCTGAGGCATTCGGTCCGGAGTCCTCTGGGTCACTAAGGACAACAACGTCCGCAGCCACCTCCTCCCAGCCACGTACAAGTCCATGTGTTCCTTGGGACTGATCCCTTAAAGACTGCTGATGCTGAGTGCCAGGCTCCACCTCCATACTGACACAATCTTCCTCCTCCTCCTCCTCCTCGTCCTCTTCCTGTGTGATCGGCGGGCACGCAGGAACACTGTCTGGATAAAGGGGGCCTTGAGAGCTAAGGAAGTCCTCCTCTTCCTGCCTCTGTTCTGCCTCAAGTGCCCTGTCCATTATTCCACGCAGCGTGTGCTCCAACAGGTGGACAAGGGGGACAGTGTCACTGATGCATGCACTGTCAGTGCTCACCATCCTCGTGGCCTCCTCGAATGGTGACAGGACAGTGCATGCATCCCTGATCATGGCCCACTGGCGTGGGGAAAAAAAACCAAGCTCCCCTGACCCTGTCCTGGTGCCATAGTCGCACAGGTACTCATTGATGGCCCTCTGCTGCGTGTGCAGCCGCTGCAGCATGGCCAACGTTGAGTTCCACCTGGTGGGCATGTCACAGATTAGGCGGTTCTTGGGCAGGTTAAACTCCTTTTGGAGGACCGTCAGCCGAGCACTGGCATTATATGACCGGCGGAAATGCACACAGACTTTCCTGGCCTGCCTCAGGACATCCTGTAAGCCCGGGTACCTGCCCAAGAACCGCTGCACCACCAAGTTAAGGACGTGAGCCAAACAGGGCACATGGGTCAGTTGTCCCTGTCGGAGGGCAGAGAGGAGGTTGGTGCCATTGTCGCAAACCACCATTCCTGCCTTAAGTTGGCGTGGCGTCAACCACCTCTGAACCTGCCCCTGCAGAGCTGACAGAACCTCTGCCCCAGTGTGGCTCCTGTCCCCCAAGCACACCAGCTCAAGCACCGCATGGCATCTTTTGGCCTGCGTACTTGCGTAGCCCCTTGAACGCCTACGGAACACCGCTGGTTCCGAGGAAGAGGCCATGGAGGAAGAAGAAGAGGAGGGGGTGGAGGAGAGAGGTGTGTCACAATCAGCATTTTGGAGGCGTGGTGGCGGAACAACCTCCAACACTACTGCACCTTGTCCTGCATCCTTCCCAGCTGCCAGCAGTGTCACCCAATGCGCCGTGAAACTAAGGTAACGTCCCTGTCCATGCCTGCTGGACCATGAGTCAGCGGTAATATGCACCTTACCGCTGACCGCCCTGTCCAGCGAGGCATGGACATTGCCTTCCACATGCCGGTAGAGAGCCGGAATCGCCTTCCGTGAGAAAAAGTGGCGTTTGGGTACCTGCCACTGAGGAACCGCACATTCCACAAACTCACGGAGGGGGCAGAGTCTACCAACTGAAAAGGCAGCAGTTGAAGTGCTAGCAATTTTGCCAAGCTAGCATTCAACCGCTGGGCATGTGGATGGCTGGGAGCAAACTTCTTTCGGCGGTGCAGCAGCTGGGGCAGGGAAATTTGCCTGGTACAATCTGACGTCGGTGTACCAAAAGCAGATTGCCCACAAGTACTTGGCTGTGACACACCTAATTCTACACCTTCATTCCTCTCACTGCAGGTCTCAGAGAGGACTGAAGGTCTAGTGGGGTTGGAAACCTCAGCTGATGAGGAGCAAGGAGAGATCGTCTTTGTTCTTTGGTGTGGGTCTTTTAGATATGCTTGCCAACGAACTGCATGGCAGGTCAACATATGTCTGGTCAAGCATGTGGTACCCAAGCGGGAGATGTTTTGGCCACGCGAGATACGCTTGAGACATATGTTGCAAATAGCAGCGGTGCGATCTGATGCACTCGTCTCAAAAAAGGCCCACACCAAAGAACTTTTTGAATAACGCGCAGAGACTGCAGCGCCCTGCACATGTGGAGCTTTGGGGTGTGATGCAGTCAATGTGCTGCCCTTAGGTTGGCCCCTGGAGGGCATCCTGCCTCGTTGGTGATGTGCCGCCTCCTCCTCCTCCTCCTCCTCTCTCCTATCAGGCACCCACGTTGAGTCAGTGACCTCATCATCCCCTCCCTCCTCATCACTGGAGCAAACCTGGCAGTATGCTGCAGCAGGGGGAGCATGACTGCCAGATTGCTGTCCTTCTTGGGCACCCCCTCTGTCCGTGCTCATGTTACTGCCTTCATCGAGCTCAGTATCATCATCAGAGCCTTCCAAACGCTGGGCATCCTCCTGGAGCATGTACCCAACACTGTGGTCAAACAGTTCGAGGGAATCCTCAGGAGGACATGGTGGAGCTAGGGAAGGAGTCACTGATGACATTGAGCTGAGGGAAGAGGCCGCTGCTTTGCCAGACAAAGCACCCTGGGCATGGGTGAGAGAGGATGAGGAGGATGAGGACGGCTTGGTCATCCACTCGACCAAGTCTTCCGCATGTTGCGGCTCAACACGGCCAGCTGCCGAAAAAAAGGCCAAGCGTGTCCCATGGCCACGGGCTGATGAGGATGCACCGTCTCCACGACCAGCACTAGACACAGAGCCTGCTTGCCCTCTCTTATTGGCTTGTGACTGTCTGCCTCTCCTTCTTGGCCTTCCAGACATACTAATGGCCTGTAGCTGCACTAAGCTGGGATAGAACACCTGTAATTTTCTTCAGGTAGCTTTATATACTGTAACCAGACAAGCCTGCCTGTCAGTAGGAAGATAACAGGAACGGATCTAGCTGAACACTGTGAGCAGGACGCACTGTACTAAATGTAAATAGCAGGAACGGATCTAGCTGAACACTGTGAGCAGGACGCACTGACTGCACTAAATGTAAATAGCAGGAACGGATCTAGCTGAACACTGTGAGCAGGACGCACTGCACTAAATGTAAATAGCAGGAACAGATCTAGCTGAACACTGTGAGCAGGACGCACTGTACTAAATGTAAATAGCAGGAACAGATCTAGCTGAACACTGTGAGCAGGACGCACTGCACTAAATGTAAATAGCAGGAACGGATCTAGCTGAACACTGTGAGCAGGACGCACTGACTGCACTAAATGTAAATAGCAGGAACGGATCTAGCTGAACACTGTGAGCAGGACGCACTGCACTAAATGTAAATAGCAGGAACAGATCTAGCTGAACACTGTGAGCAGGACGCACTGCACTAAATGTAAATAGCAGGAACAGATCTAGCTGAACACTGTGAGCAGGACGCACTGCACTAAATGTAAATAGCAGGAACGGATCTAGCTGAACACTGTGAGCAGGACGCACTGCACTAAATGTAAATAGCAGGAACGGATCTAGCTGAACACTGTGAGCAGGACGCACTGCACTAAATGTAAATAGCAGGAACGGATCTAGCTGAACACTGTGAGCAGGATGCACTGCACTAAATGTAAATAGCAGGAACGGATCTAGCTGAACACTGTGAGCAGGATGCACTGACTGCACTAAATGTAAATAGCAGGAACAGATCTAGCTGAACACTGTGAGCAGGACGCACTGCACTAAATGTAAATAGCAGGAACGGATCTAGCTGAACACTGTGAGCAGGACGCACTGACTGCACTAAATGTAAATAGCAGGAACGGATCTAGCTGAACACTGTGAGCAGGACGCACTGACTGCACTAAATGTAAATAGCAGGAACGGATCTAGCTGAACACTGTGAGCAGGATGCACTGCACTAAATGTAAATAGCAGGAACAGATCTAGCTGAACACTGTGAGCAGGACGCACTGCACTAAATGTAAATAGCAGGAACGGATCTAGCTGAACACTGTGAGCAGGACGCACTGCACTAAATGTAAATAGCAGGAACGGATCTAGCTGAACACTGTGAGCAGGACGCACTGCACCAAATGTAAATAGTCTAGATAGAAGATAACAGGAACGGATCTAGCTAAACTGAATACAGTGTATATATATATATGCAACACCTGGGATGCATATATATACACAATACACTGTAACTGCAGCTAACTGACTGACTGTTCTGCCTAATCTATATAACTCAAATCAAATGACACTGTCTGTCTCTCTCTCTATCAGCACACCGGAACACACTACACAGGGCCGCCGTGCAAGCGGCCTTATATAGTGTGGGGCGTGTACTAAATCCCCTGAGCCATAATTGGCCAAAGCCACCCTGGCTTTGGCCAATTACAGCTCTCTCTACTGACGGCGCTGTGATTGGCCAAGCATGCGGGTCATAGTGCATGCTTGGCCAATCATCAGCCAGCAATGCACTGCGATGCCGCAGTGAATTATGGGCCGTGACGCGCCACACGAATTTGGCGCGAACGGCCCATAACGTTCGCAATTCGACGGACGGTCGAACAGCCGATGTTCGAGTCGAACATGGGTTCGACTCGAACACGAAGCTCATCCCTACTGGTATGTATTGGGGGGGGGGGGGGAGAACCCAAGCCATTTTTTTACAGTTTTTTTTATTGCTGGAAACTCTTGTTTTTACATTCAGCTGTCAGTGGGGAACCCTGCAGACAGCTGATTGCTCATTGGTGGTTAATGACGCAGCACCGGCTTCCCAGCCTGCTCCTTAACAACCAGCTATAGACAGTTTGTTATGGAGGAAAAAAACGCAAAACACATGTAAAAACGCATAAAAAATGCAACACTTGCGTTTTTGGTGCGAGTCCAATGAAGTCTATTAACCCCCGCTGCACTCGGGGGGTGTCGATGCTCGTGACCGCAGGTCGCGATGACCACCGGCCACAAGCGATCGCGGGCACTAGAGGCAGAACAGGAACGTGTGTGTGTGTGTGTGTAAACACACAAATCCCTGTTCTATTCTGAGAGGATATGCAGATCGTGAGTTCCTAATAGCTAGGAACCACGATCTGTCATCTCCTCTAGTCAGTCCCCTCCCCCTACAGTTAGAACACACAGTTAGGGAACACTAGGATCGCCCCCTAGTGTTAACCCCTTCCCTGCCAGTGACATTTATACAGTAATCAGTGCATTTTTATAGCACTGATCGCTGTATAATTGTCAATCATCCCAAAAATGTGTCAAAAGTGTCCAATGTGTCCGCCATAATGTCGCAGTCCCGTTAAAAATCGCAGATCACTGCCATTACTAGTAAAGAAAAATAATAATAAAAATGCCATAAATCTATCCCCTATTTTGTACGCGCTATAACTTTTGCGCAAACCAATCAATATACGCTTATTGCGATTTTTTTTTTTTTTTTTACAAAATATGTAGAAGAATAGGTATCGGCCTAAACTGAGAAAAAAATAGCTTTTTAAAAAAAAAATTGGGGATATTTATTATAGCAAAAAGTAAAAAATATTGTGTTTTTTTCTAAATTGTCGCTCTTTTTATGTTTATAGCGCAAAAAATAAAAACCGCAGAGGTGATCAAATACCACCAAAAGAAAGCTCTATTCGTGGGAAAAAAAGGACGTCAATTTTGTTTGGGTACAGCGTCGCACGACCGCGCAATTGTCAGTTAAAGCGACGCCGAATCGCAAAAAGTGCTCTGGTCATTGATCAGCCAAATCTTCCGGGGCCGAAGTGGTTAAACGCAAAACGCAATCTGCCGCGGGAAAATAAGTGCCCTTTCCCTTTGCGAGAAAAGTCACCTTTTCCTAAAACGCATCAGCTGAAAAACGCATAGATGTGAACGCGTACCATAGGAAATGGACTGTAGGGCGTTTCTACTAACTGCGTTAAAAAAAAAACGCATAGGTGTGAACCTAGGACAAAATATAAAACCTCCAAAACAAAACTCTTTTCCCACATTTGCTAATAGGAGAAAACACAGGAAGAAACAAGTGAAAAGTGAAAAAATAAAAAAATAAAAAGAAGCGGCAGAAAATGTGTTTTTGGCGCCAGCTGCTTTCTCTCGCTTTCTCTCCTGACAGTGGGAAAGTCAACAAAATTTGGATATGTGACATGATTTTATTTTTCACCCACTTTAGAGGAATGACATCTGACCTGCAGATGGTTGTTGTATAAAAACATGTTATGGAATCGGAGAGACAACTTCCTCCTTTGTCACCAAAATAAGCCTCCGTCCAATAGCTGGAGGGGAAGCGGCGAGGTCGCTGACTCCCGCTCTATATATATACACCTTGTGTTCTCGCTGCTCCGGCGGGGAGGAAAACATGTTTTCAATGAGTGGAGAAAGGGTCCGGAAATCGGATTGTGCCGAGTACACAGTGACATCATGCCAGGGTCCAGAGATTCACACCGGGGGGGCACAGCTACAGAATTCGAAAATGGGACCACACAATGGGGCTCATTGTCAGGGAGGGAACTGGCAGCGTTTGGCTGGCTCGCCAAATGAAGCTGCATCCTTAAAGGGGAACTCCAGTGTTGGTGCACAAAAAAAAAAAACAGTACTACGTACAATATATTACCAAAAGTATTGGGACGCCTGTCTTTACACACACATGAATGGTATCCCAGTCTTAGTCCGTAGGGTTCAATATTGAGTTGGCCCACCCTTTGCATCTATAACAGCTTCAACTCTTCTGGGAAGGCCGTCCACAAGGTTTAGGAGTGTGTCTATGGGAATGTTTTTCCATTCTTCCAGAAGCGCATTTGTGAGGTCAGGCACTGATGTTGGACGAGAAGGCCTGGCTCGCAGTCTCCGCTCAAATTCATCCCAAAGGTGTTCTATTGGGTTGAGGTCAGGACTCTGTGCAGGCCAGTTAAATTCCTCCACCCCAAACTCGCTCATCCATGTCTTTATGGACCTTGCTTTGTGCTGGCTGGGATGGGGGTTAAACATCAGGGGCAATCAAAGGGTTAAATGTGTGCCTAGCCTGTGTTTGTGTGTGTACAGTGTGAGGTGCTTTTACTAAGGGAGACTATCAATTTTATTCTCTGCTTTGCAGGAACACAAAATCCATCCCTTCCCCCGTGTCAGAACGGAGATCTGCCTTGTTTACATAGATCCCCGTTCTGTGTGTTTTACCGACGATCGGCGGGTGCCGGAGGATATCCAGTTGCCGGCACTCGCAGATCGGCTTCTGCTGTGAATAATTACAGCAGAAGCAGCTCACTGGCAGCGTGCGCCCTCTGCTGGTGGAAGTGCAGAATCATATATATATATATATATATATATATATACGTGATTCTGCGCAGGAAAGCCACCCTATAGCAGTAAATGTTCTACTGAGCGGTCTTGAAAGGGGCGCCGGGGCTGGGCAGGAATTCAATGAAAGGCTTCATTCACACGGGCGCATTTCTGCCGATCGCTCGCTGCTTCCAGGGTCGCATGGCGGCTCTGTTCGCATTGGCAAGTGGTTACAAGCAAACAGCGGCGACATCTGCCATTGATTTGCACAGATTGCTTGCAGGCAGTGCTTACAACTGCCGGAAAGAATCTACTTTTTATTTTGCTGGCGCCCTCCCCACAACCTGACGCAGCTCAACGCACCCCCCAAAAAAAGGCACGTCGACACGTGCGTCTTTTCTTTCCTTTTTTATATGCACTGTGGTGTTTATGAGCCCTAAGTGCCTCCCCCTCCTACCCATCAGATATCAGACCGGTCATGCAAGCCTTATTTCAGCTTTCAGAGTGTATGTGTCAGCCCAAAACAATAAAGATATTTCGGGGCTGGACTGAGGTATGAATATTATATTTACATTGACCTTTACACTGGAACTTACAAACGCACACACCGGGCCAACTCTTTTTTTAATTTTTTTTTTGGAATCGCTATTATTGTGTCTGCCGGGCCGCCGCGGTCACATCCAATAATGATTTTGTTGATTTGGTTTTTAATTCCTGTCTCTTCTCTCCAGGTCTGAGGTCAGCTGGCGATCTGTTGACATAACGTGGATTTTTATCAGCGGAGCGCTCTCGGAATTTCCCTCGTAGGAAACTCTGCGCACAAAGCCCGAGACCAGAATATCACAACTTGTTGTTTTGGCTCCAAATCCCAGACATTACTAGAGGAGAGCAAAAAAGAGGCAGCAGATCGGAATACAAAAGCAAAGCGCACCTGGAATGCCTGCGAGGGGGAGCGTTCGGAAAACTGGGGAATGGTTCAACCCACTGGTCTCCAAACTGCGACCCAGGGGCCGGATGCGGCCCTTTGCTTGCTTTTATTCCTTAAGGCACTATTTCATCCACTGACGCCAACAATGGAGCACAATTCCTCCAAATGACACCAAAGATAGGGCACAATTTCTACCAATGACACCAACAATGGGGCACAATTTCTACCAATGACACCAACAATGGGGCACAGTTCCTCCCAATGACACCAATGGTGGGGCACAATTCCTCCCAATTACACCAACAAAGGGGCACAATTCCTCCCAATGACACTGAAGATAGGGCACAATTCCTACCGATGACACCAACAATCAGGGCCGTCTTTAAGGCAGGGCAAAAGGGGCAGCTTCCCTGGGCCCTGTCATTGTTGTGGGGCCCAAAGCAGCTGCCTCATACTTGACAACTATCCCAGTTTAAATTGCCTTGTCCTTTGAAATTTTAGTCCTGTGCTGTGTCCCTATATCTCAGTGTGAAGCGCTGGTACTAATGCTGCCCAGCTCTGCCCTATTGTTGTGTACAGACGACTCACCTGCAGACCCTGTGTTTACATGTAAATAACCGGCATTCATATGTAAATAGCCGCGACATTCATAAGTAAATAGCTGCGGCCGGCGGCATTGATATGTGAATAAAGGCAGCATTCATATGTATATCATGCCCCCCCTGCAGTGAGGAGATGATGTGCTGTAACCTCTAGCAACCAATCAGTGAGCAGTATTACTGTACAGAAATCTCTAGCAACCAATCAACAAGCAGAAATCATATGCTGTAACCTCTAGCAACTAATCAGTGAGCCATAATGTGTGCTGTAACCTCTAGCAACCAGTCTGTAAGCAGTAATGATATGCTGTAACCACTGGCAACCAATCACAATTACTGCCTGATCTGATACAGTAAACTGATTTTAAGTCTAGCTGCTATTTATTGTATGTCTCAGAGCAGGTGGAGAGTGAAATTGCATAGGGGGGGGGGGGGGGAGTAAATTTTTGCCCAGGGTCCAATCCATATTGAAGACCACTCTGCCAACAATGGGGCACAATTCTTACCTATGACACCAATGATGGAGCACAATTCCTCCCAATTACACCAAAGATGGGGCACAGTTCTTACCTATGACACCAATGATGAGGCACAATTCTTCCCAATGACACCAATTATGGGGAACAGTAACTCTCAGTGACACCAAAGGGCAAAACTCCGATCTATGACACCAATGATGGGGATCAGTTCCTACCTATGACACCAATGATGGGGCACAATTATTCCCAATGACACCAATTATGGGGCACAGTAACTCTCAGTGACACCAATAATGGGGCACAGTTCCTCCCAATGACACCAACGATGGGGCATAATTTATACCTATGACACCAATGATGGAGCACAATTCCTCCCAATTACATCAAAGATAGGGCAAAATTCCGATCTATGACACCAATGATGGGGATCAGTTCCTTCCAAGGACGCCAACAATGGGGCACAGTTCCTCCAAATGACACTGAAGATAGGGCACAATTCCTACTGATGACACCAACGATGGGGCACAATTCCTACCTATGACACCAAAGATAGGGTACAATTCCTATCAATGACACCAATAATGGGGTACAGTTCCTTCCAAGGACGCCAACAATGGGGCACAGTTCCTCCAAATGACACTGAAGATAGGGCACAATTCCTACTGATGACACCAACGATGGAGCACAATTCCTCAGAATGACACCAAAGATAGGGCACAATTCCGAACTATGACAACAATGATGGGGATCAATTCCTACCTATGACACCAATGATGGGGCATAATTCATACCTATGACACCAACGATTGGGCACAATTCCTCCCAATGACACCAAAGATAGGGCATAATTTTTACCTATAACACAGCAATAGGGCACGGTTCCTCTCGCTGACACCAAAGATGAGACAGTTTTTATTCCCACTGATACCGGGACATTTTCTACTCCTGATGGTCACCCAAAGGTCTGAAGGACAGTAAACGGGCCCTTTGTTTAGAAAGTTTGGAGACCCCCGGTTTAACCAATAACGAGGCTGCTGAGCGTTATTTATTCCAACACTTGGCCCCTGATCCGTGTGTTGGGTTTAACTTGATGTGAACACTCGGGGCATATCGCACTACAGTGATCAGCTGCGGTGAGTTCCTGCATGTGCTTTAATGCGCTTCACGGCATGCGTTAATATGCATTTCAATAAGGTAGCCTATTCTCTATGAAAAAAAGGGCATGACCCTTGTTGCAAAATAGTGCATTATGCTCTCCTGTGCAGTGAATGGCACCGCAACACACGAGCGGGTGCATTGCCATGCATCGTGGCATTAAAAATAGAAAAACACATGTGTGAGAGTCAGTATAGCTGCACACCCCAATGAAATTGCAATATGGGATGATTCCCCCAGGGGTTTTTTCTTAGCAGCAAGGTATTAAATCAAAAAAGTGGCGATTTAATAAAATCTTTTTATTTCACAAAATGGAATTAATTTCATAAATGGTTTAAAATATGAGCTCTGGTTACAGACTTAAAAAAACATATTTCATCATACATAGCGAAAATCACACAGTGGAGCAAATAAAACATTACATTACAGAATCGCCATCCACATGAATAACCCAACGCGTTTCGACCCATATAGTCATGGTCTTCTTCAGGGAGATTTTTGTTCTACTAAGCACCCGCTGTAAGGCGTTCTAAGCAACCGCTGTTAGGCGTTCAGGAGGCGATCCTGCCACTTCTTGAATGCCTGTTTTTTTTTTCCTGACGACCACCAATTCACAATGGAACTAAAGCCAGGTATTTTTTCACCTTAATGCATAGGATGCATTAAGGTGAAAAAACACGAACTTTTACAACCCCTTTAATGATCCTTGTGGCATCGGTTGTCGCAGCTGACACGACACAGTCCCTACAATGAAACGCATTGGCTTATGACCTAACACTATGATATTTTCATTCACTAATGCCGCGTACACACGAGCGCATTTCTCGTCGGAAAAAGATATGATGGCTTTTCTGACGGGATTCCGCTCGAGTTTGCCTTGCATACACGCGGCCACGCAAAAGTTCGCTGAAATTACGACCGCCAAGAACGCGGTGAGGTACAACACTACGACGAGCCGAGAAAATGAAGTATAATGCTTCCGAGCATGCGTCAAATTGTTTCCGAGCATGCGTAGGGATTTTGCACGACGGAATTGCCACAGGCGATCGCATTTTCGGATAGGTACTTTTCCGATGGAGCATACACACGGTCGCATTTTCCGACGAAAAAATCTCATCGGTCTTTTGCGGGCCCGAAATTCCGATTGTGTGTAAGAGGCATTAGGCTCTGTTCAGACCTATGCAGAGGTGTCAGAGCGTGCATTTTGGCGTGTTTCTGCACGTCTCGTTTAGTGCAGCTCATTCGTTTCCCGGGGCTGCCCTACACACGTCAAAAGAAGTGTCTGATCCTTTTTTAAAAAATGTGCCGCACCAAAATGCATGGTACTTTGTTTGCTTGCGTTCTGGTGCGTTCAAACGAGTGCGCATTAGCAAGAAGCGTGGGGGGAGGGGGCGCCAGTAAGATGAAATAAAGGTAGCCTTAGGATGGAGTTGCGGTATCGGTAAGGCCGTCAGCCTCATAAAGACAATACCGGAGTGCGTTGTGTATTCTATGTACACTGGGATAGAATGGGGCAGGATGTAGAGAACCGGCTGCACTACGGAGCTCTGCCGCAGGATTTCCAGCCATACAACAACTTCCTGACTCTCTGTCCGTACAGTAAAGGTCTCAGGACCACCTTAAAGAGGGCCGAACACCCCATTCTACTGGAAAATACAAACCTGAATATACTTAACTTACAGCCGTCCTACGCCCTTGGCACCTGGGAAAAAGGTGACATCACAGCTCTTGGGGTGAGATCCTGAGAACACTGAGGATCTGAAAATCCTCATTATGCAGAATGATGTTGTCACCAGACTCCGGGTGAAAATGAAGAGGATAATTTATAAAAGAAAAAAAAAATGATTTGCACAGCTATTCGTCCAGAAAAGCTGCATGTACATTCGTTATGTGTGAATTAACCGGAATTTTATTTGTTTTTAGAGATTAATGGCACAATGAAAAAAAAAACTGTAGCTGTTGTGCGAATGGGGCAAGATGGATTTTAGGTATTTTAAGTATTTTCCCTTCTGGTTGACTGTTTTGGATATTTTCTTTCCTGATCGAATGCACTTAAGGTATTTTCTCTTCTGGTTGTATCGTTTAGGATATTTTCTCTTAGGATCGAATGTTCTTAGAGTATTTTCTCATCTGATTGAATGTTCTTAGGATAATTTTGTCATAGAATCGAATATTCTTAGACATTTTCTCTTCTGATTGAATGTATTTAGGGTATTTTTCTCTTCTAATCAAAACTTGTAAATGTATTTTTTCTTCTGATCTAAGGTATTTACTTTTCTGATTGAATGTTTTTAGGGCATTTTCCTTTCTAATCGAATGTTCTTAGGGTATTTTCTCTTAGGATCTAAAGTACTTAGCATACTTTCTCTTCTTATGGAAGGTTCTTAGGGTATATTCTCTTAGGATCCAATGTACTTAGCATACTTACCCTAAGAAAATTCCATAAGAAGAGTAAGTATGCTGAGTACATTAGATCCTAAGGGAAAATACCCTAAGAACATTCCATAAGAAGAGTATTTTCTCTTAGGATCTAATGTACTTAGCATACTTTCTCTTCGTATGGAATGTTCTTAGGGTATATTCTATTAAGATCTAATGTACTTAGCATACTTACCCTAAGAACATTTCATAAGAAGAGTAAGTATGCTAAGTATATTAGATACTAAGAGAAAATACCCTAAGAACATTCCATAAGAAGAGTATTTTCTCTTAGGATCTAATGTACTTAGCATACTTTCTCTTCTTATGGAATGTTCTTAGGGTATTTTCTCATAGGACCTAATGTTCTCAGAGTATTTACTCTTCTAGTCAAAAGTTTTTATGGAATTTTATCTTCTCATTGAATGTTATTAGGGTATTTTCTTTCGGTATTGAATGCTCTTAGGGTATTTACTCTTTGAATCAAATGTTCTTAGGGTATCTCTTCTTAGGATCCAATGTTCTTAGGGTATTTTCTCTTAGGATCCAATGTACTTAACATATTTACTCTTCTTATGGAATGTTCTTAGGGTATTTTTTCTTAGGATCTAATGTACTTAGCATACTTTCTCTTCTTATGGAATGTTCTTAGGGTATTTTCTCATAGGACCTAATGTTCTCAGAGTATTTACTCTTCTAGTCAAAGGTTTTTATGGAATTTTATCTTCTCATTGAATGTTCTTAGGGTATTTTCTTTTGGTATTGAATGTTCTTAGGGTATCTTTTCTTAGGATCCACTGTTCTTAGGGTATTTTATCTTAGGACCTAATGTTCTCAGAGTATTTACTCTTTTAATCACAATTTTTTATGGAATTGTATCTTCTAATTGAATATTCTTAGGGTATTTTCTTTTAGTATTGAATGATCTTAGGCTGTTTACTCTTCTGATCAAATATGTGTAGGGTATTTTCTCTTGGGTCAGATTGTTCTTAGAATATGTTGCATCCAGTACTTCTTGTATTCGTCAGAGAAATGCATATGACAACAAAAAATAATATTAAATCCCCACTGTATGCTAATGGTAAATCCCCAAAAACTATATATATATATATATATATACACACTATTGTGCAAAAGTTTTTAAGTTTTTGGCAGGTGTGAAAAATGCTGTAAACGAAGAATGCTTTCAGAAATAGAAGTGTTAATAATTTATCTTTATCAACTAACAAAATGGAAAGTGAATGAACAGATGAAAAATCCTAATCCAATCATTATTTGGTGTGACCGCCCTTTGCCCTTAAACCAACATCAATTCTTCTAGGAACACTTGCACACAGTTTTTGAAGGAAATTGGCAGGTAGGTTGTTCCAAAAATCTTAGAGAACTAAGCTCAGATCTTCTGTGGATGTCGGCTGTCTCAAATCCTTCTGTCTCTTCATGACAGACTCCATGATGGTGAGGTCAGGGCTCTGTGGGGGCCAAAGCATCACTTCCAGGACCCCTTGTTTTTCTTTACACTGAAGACAGTTCTTAATGACATTGGCTGTATGTTGGGGTGGTTTCTCTGTTGCAGAATAAATTTGGGGCCAATCATACCCCTCCCTGATGGTATGGCATGATGGAGAAGGATCTGCCTGTATTTCTTAGACCACATTGACATGTCATTTTTTTTTGTGGGGGGGAGGGGGGGCGGATACCCTCTTTTTAGAGGACCGTGAGACAGGTGAGTGTCCGAATATTAAAAGTCAGCAGCTACACTTTTTGTAGCTTCTGGCTTTTAATTTTTTTTTTGTTTTCCACAGAACTCAGCTTAAGGCCCCTTTCACACTTATACGACTTGTCCCACGATTTTGTACTGCAAAATCGTATGACAAGTCATTCTCCATGATTTTCAATGACTACCATTAATATTGGCACGACTTTAAGTCATGCCGACTTGAAAGTAGTCCCTGCACTACTTTGGTCCAACTTCTATGCGAGTTGTACTCCATAGACCTCAATGTTAAACCCTGAAGTAGCATGCAAGTCGTGCCTGAAAAATATATAGACACGACTTCAGCACGACTTTGTAAGCACAAGCCTGGCTCCCTGATCGGGAAAGGAAAACTTTTTTTTCCTTTCCCGATGAGCGACAGGCAGTGCTGACAGCTGTCTGGTATGAATCCAGAGGGGGAACTCCACGCCAAGTTTTAAATGAAAAAAACGGCGTGGGTTCCCCCCAGGGGCATACCAGGCCCTTAGATCTGGTATGGATCTAAGGGGAACCCCCTACGCCGAAAAATCGGCGTGGGGTCCCCCCAAAATCCATACCAGACCCTTATCCGAGCATGCAGCCCGGCCGGTCAGGAATGGGGGTGGGGACGAGCGAGCGCCCCCCCCCCTCCTGGACCGTACCAGGCCGCATGCCCTCAACATGGGGGGGTGGGTGCTTTAGGGCATGGGGGGGCACCCTGCCGGCCCCCCCACCCCAAAGCACCTTGTCCCCATGTTGATGAGGACAAGGGCCTCTTCCCGACAACCCTGGCCGTTGGTTGTCGGGGTCTGCGGGCGGGGGGCTTATCGGAATCCAGGAGCCCCCTTTAAAAAGGGAGCCCCCAGATCCCAGCCCCCCACCCTATGTGAATGAGTATGGGGTACATGGTACCCTTACCCATTCACCTAGAGAAAAAAGCGTCAATAAAAAACACAGTACACAGGTTTTTAAAATAATTTATTAGGCAGCTCCGGGATCTTCTTCCGACTTCGGGGGTCCTCTTCCGACTTCGGGGGTCTCTCCGCCGTCTCCTCCCGGTGTCCGCATCTTCTGCCGGCTCCTCCGCTATCTTCTGCAGCTCAATTGCTAGCGGTGGTCCGGACTTCTGCCTTCTGCCTTCTGCCTTCTTCTTTTCTTCCAGAGATGTTGACACGACGCTCTCTCCAGCTGGAATGGTCTCTGAACGCTCCGCAACAGACTTTTATAGGCGGTGACCCCGCCCCCCTATGAGGTCACTGTCCCGGGGCATGCTGGGACTGTGCCGTCATAAGGGGGCGTGGTCATCACCCGGTGACCACGCCTCCTAAAACGTCACAGTCCCAGCATGCCATGGGACTGTGACGGCATAAGGGGGCGGGGTCACCGCCTATATAAGTCCGTTGCGCAGCGCACAGAGACCATTCTGGCTGGAGAGAGCGTCGTGTCAACATCTCTGGAAGAGAAGAGGGAAGAAGACGATCCAGAAGTCTGGACCACCGCTGGCAAAAGAGCGCCAGAAGATAGCGGTGGAGCCGGCAGAAGATGCGGACACCGGGTGAAGACGCCGGAGAGACCCCCGAAGTCGGAAGAGGACCCCCAAAGTCGGAAGAAGATTCCGGAGCTGCCTAATAAATTATTTTAAAAACCTGTGTACTGTGTTTTTTATTGACGCTTTTTTCCCTAGGTGAATGGGTAGGGGTACCCCATATTTATTCACATAGGGTGGGGGGCCGGGATCTGGGGGCCCCCTTATTAAAGGGGTCTCCCAGATTCCGATAAGCCCCCTGCCCGCAGACCCCGACAACCAACGGCCAGGGTTGTCGGGAAGAGGCCCTTGTCCTCATCAACATGGGGACAAGGTGCTTTGGGGTGGGGGGGGCCGGCAGGGTGCCCCCCATGCCCTAAAGCACCCACCCCCCCATGTTGAGGGCATGCGGCCTGGCACGGTCCAGGAGGGGGGGGGGCCGCTAGCTCGTCCCCACCCCCATTCCTGGCCGGCCGGGCTGCGTGCTCGATAAGGGTCTGGTATGGATTTTGGGGGGACCCCCACGCCGATTTTTCGGCGTAGGGGGTTCCCCTTACAATCCATTCCAGACCTAAGGGCCTGGTATGCCCCTGGGGGGGAACCCACGCCAGTTTTTTTTATTTAAAACTTTGCGTGGAGTTCCCCCTTATGATTCATACCAACTACTGTATGTTTTCATTTGTTAATGCCAAAAACGTGGCAAAGTAGTACTGCTCCCAAATCGCGTTAAAATCGCGGCAAAATCGCGGCCGCGAAATCGCAGTAAAATCGTGCGACTTTGAAGTCGTATAAGGCTCTGTTTCCACTAGTGCGACTTTTCATGCGACTTGGGACTGAAAAGTCGCATGACAAATTGTTTCCCATGATTTCCAATGAGTACCGTTCATATCTGTGCGACTTCAAGTCGCAGCGACTTCAAAGTAGTCCCTGCACTACTTTGGTCCCACTTTGATGCGACTTGAGGTCCATAGATACAGGCATTGCTTCAAATCGCGGTAAAAAGTCGCGGTAAAGTCGCGGTAAAAAATCGCGGCAAAATCGCGCGACTTTGGGGACGCACTAGTGGAAACATAGCCTCAGTGCCGGTTCACACTACCGCGACTTGGGATCCGACTTGTCAGACCTCAAGTCGCCCCAAGTCGCTTGACATCTGAAAGTCCATGTAAGTGAATGAGAGCCGTCTATATGTACGCTACTGAAGTCGCTCCGACTTCAGAAAAGGTCCCTGTACTACTTCAAGGCGACTTGTACCCATTGATTTCAATGGAAGTCGCCTACAAGTCGGATCATGGTCTATAGTGAAGCGACTTCACAGGAAGAGAAGATGGTTTTTTCAAGCAAACCCCTCCCTCCCCCAGAGCTGATTGTTGTTTGATTGGCCACTGGAAAGTTGCCTGTACTGGAGGCGACTTGAAGTCGCCTTGTAAGTCGCCCCAAGTCGCGCTGTCGTGTCGCCCTCAGGTCGTGTCCAGGTCGCCTCGCAAAGTCGCGGCCAGAGTCGTGTTGCCCCTGTGTGAACCGGCGCTAAGTGTGAAAGGAGCCGGCTATGTTTCCACTAGTGCGTCCCCAAAGTCGCGCGATTTTGCCGCGATTTTTTACCGCGATTTTACCGCGATTTGAAGCAATGCCTGTGTCTTTGGACCACAAGTCGCATCAAAGTGGGACCAAAGTAGTGCAGGGACTACTTTGAGGTCGCTGCGACTTGAAGTCGCACAGATATGAACGGTACTCATTGGAAATCATGGGAAACAATTTGTCATGCGACTTTTCAGTCCCAAGTCGCATGAAAAGTCGCACTAGTGGAAACAGAGCCTTAATGACAATAATGAATAAAAGCTAACTCATTCCAATTACATTTAAACTGACAATATTGGAACATTCGCACAGTGATTTTTAAAATAGACACCCTTATTGTTCAGGCGTGGTCCACTGTTAGGGTCTCATTATCAGATCAATGATGTGCAGCCAACGCTGGAGCAAATACAGACAGGAAGGGGTTGATTTACTAAAGGCAAATAAACTGTGCACTTTGCAAAGTGCAGTTGCACCCTGCCAGGGCAGTGCAAACAAAAATGCAGTTTTTTTTTAAAACGTCCCTTGCATGTGATTGGGTATTCTTTGTAAAGTGTAGCTTTACCTCATTTACTAAGCTCTGGAGCAGTGGTCTCCAAACTGCGGCCCGTGGGCCGGATACGGCCCTTTGCTTCCTTTTTTTGGCCCTTGGAGCACTTTTCTTCCCACTGATACAAGACACTATTCCTCCTCACACTGACACTAGCAATGGGGCATAATTCTTGCTATTGACATCAACAACAGGCCACAATTTCTCCCATTGACACCATTGATGGGGCACTATACCACCCACTGACACCAATGATGGGACGCTATTTCTCCCACTGATACCAATGATGGATCACTATTCTTCCAACTGACAAAAAAAAAATGGGGCACTATTCCTCCCATTGACACCGATGATGGAGCACCATTCTTTCCACTGACTCCAATGATGATGCACTATTCTTTCCACTGACACTACTGATGGACTACTATTCCTCCCACTAACACCAATGATGGGTCACTATTCTTCCCATTGACACCAATGATGGGTCACTATTATTCTCATTGACATCAATAATGGGTCACTATTCCTCCAACTGACAACAACGGGGCACTGTTCATCTCACTGACACCAATGATGGGTCACTATTCTTTCCAATGACTCCAAAGATGGGTCACTATTCTTCCCATTGACACCAATGATGGGTCACTATTCCTCCAACTGACAACAACGGGGCACTGTTCATCTCACTGACACCAATGATGGGTCACTATCCTTTCCATTGACACCAATGATGGGTCACTATTCTTCCCATTGACACCAATGATGGGTCACTATTCCTCCAACTGACAACAACACAACAACGGGGCACTTTTCATCTCACTGACACCAATGATGGGTCACTATTCTTCCCATTGACACCAATGATGGGTCACTATTCTTCCCATTGACACCAATGATGGGTCACTATTCCTGTCACTGACACCAATGATTGGTCACTATTCCTCCCATTGACACCAATGATGGGTCACTATTCCTCCCATTGACACCAATGATGGGTCACTATTTTTCCCATTGACACCAATGATGGGTCACTATTCCTGTCACTGACACCAATGATTGGTCACTATTCCTCCCATTGACACCAATGATGGGTCACTATTCCTCCCATTGACACCAATGATGGGTCACTATTCCTCCCACAGACACCAAATATGCATTGGTTACTCCCACTGATGCCAGGACAATTTCTACTCCCAATGCCCACATTCCAGCCCCCCTAAAGTCTGAAGGACAGCAAACTGGCCCTTTGTTTAGGAAGTTTGGAGACCCCTGCTCAGGAGCAATTGCACCTTGCAACATTCACAGTCTATTTGCCTTTAGTTAATCAACCCCAAAGTGTCTGAAAGAGGCTGCAGTAGGTCAGCAGAATTAAGATGGAAAAATAAGGATTGAAAAAAAAAGTGAAAACAGTGTCTTATAATTTGCATAGTGCTTTAGCAAACTAAATATCATCCAGATAGCGCCTAGATTTACTTTAAGGTGTAAGGGCTCTTGTGGTCTCTTCAGCAAAATCTCAGCAGGAATTTGCATTTCCATTTAAAGGATTTCTCCCTGGAATTGTTCATAGAAACTCTTTGTTTTTGTACTACGTTGTCATAAAAAAGGCCTTTATTTTTTCCTGCAGTGTAAATGTAATAAAAAGTAGATGCTCCCCAGCCGGCCAGAAGAACAATTGACGTTTAGAAGAAAGAACTGATAGGACAACCACACAAAAGGTTTAGAAACAATAAATCAATTCATAGTTCAGTCTGAAGAGCTGCATCCGCCAACATAACAATCATCTCTTCCTCCGCCTGTACCTTAGCCAGAATCTGCTCCACTGTCACAGGATGGGGGTGCTTTCAGTGTACTGCCAATGGCCCCTCTGGGGTGTTGCCTTCCCCAATAGTCCCACCTACAATCATTATTGGACACACCTGCTAACGTCCACACCCACAGGTTGTCTTGACACAGGTCTGATTGTCGTTTTACATAAGGCGCTCTTCTGCAGGTAAGCCCCACTAGTGGGATCAGAGTGCCCCTTTTTAAAGGCTGGGATCACACCTATATGCAGGTTGCAGATGATGCATTTTCCCCGGTGCATTTTGCAGCACGGTTTGTGTTTTTTGAAACACATTTTTGATGCATTTTTATAGCGTTTTTGATGCGTGTTTTTGGGATGTGTTAATGTTGCTAGGAGGAGATGTCTGTTTTCGCGCAGGGAAATTTTGATGCGATTCCATTGAATTCTATGAAGCCAAAAATGCACTGTGCTGCATGTAAAAAAAAAGTCTCTGCACCTTTCCAAAAATGCACCAGTGGAAACTGCATACATGAGAACGTGACCCATTGGAACTAATGTTAAATGGACTGTAGTGCATTTCTGCAAACACACTGCAAAATGCATATCTGTCAACCAGGCCTGAAGTGTCACTCTAGCCAAAATCAAAACTTCAGATTTTTGGTGGATGGTGAAGACTTCTTCAGTCTCTGGGACTCTATTGGTGAGGTCTCTGCACTGAGTTCTCAGCTCTGCACACCTGCTGTGCCCCACCATCCCTGAGCTGAGCTCCCGGGTCTGTACACCTGCTGTGCCCATTATGAGGGGTTCCCACCATCCCTGTGCTGAGTTCCTGGGTCTGTACACCTGCTGTGCCCATTATGAGGGGTTCCCACCATCCCTGTGCTGGGTTCCCGGGTCTGTACACCTGCTGTGCCCATTACAAGGGGTTCCCACCATCCCTGTGCTGAGTTCCTGGGTCTGTACACCCGCTGTGCCCATTATGAGGGGTTCCCACCATCCCTGGACTGAGTTCTTGGGTCTATATGTCTACTGTGCCCATTATGAGGGGTTCCTACCATCCCTGTGCTGAGTTCCAGAGTCTGTACACCTGATGTGCCCATTAAGAGAGGTCCTCACCATCCCTGTGCTGAGTTCCAGAGTCTGTACATCTGCTGTGCCCATTATGAGAGGTTCCCACCACTCTTGTGCTGGGTTTCCGGGTCTGTACACCTGCTGTGCCCATTATGAGGGGTTCACACTATCCCTGTATTGAGTTCCTGTGTCTGTACATCTGCTGTGCCCATTACGAGGGGTTCCCACCATCCCTGTTCGCTTTTTTATTCATGCTCTATAACAACTTGTAACACAAGGAACCGGGACACACAAAGATAGGAGAGAACACAGGAAGCCCCCAGGTGGACAGGAACAGAGTTATGATTAGGGAGATCTCACTGTTGGGGCATCCAAGGCATAGAAAAGATCAGAGGTTGACTCTGCCCCCCCCCCCCCCCCCCCAGGTTCCATCTATAATCAAAATATCGCTGCTCCCTATAAGAGAAATGCAATGCTGATTTTTGCTCCAGCTGTATGAATATTTCTGCATCCCACTTCATCAACCTTGATTTTTTGGTGAGCAAACATTTCCCATTGGACGCATGGATTTAAAAGGTAAAAGTATTTCTGTATCATCTTCCTCTACACTGCAGCCAACTCACTGTACAGATGTAATTAAGCACATAGCTAACAAAAATCAAACATTGTTTTACATGTTGGTGTAGATAAATACCACATACAAGACCCGGGGGGGGGGGGGGGGGGGGGGGCTTAGGGTCCCGGGGTGATTTACGCCATAAATAGTGCTGTGTGCCCAGGATCAGCTCCTTGTCTTCTACATGTTTCAGCAACTGGGAGCAGATAAAGGAAAGGGGCCCCTATTTTTGGAGAGACACACAAGCTGACATTTTGGAGGGTCTCGGCCTGTTCAGGGGTACGGCCCGTCCTCCTCCTGTGTTTGCAGAATATATTCATATGACATTTATTCTTTCTATCTGCTCAGTGAATAGTGCGACTTTTATATCACAGGAGGTTTTTTTTTGACCTGTGGAATGAATTAATAAAAAGCTTACTATTACCGGGGTCTTCGTGAACTGGAGGGGTCATCAGGCAAAGAAAAGTATTTGTCTAAAACCAGAATTCTACTTTAATTATGCATTCATATTGAAATTAATTTCTTCCTTCCCTTCCTTCCATCGTTCTTCAACCCTTCTTTCCTCCTTTCTTCTTCCTGCTTTCCCTACATCCTCAATCTCGCTTTCCCTTCTTCCTTCCACCCTCCCACTTTATCCATTCTTCTTCATCCCTTCTACCTTCCTTCATCTGCTTTCCTAACATCCTCAATCTCACCTTTCTCTCTTTCTCCCACCTTCTCACTTTATTCTTCCTACTTTTCTTTCATCCTCCCACTTTATTCTTCCTTTCTTTCCTCCACCCTGCCACTTTATCCTTTCTTTTCTTCTTGCATTCTCCCACTTTATTCTTCCTTCCTTCTATTTGTTCTTCCTCATTCTTTCCTACATACTGTCCATCTCCTTTCTCTTTCTTTCCTACCTTCCTTCCAGCCTCTCCCTTTATCCTTCTTTCTCTTACTTCCATCCTTCTTCATCCCTTCCCCCTTCTCCCTGCTTGCCTAACAACCTCAATCTCATCTTCCCTTCTTCCTTCCATCCTCCGACTTTATCCTTCCCTTAGTTCTTTTTCATCCCTTCTTTTTTCCTTCTTCTGCTTTCCCAACATCCTCAATCTTGCATTCCCCTTTTCCTTCCCCCCTCCCACATTATTCTCCCTCCCTTCTTCTCCCATGTTTCAAATCTATCCGACGGACTGGAGTCCGGTCGAAAAGTCCGCTCATCTGTATGCTAGTTCGACGGACAAAAAGCCACGCTAGGGCAGCTATTGGCTACTGGCTATGAACTTCCTTATTTTAGTCATCACGTACGAATTCGACAGACTTTGGTTGATCGTGTGTAGACAAGTCCGTTCATTCAGAAAGTCCGTCGTAAAGTCCGTTGAAAAGTCCGCCAGGCAAAGTCTGCCGTAAAGTCCGCTTGTGTGTACGCGGTATTACCTTCTTTCTTCCACCTTCCCACTTTATTCATCCTTCCTTCTTTTCTTCCTTTTATTCTCCCTCTCTTTCTTTACTTCTTACCTTCCATCTCCTCTTCCTTTCATCCCTTCTTCTTTCTTTCTTCCCTTTTCCTGTTTTCCTTACATGCTCCATCTTGCCTTACTTTTTGCTTCTACTCTCCCACTTTATCCTTCCTTTCTTGAATACATCCTTGTTCATCCCTTCACCCTGCTTCTTCCCTTCTTCCTTTTTTTTTATTGACAGCCCCGTTAGTGGCTTTCTTTCCTTCCTTCTTCTTCCTTCCTTCCTCTCCCTTTTCATTTCTTCCTTCTTTTGCATAGAAGCCAGCTACCTCTCCCCTCCTTCCTTCCTTCCTTCCTTCCTTCCTTCCTTCCTTCCTTCCTTCCTTCCTTCCTTCCTTCCTTCTTTCTTTCTTTCTTTTTCCTGTTTTCCTTGCTTCTACCCTCCTACTTTATCCTTCCTTTCTTCAATACATCCTTGTTCATCCCTTCACTCCTCTTTCCTTCTTCCTTTTTTTTTTCTTGACAGCCCCGTTGGTGCCTTTCTTTCTTTCCTTCCTTCCTCTTTATTTCTTTCTTCCTTCCTTACTCACCCCTCTCCTTCCTTCCTTCTTTTGCATAGAAGCCAACCACCTCTCCCTTCTCCCTACTTCCCTCTTTCCTTCCCTCTTTCCTTCCTTCCTTCCTTCCTTCCTTCCTTCCTTCCTTCCTTCCTTCCTTCCTGTTTTCCTTACATGTTTCATCTTGCCTTACTTTTTGCTTCTACCCTCCCACTTTATCCTTCCTTTCTTCAATACATTCTAGTTAATTCCTTCCTCTTCCTTAGTTTTTTCCTTCCTTCTTCTCCCTTTTTCTTCCTTCTTTTGCATAGAAGCCAACTACCTCTCCCCTTTCCTTCCTTCTTTCTTTTCTTTTTTCTTTCTTTCTTTTCGTTTTCTTTCTTTTCTCTCTTTCTTTTCTTTTTTCTTTATTTTTTTCCTTCTCTTTCTTTTCTTCCCTTTCTCTCTCTCTTCTTTTCTTCCTTCTTTCTTTCCTTTCTACCATCTATCTCCTCTCAGTTTGTTCTTCCTTCCTTCCTTCCTTCCTTCCTTCCTTCCTTCCTTCCTTCTTTCCTTCCTTCCTTCCTTCCTTCCTTCCTTCCTTCCTTCCTTCCTTCCCTCCTTCCTTCCTTCCTTCCTTCCTTCTTCTTTCTCCTTCCTTCCTTCCTTCACATTTACAGCTCCTAGCTCCTCTACTGACTTTTCTCTCTGCCTTCCAAAATAGAGCGTAATCTGATGCGACTCTTCCTTAATTGGGGTCATGTAATACAAAGAGGGTCCTCTCCGAACAGTTACATGATAATAGTTTGATAAATAGGACATGAAGGAGGTCAATCAATCAGGACGAGCAATTAGCAACAAGCCAAGAGGAATTAACTCCATAGTCCTGATATTCTCAGCACATACCCCCCCCCCCCCCCCCCCCCACTCGGATATATACCGTAACTTGTCAACAAACATCCCTTCTGTGTTTAACAAAGTTCTCTTATTGTCAATTCACCCGGCAGGTTCACACAGACATCATGTATAGCCTGGCTCAGACATGGATTGGTGATCTGGCATCCCCGGTGTCTGCCAGAATGGACGGGGTGTCCGGGGATACCTGTGGGCTGCTCAGCATTCTTTTAATAAAACCCCAAACTTCAGAGTAGGGTACACATCCTAATTATGGGCTCCTCAATGGCAGTGAGAACAGAACTCAAACTTGATTGCTTCAGCAACTTCATAAAAATGCTGCCGCCTCACTTTTAGGTCCCGTGTGTTTTGTGTTCAGGTCCTCATTATACTGCCAGTCAGACTCCGAATATCTCAAGCTGGTATATCTGGCAACAATTTCTGGGTGTAATTATTCCAGCTCCAACATTTTTGTCATATGGATATTATGGTATAGGTTTTTCGAAAATACATTTTTTGGGGCATAAAAGGAATACATTTCGATTATGACCTAAGTTTAGATACACTATATTACCAAAAGTATTGGGACACCTGCCTTTACACGCACATGAACTTTAATGGCATCCCAGTCTTAGTCTGTAGGGTTCAATATTGAGTTGGCCCACCCTTTGCAGCTATAACAGCTTCAACTCTTCTGGGAAGGCTGTCCACAAGGTTTAGGAGTGTGTCTATGGGAATGTTTGACCATTCTTCCAGAAGAGCATTTGTGAGGTCAGGCACTGATGTTGGACGAGAAGGCCTGGCTCGCAGTCTCCGCTCTAATTCATCCTAAAGGTGTTCTATCGGGTTGAGGTCAGGACTCTGTGCAGGCCAGTCAAGTTCCTCCACCCCAAACTCGATCATCCATGTCTTTATGGACCTTGCTTTGTGTACTGGTCCAAATCATTTGGTGGAGGGGGGATTGTGGTGTGGGGTTGTTTTTCAGGGGTTGGGTTTGGCCCCTTAGCTCCAGTGAAGGGAACTCTTAAGGCGTCAGCATACCAAGACATTTTGGACAATTTCATGCTCCCAACTTTGTAGGAACAGTTTGGGGACAGCCCCTTCCTGTTCCAACATGACTGTGCACCAGTGCACAAAGCAAGGGGGGCCCACTGGCAGCATTTTATAGGCACAGTGGGAGCATTTGATATGGCACAGTGGCTGCGTTTGATAGCACAGTGGCGGCAATTGATTGGCACCGTGGCTGCGTTTGATAGCACAGTGGCGGCAATTGATTGGCACCGTGGCTGCGTTTGATGGCACAGTGGTGGCAATTGATGGGCACCGTGGCTGCGTTTGATGGCACAGTGGCTGCATTTGATGGCACAGTGGCGGCAATTGATGGGCACAGTGGCTGTGTTTGATGGCACAGTGGCGGCAATTGATGGGCATAGTGGCTGCGTTTGATGGCACGGTGATAGCAATTGATGGGCACAGTGGCTGCGTTTGATGGCACAGTGGTAGCAATTGATGGGCACAGTGGCTGCGTTTGATGGCACAGTGGTAGCAATTGATGGGCACAGTGGCTGCGTTTGATGGCACAGTGGTAGCAATTGATGGGCACAGTGGCTGCGTTTGATGGTACAATGGCGGCAATTGATGGGTACAGTGGCTGCGTTTGATGGCACAGTGGTAGCAATTGATGGGCCCAGTGGCTGCATTTGATGGTACAATGGCTGCATTTGATGGCACAGTGGCAGCAATTAATGGGCACAGTGGCTGTGTTTCATGGCACAGTGGCGGCAATTGATGGGCACAGTGGCTGCGTTTGATGGCACAGTGAGGCTGCAATTGATGGGCACAGTGGCTGCGTTTGATGGCACAGTGGCTGTGTTTGATGGCACATTGGCTACGTTTGATGGCACAGTGAGGCTGCAATTGATGGGCACAGTGGCTGCGTTTGATGGCACATTGGCTACGTTTGATGGCACAGTGAGGCTGCAATTGATGGGCACAGTGGCTGCGTTTGATGGCACATTGGCTGCGTTTGATGGCACAGTGGCTGCATTTGATGGCACATTGGCTGCGTTTGATGGCACAGTGGCTGTGTTTGATGGCACATTGGCTACGTTTGATGGCACAGTGGCTGCGTTTGATGGCACAGTGAGGCTGCAATTGATGGGGTTTTTTCAGAATTTTTCAGTTTGTTTGCGCCCCCCAAAAAAATTTTGAGCATCAGCCGCCACTGCTGGTAGTGTTGCACTGATACTTTACTGTAGCATACATTTATGAACACATGTATTTAATAGGTCCACTTTAAACATTACACTTCAAGCTGTAGTAAATTTCACTACCCCCCCTCCCCCCCCTCCATGGTTCTCATTCTCAGCTCTGCATAATGCTTAATATTCAGTTACAGGTGCAATTTACATATTTTATAAACACCGTCATATGCAGAGACAATTCACCCGCTCCAGGTGACAATAAAAATGGAATCAGCACCGTTCCTCCAAGCATCCTCCCGACATAAAGATTCTCATTTAAAGCTCTTTTTATGATCCCTAACTAGTTGTGGCTCGGAGATAATATAATTGTATGAGTACAATCTAATGTGACGGAGGGCAGTAATAATTACACAAACAATGCTTCATTGGAACCAGACTGGCGTTTTACCTTTGCATAGATGCCAACTGTCTCAGATTTGCCAACACAGTCCTACATCTTGAGCTTCTGTCTAACCGATGCTGTGTCCCGGGCCACGAGCCAGGATCCCAGCATCCACCTTTTCTAAATTACTCCACATACAGTATTTGAGTTACTGGGAACCAGCATCGGAAGGACAGAGGGTCAAGATGCGGGACTGTCCCGGCAAACCTGAAACAGTTGGCATCTACACTCACCGGCCACTTTATTAGGTTCAATTGCTTGGTAACACAAATTGCTAATCAGCCAATCACATGGCAGCAACACAACGCATTTGGGCATCTAGAGGTGGTGAAGGCAACTTGTCTGCTTTCACCACCTCTAGATGCCTAAGTTCAAACCGAGCATCAGAATGGGGAAGAAAGTGGATTTAAGTGGCTTTGAACGTGGCCTGGTTGTTGGTGCCAGACGGGCTGGTCTGAGTATTTTTCGAAAACTGCTGATCTACTGGGATTTTCACACACAACCATCTCTCGGGTTTACATAGAATGGTCGGAAAAAGAGAAAATATCCAGTGAGCGACAGTTGTGTGGAGGAAAATGCCTTGTTGATGCCAGAGGAGAATGGGCAGACTGGTTCCAGATGATAGAAAGGCAACAGTAACTCAAATAACCACTCGTTACACCCAAGGTATGCAAAATACCATCTCTGAACACAACACATCGAACCTTAAAGCAGATGGGCTACAGCACCAGAAGACCACACTGGGTGCCACTCCTGTCAGCTAAGAACAGGAAGCTGAGGCTACAATTCGCACAGGATCACCAAAATTGGACAATAGAAGATTGGAAAAACGTTGCCTGGTCTGATGAGTCTCGATTTCAGCTGCGACATTCAGATGGTCGGGTCAGAATTTGGCGCATGGATCCATCCTGCCTTGTATCACCGGTTCAGGCTGGTGGTGTAATGCTGTGGGGGAGATTTTCTTGGCACACTTTGGGCCTCAACCCCACAGCCTACCTGAGTATTGTTGCTGACCATGTCCATCCCTTTATAACTACAGTGTCCCCATCTTCTGATGGCTCCTTCCAGCAGGATAAGGCACCATGTCACAAAGCTCCAATCATCTCACCACTGGACAATGAGGTCACTGCACTCCAATGGCCTCCACACTCACCACATCTCATCCAAAAGAGCACCTTTGGGATGTGGTGGAACGGGAGATTTGCATCATGGATGGGCAGCAGACAAATCTGCAGCAACTGTGTGATGCTATCATGTTACTATGGACCAAAATCTCTGAGGAATGTTTCCAACACCTTGGTGAAACTATGCCATGAAGAATGAAGGCAGTTCTGAAGGCAAAAGGGGGTCCAACCTGGTACTAGCAAGGTGTACCTAATAAAGTGGCTGTTGAGTGTATATTTTCTGTGTAGGGAGAGATACAGTCTTGTGTTTCATTTTGGCATTGGCACGTGCAGGGCAGGGACAAAGAGGTTGGCAGGAGGGGCAGCCGCCCTGGGCACAGCGCTGTCACACAGGAGGTGGCGCCATATAGCGAGCAGCTCTATCCTCACTGCACGCAGGCCCCAGATCAGTGACTGGCAACCAGCAGGCCGCGGCTTCATGTCTGCTGTGACAGCTACTGCATTCACACCATGCTCCGACACTCACACCTCAACTACCCAGCCTACAGCCAACACGAAAAGCACACCATGCATGCACATCCACTTACCAGCTGTTAGAAGGCAAATGATTGGCCATGCATGCACAGTTGTGTTGCGTTTGATATAAAATATATTATATGTACCACCCAAGAAGAAGATACCTAAAGCCACTTTCGCCTGATCTCCAGCAACTGCTTAAGAAGCCTGAGTCCTCGTTGTCAACGGAGATCATGAACACAGAGTAACCAGAATTAAGTACCTTAAGTGTATTTCTACTGTTACAGACCATAATTTCTGCTTGTTTGCTAGGCATCTTGCTTGTTATATCTGTCAGTCTTGTACTGTATTCCTAGTTTTTTAATAGTTTGGAATGTAGAGCATTTTTGTATAGTAGAAGCACATTTAAACACTGTAGAGGTCTGAGCTTCCTTCCTTATACCACAAAGTATCCTTTCTAGATGAACGCAAAGTAAAACAACAGTGCACACTCCATGCAAACCATGGGCAGAAGGGGCAGGAGGGGCAGGAGGATCAAGTGGACAGAAAAAGGGGTTCTTTTTATGGGGGAGGTGCACAATTCTGCATCCTCACCCTTGGCACCAGACAAACCCATCCTGGCATTGGGTACATGCAGTGTTGCCAACCTGCCAGATTGAAATTTACTGACACGACACCCAATATTCGCTACTGTCTTTCGGCTTCTCCTCCAGGCCAATCAGGACAGGATTGGGGTCTTAAGACTGCATTGGCCGGGAGGAGAAGCCGGGGAAGCCGCGACCTTCATGGGGTACGTGCGGACCGGGCAGGGTGGGGGTTTGTTTGCTGCCCCCCCCAAAAAATGGAGCACCAGCCGTCACTGCACTAGTGTGAACCGGTCCTAATACCGCTTTCGAGGAGTCCATCCCAAATCAGGACACCTGTGTGATTAGGCTCTGATGGAAGCAGCCAACACCCTCCCATGAGACTAGCTTATATTATGTATGAACGCTGTGACACCGCGCAGGAGCGCCACCGCAACAATGTACCATTGTGGACACAGGAAGAGGGATTGTTGTCTCCAGCAGTTGAGGGGTTAATGTAATTAAGTTATATAGTTGCTGCGAGGTGGATCTCATTAGGAGTTTTCATGTCAGGTCACAGACAGGGGGAGAGGGAATGAGAGACGGAAGGAGAATATTGTAAAGCGGTAATAATCCCCCGGAGCCCAGAATTACTCTCAGCCAAATTAGTGCCATAAACAACTTTGTTACTTTTCTAGAGAGAGAAGGGAAGAGGATACTCAGCGCCTTCATCATCCTCCTATCAACATCAGTGACCCGGACCAGATCCACTCCCATCTTTTCTTTTATGCTTAAATAGATACAATATATATATAATAAATGCATAAATTTATTTATAAATTGATATTACGTTTTATAGTTTTACTATTATTTTTGTATCTGTCTTATAGCCATGAAGTAGGGGGAACTTTGAGCCCCACAAAAAGCATTGTCATTTTTTTTTACGATAAATTAACATTTATATTAAAAAATTCAGGATTCTTTGATATTTGGTCTTTCTGCAGGTGGATCTTAACCACTTAAGGGCTGAGCCTCTTTTTGAGATTTGTTGTTTAAAACAAGTTAAAAACTGTTTTTTTTTTTTGCTTGAAATTACTTAGAACCCCCAAACATTATACATTTTTTTTCTAACACCGTAGAGAATAAAATGGCGGTCGTTGCAATGCTTTCTGTCACACCGTATTTGCGCAGCGGTCTTACAAGCGCACTTTTTTTTGGAAAAAATACACTTTTTTGAATTTAAAAATAAGACAACAGTAAAGTTAGCCCATTTTTTTTTAATATTGTGAAAGATAATGTTACGCTGAGTAAATTGATACCCAACATGTCGTGGAATGGCGACAAACTTTTACCCTTAAAAATCTCCATAGGCGATGTTTAAAAAATTCTACAGGTCGCATGTTTTGAGTTATAGAGGAGGTCCAGGGCTAGAATTAATGCTCTCGCTCCACCGATCGGGGCGATACCTCACATGTGTGGTTTGAACACTTTTTTCATATGTGGGTGCTACCCACATATGCGTTCGCTTGTGCACGCAAGCTCGGCGGGACGGGGTGCGTTTAACATTTTTTTTTCTTATTTATTTTACCTTTCATTTTTTATTTGTACACTGTTCTTTTAAAAAAAAAATGTGTCACTTTTATTCCTATTACAAGGAATATAAACATCCCTTGCAATAGAAAAAAAACATGACAGGACCTCTTAAATATGATATGTGGGGTCAAAAAGACCTCAGATCTCATATTTACACTAAAATGCAATAAAAAATAAAATAAAAAAATGTATCATTCAAAAAAATAAAAAAAATAAAAATGGCCCTTTAAGAGCTATGGGCGGAAGTGACATTTTGACGTCGCTTCCGCCCTGCAATGTTATGGAGACGGGTGGGAGTCATCTTCCCCTCACTCAGCTCCATACCCAGGAAGAGACGACATCAGATCGCCTCCGCCGCTGCCGACGGCTCCGGTAAGCGACGGAGGGCACTGGAGGGCGACGGGAGGGGGGGGGCCCTCTCCCACCGCAGAGAAAAGTGATCTTGCGGTGAATCCGCTGCAGAGACCACTCTTATTGCAAAGCGGACCACCGTCTGAAGAAGAGGATATCGGGGGTTGTGGTAGCTAGCTGCTGCCATAAAAACGATATTCCTCTTCAAACTTATATCGGCGTGCGGTGGTCTGTAAGTGGTTAAACCGGTGTTCTGTTTCAAATGCCACTTTATGCATTGGCAAATCTCCTATATTGTGTTTATGTACCCTAAAATTACATTTTGTGTATTTTTTTTTTTTAATGAAATTTTGTGCTTGATACATAGATTAAAATGAAATAAATGTATCAAGCACTATTATCATGTGACATAAAAAATCTTAACCACTTGCTTACCGGGCACTTACACCCCCTTCCTGCCCAGACAAAATTTCAGCTTTCAGCGCTGTCACACTTTGAATGACAATTGCGCCCTCATGTAACGCTGTACCCAAATGAAATTTGTATCATTTTTTTCACACAAATAGAGCTTTCTTTTGGTGGTATTTATTCACTACTGGGGTTTTTATTTTTTGCTAAACAAACAAAAAAAAGACCGAAAATTTTGAAAAAAAAAAAACAGTTTTCATAGGTCATTTTGCAAACAGGTAATTTTTCTCCTTCATTAATGTGAGCTGGTGAGGTTGCACTGATGGGCATTGATAGGTGGCACTGAAGGGAGCTGAGAGGTGGCCCTGAAGAGAGCTGAGAGGTGGCACTGATAGGTGGCACTGATGGGCCATGATGAGGCAGCACTGATAGGCGGCACTGATGGGCCATGATGAGGCAGCACTGAGAGGTGGCACTGATGGGCATTGATAGGCGGCACTGATAGGTTGCACTGATAGACATTGATAGGCAGCACTGAAGAGCACTGATAGGGAGCTGAGAGGGGGCACTGATAGGTTGCACTGATGGGCAATGATGAGGCGGCACTGATAGGTTGCACTGATGGGCACTGATAGGTGGCATTGATAGGTTGCACTGATGGACATTGATAGGCCGAACTGAAGAGCACTGATAGGTGGCACTGAAGGGAGCTGAGAGGTGGCACTGAGGGGCGGCACTGATAGGTTGCACTGATGGGCAATGATGAGGCGACACTAATAGGTGGCACTGATGGGCATTGATAGGCGGCACTGAAGAGCACTGATAGGTGGCACTGAAGGGAGCTGATAGGTGGCACTGAAGGGAGCTGAGAGGTGGCACTGATAGCTGGCACTGATAGGTTGCACTGATGGGCACTGATGAGGTGGCACTGATAGGTGGCACTGATGGGCACTGATAGGTGGCACTGAAGGGAGCTGAGAGGTGGCACTAATAGGCGGCATTGATTGGTGGCACTGATGGGCACTGATAGGCACTGGTAGGTGACACTGATAGGCAGCACTGATAGGTGGCACTGATGATGAGGCACTGATTGGCAGCACTGGTGGGCACTGTAAGGTGGCACTGGTGGGCACTGATAGGTGGCACTGGTGAGCACTGTTTAGCAGTACTGATATGCACTGGTAGGTGGCACTGGTGGGCATTAATGAGGCGGCAGTGGCTCTCTGTGTGCGGGACCGATGTCCTGTTTACACAAACCGGTAATCGGCAAAACTTTTTTTTTTTTAGTTATGGATAGAGTGGAGAGGGATTAGAACACCTGTCAGTTTCTAATGCTGTCTGCGCCCCAGTTATGGAGATTCACCCTCTCTATTAGGGTTGTCACCCGTCCAAGATTCACCCAGACAGTCCAGGTTTCAGGCCACCTGAAACCCAGACACAATATTCAGAATGGAATGTGGCTCTCCAAGCAACCAAGTACCACAAACCGCCGCCTAGTGCAAAGGTGTGGCCCCACCCCTATACAGGAGAGAGGGTGTGATCTGCTCCCCCTCCCACCCCTATCCCTCTGTCTGCCCACCCACACTCCAATCCCCGACGTTCTGTGCCTCAGGAAAGGGATGTGTGGGCTGGAAGTTTGAAGCTCAGCAACCAGCAGATGGATCGTGGATGAAAGAAGTCTGTGCCTGAGCCTCTATCCTCGGGTGAGTGAGTGAGCCTCCATCCTCGGGTGAGTGAGTGAGCCTCCATCCTCGGGTGAGTGAGCTCACCATCCACTGTCTGTGACTGAGCCTCCATCCTCGGGTGAGTAAGCTCACCATCCACTGTATGTGACTGAAGTCTCCCCCCCTCCCTCTCTTCTCTCTCCTGCCTTAGGGAGTATACTAAAGTAAGGGTGACTCCGATCTAAGGGGTGCCCTGTGGGCTCTGATGTAAGGGGGGCTTTGGGAACCCTAATTTAAGGGGGAACTCTGATGTAAGTGGGAGGTTTGGTGAGCAGAAACTCCCTTAGAGCAGAGTTCCACTTTACACCAGAGTCCACAGTATTCCCCCTTAAAGAAAAAAAAAAAATTGCTGTGCGCCGCTAAAGTGTTCGGGTTCGGCTTGAAGAAAAGGTGACAACCCTACTCTGTATTTGTCCTGTTTACCATTATCATTGAAAGTGAAAGTAAAAGAAAATCCCAAATATTGGGTTGTCCCCAGAAAAGTAATAGAGGGGAAATCTTCCAATGGGGACACTAGTTCTGGTGACCTGGGGGGCCCCGAGGAATTCCCTTAATTTGCAGCGATTTTCTCTCACTTCCTGTTGGGCGATGGGACAGGAAGTGAAGGGAAATCTCCACAATGGGGCACAGATGTCGAAAAAAAAAAAAAAAATCTGACAGGGGTTACTACCTTCCCTTACTCTATCCAAAATGAAAAAAAAAAGTTTTGCCTATAGTTCTACTTTAAGCTACCACTATTTTATTCTCCAGGGTCTCGGCTTTCAGAAAATATACAGTGAAGCGTGCGTTTCGCAAACCGAGCTCTGTATTTCTAAAAATCCTAACTCGGTTTGTGAGTGTTTTGTCTTGCAAAACGAGCACGATTCAGGCCAAACGCAGTACCGATTTTGGCCTGAGGTGGGGGGCGCCAGAGCCGAGCAGAGCTGAAAGTCGCCGATTGGCGCCGTTCGGAAATGCACTGAAAGGCCCGAGGACAGTTCGGCTGACCTCGGCAAACCTCGGAATGGCTTGTGAACGGAGTCTTTCCGAGGTTTGCCGAGGTCAGCCGAAGTGTCCCTCGGGCGTTATCGGCCGTTTCAGAGGCTCTCCGGCGCCCCCCCCCTCCGCCTCTGGCCGCATGCGGTATTGCATCCCATTGAAGTCAATGCGGAACAAATTATTTTCGTTTCCATTGATTTCAATGGGAAAACTCGCTTTGATATGCGAGTACATTGGATTACGAGCATACTCCTGGAACGGATTATGCTGGTAATCCGAGGTTCCACAGTATCATGTTTTGGGGTTTTAAGTAATCTTCAGGTCTAAAATTATTTTTTAAACGTGTGCACAAAAACGTGAAGTGGGCTCTGGCACTGAAAGAGTAAAAGTCACCGACGGCTTGTGCGTTATCAATCTGGTCGGCTCGGGTCCGTCTACTTTGCTGCCTGCTCCGCGCACCTTTTACATTTGCCAGCTTTTATAGAAATTTCCCGCTCGGAAATTTGTCGATATACGCTGTTTGCGAGCGCCGAGAGGCGGGAGGGCTGCACACCTGCAATTATAACATCATAAAAAATGAAAAGCTCCTCTTTTTATTAGCGGGGCCGGGAAAGAGAACCCTCCATCAGATCATCCTTTCCGCCTTCATTTCCGCGGCCTTAGTGGCATTCTGGGAGTTGGGCTTTTTGCGAGCGACGCGCACCAAGGATGTATGTTTAATTAGAATCTCGGTTTTATCTTTGCCTTTGTTATATTTAATTTAATCATTTTCTACGACGCATACTAACAGGCAGAAATTTTTTTTTTTGTCTTGTAAGACGACAAAGACTATTTGGGAAAGCAACGATGAGAAGAGAGATAAGTGCAGATTAATGGTTTGTGTTGGATGTGAAAACCAAGTTATAAATGAGAAGGACACTATATTCCCAAAAGTATTGGGACACCTGCCTTTACACGCACATGAACTTTAATGGCGTCCCAGTCTTAGTCCGGAGGGTTCAATATTGAGTTGGCTCCGCCCTTTGCACCTATAACAGCTTCAACTCTTCTGGGAAGGCCGTCCACAAGGTTTAGGAGTGTGTCTATGGGAATGTTTGACCATTCTTCCAGAAGTGCATTTGTGAGGTCAGGCACTGATGTTGGAGGAGAAGGCCCGGCTCACCTTAAGAGTTCCCTTCACTGGAACTAAGGGGATAAGCCCAACCCCTGAAAAACAACCCCCCACATTATAATCCCCCCTCCACCAAATGATTTGGACCAGTGCACAAAGCAAGGTCCATAAAAAACATGGAGGAGCGAGTTTGGGCTGGAGGAACTTGACTGACCGGTCCCAAAGGTGTTCTATCGGGTTGAGGTCAGGACTCTGTGCAGGCCAGTCATAGTTACATAGTAGGTGAGGTCAAAAAAAGACACCAAGTCCATCAAGTCCAACCTATGTGTGTGATTATATGTCCGTATTACATTGTATATCCCTGTATGTTGCGGTTATCTAATAGTTTCTTGAAACTATCGATGCCCCCCGCTGAGACCACCACCCGTGGAAGGGAATTCCACATCCTTGCGGCTCTTACAGTACAGAACCCTCTACGTAGTTTGAGGTTAAAGTCAAGTTCCTCCACCCCAAACTCACTCATCCATGTCTTTATGGACCTTGCTTTGTGCATTGGTGTCAATGGGAGGAATAGTGCCCCATCATTGGTGTCAGCGGGAGGAATAGTGCCCCATCATTGGTATCAGTGGGAGGAATAGTGCCCCATCATTGGTGTCAGTGGGAGGAATAGTACCCCATCATTGGTGTCAGTGGGAGGAATAGTGCCCCATCATTGGTGTCAGTGAGAGGAATAGTGCCTGATCATTGGTGTCAGTGGGAGAAATAGTGCCTCATCATTGGTATCAGTGAGAGGAATAGTGCCCCATCATTGGTGTCAGTGGGAGGAATAGTGCCCCATCATTGGTGTCAGTGGGAGCAATAGTGCCCCATCATTGGTGTCAGTGGGAGGAATAGTGCCTCATTATTGGTGTCAGTGGGAGGAATAGTGCCCCATCATTGGTGTCAGTGAGAGGAATAGTGCCTGATCATTGGTGTCAGTGGGAGAAATAGTGCCTCATCATTGGTATCAGTGAGAGGAATAGTGCCCCATCATTGGTGTCAGTGGGAGGAATAGTGCCCCATCATTGGTGTCAGTGGGAGCAATAGTGCCCCATCATTGGTGTCAGTGGGAGGAATAGTGCCTCATTATTGGTGTCAGTGGGAGGAATAGTGCCCCATCATTGGTGTCAATGGGAGGAATAGTGTCCCATCATTGGTATCAGTGGGAGGAATAGTGCCCCATCATTGGTGTCAGTGGGAGGAATAGTGCCCCATCATTGGTGTCAGTGAGAGGAATAGTGCCTGATCATTGGTGTCAGTGGGAGAAATAGTGCCTCATCATTGGTATCAGTGAGAGGAATAGTGCCCCATCATTGGTGTCAGTGGGAGGAATAGTGCCCCATCATTGGTGTCAGTGGGAGCAATAGTGCCCCATCATTGGTGTCAGTGGGAGGAATAGTGCCTCATTATTGGTGTCAGTGGGAGGAATAGTGCCCCATCATTGGTGTCAGTGAGAGGAATAGTGCCCCATCACTGGTATCAGTGGAAGGAATAGTGCCCCAAGGGCCAGAAAAAGGCAAACAAAGGGCATCTGGCCCCCAGGCCGCAGTTTGGAGACCCCTGGGCTGGATCAGCAGATGAAAATAGAAGAAAGAAAGCCTAAAAAAAAGAAAACAAATGCAGCCATCACATCTAAGAATTGGTAAGCTGCAATATAATAAATGTTTGCTTTTGGATTCAATACAGAACACTAGCGATCCTAAATAAAGAATAAAAATTTTAACAATAAATTATATTTTTATTAAATAAATATTTTAAAATATATCAATTAAATTATATAAAGTTATAAACATAATATTTATTTATAACTTGAATTATGCGGAATATTGTTTGTTTTTTCTTGATGTTGCTGTTTCCCCCTTTGTCTTGCACACTCAGCGGTTGCCGATTAGAATACGTATTCTTCTTGGGACGATAAAAAGGAGACAGAGGTGCTAACCCTTCTACACTGTATCTGAAAAAAACTAAAGGAATCAAAAGTTTGGGTTTTACATACACTTCAAGCCAAGCTTTAATTACTTTAAAGTTTTCCTTTTAAACTCCCCCCCCCTCCCCCCTCCTCGTGTGATTGACAGAGTGAAAAGTTTTGGGGAGAAAAGCAATTAGTATGTTGTATAGGTCAGTGACGAATGCTCGCGGGAGATACAATACAGGCACATTGGGCAGCCAGTCAAGCACACCGTCTCCTGCCTCTCCGGAGCGAGCTATAATTATACTTGTGAATGGCGCCCTCAATGAATATCTCTGTATTTATAGAGTCTTTTCATGGGACTTGCTGTGCTGGAAACACTTCCCATCCTCTCCGCTCCATAGAAGAGGAGCTCTAATGAGGATTTGATTGATGGGCCAGAAAAAAGAAAAAAAAAAAAGAAAAAAAAAATTAAACAACAAAACGATTTCTCACTATTATTAGTAATAAAAATTCACCGTCCATATCTGGTCTACGACGGATTAAAGTGACAATAAACGATATCCTTATTCTCCAAAACGAATCCATGCGCATCCAATACAAAGTTATTGTAAACGATCGCCTTGTAAAACAATCCATTCGGTTAAACCACTTGACCTCCGGAAGATTTAACCCCCCTCCCCCCCCCTCATGACCAGGCCACTTTTTGCGATACGGCACTGACAAGGGCACGTTCGTGCGGCGCTGTACACAAATAGAGCTTTCTTTTGGTGGTATTTGATCACCTCTGCAGCTTTTATTTTTTGTGCTATAAACAAAAAAAGAGCGTCAATTTAAAATATATATATATATATTTTTTTTACTTTCTGTTATAAAACATATGCAATAAAAAAAATCATTGTTGCCTATCATTGCCCATCATTGCCACCTATCAGTGCCCATCGATGCCATATATCAGTGCCTCTTCATCAGTGTCCATCAATGCCGCCTCATCAGTGCCCATCAGTGCCGCCTCATCAGGCCGCCTCATCAGGCCGCCTCATCAGTGCAGCCTATCAGTGCCGCCTCATCAGTACCCATCAGTGCAGCCTATCAGTGCCCATCAGTGCCGCCTCATCAGTTCAGCCTATCAGTGCCCATCAGTGCAGCCTATCAGTGCCCATCAGCGCCGCCTCATCAGTGCCCATCAGTTCAGCCTATCAGTGCCCATCAGTGCAGCCTCATCAGTGTCCATCAGTGCAGCCTATCAGTGCCCATCAGCGCCGCCTCATCAGTGCCGCCTCATCAGTACCCATCAGTGCAGCCTCATCAGTGCCCATCAGTGCAGCCTATCAGGGCCCATCTGTGCAGCCTCATTAGTGCAGTCTATCAGTACTGCCTCATCAGTGCCCATCAGTGCAGCCTATCAGTGCCCATCAGTGCAGCCTATCAGGGCCCATCAGTTCAGCCTCATCAGTACCCATCAGTGCAGCCTCATCAGTACCCATCAGTGCAGCCTCATCAGTACCCATCAGTGCAGCCTCATCAGTGCCCATCAGTGCAGCCTATCAGGGCCCATCTGTGCAGCCTCATTAGTGCAGTCTATCAGTACTGCCTCATCAGTGCCCATCAGTGCAGCCTATCAGTGCCCATCAGTGCAGCCTATCAGGGCCCATCAGTTCAGCCTATCAGTGCCCATCAGTGCAGCCTCATCAGTGCCCATCGGTGCAGCCTATCAGTGCCCATCAGTGCTGCCTCATCAGTGCCCATCAGTGCAGCCTCATCAGTACCCATCAGTGCAGCCTCATCAGTGCCCATCAGTGCAGCCTATCAGGGCCCATCTGTGCAGCCTCATTAGTGCAGCCTATCAGTACCGCCTCATCAGTGCCCATCAGTGCAGCCTCATCAGTGCCCATCAGTGCAGCCTATCAGTGCCCATCTGTGCAGCCTCACCAGTGTCGCCTCATCAGTGCCCATCAGTGCAGCCTCATCAGCACACGTCAGTGAAGGAGAAAAAATATTTATTTACAAAATTTTATAACAGAAACTAAGAAAAATGTTTTATTTTCAAAAGTTTCGCTTTTGTTTAACAGAAAAATAAAAATCCCAGTGTATTTGATCACCTCTGCGGCTTTTTTTTTTTTTTTTGCGCTATAAACAGAAAAAGAGTGACAATTTAAAAAAAAAAAAACAGAAAACTATATTTTTTACTTTCTGCTATAAAACATATCCAGTAAAAAAAAAATCATTGTTGCCTATCGTTGCCACCTATCAGTGCCATATATCAGTGCCGCCTCATCAGTACCCATCAGTGGAGCCTCATCAGTGCAGCCTCATCAGTGCAGCCTATCAGTGCCCATCAGTGCCACCTATCAGTGCCCATCAGTGCAGCCTCATCAGTGCTGCCTATCAATGCCCATCAGTGCAGCCTCATCAGCACACGTCAGTGAAGGAGAAAAATTACTTATTTACAAAATTTTATAACAGAAACTAAGAAAAATGTTTTATTTTCAAAAGTTTCGCTTTTGTTTAACAAAAAAATAAAAATCGCAGTGGTGACTAAATACCACCAAAAGAAAACTCTGTCTCAAAAAAATTATAAAAATGTCATTTGGGGACAGTGTTTCATGACCGCGCAATTGTCATTCAAAGTGCCACAGCGCTGAAAGCTGAAAATTGGCCTGGGCAGGAAGGGGGTGAAAGTGCTTGGCAGGCAAGTGGTTAAATGGCACCAGATCAGGGATTTGGCAGCCAAGCGCACTTTGCCGCAACTATGTCCAATCCAAGTTTTAAAGTTTAGACAAACGTGTAGCCGGCACAGGAGGGGTTAACGCGTTTCGTGAATCCCCCCCCCCCCCCCAATGCAGTTGAGTGTAATGTATTCCTGTTAGTCTCTCCCTGTGTTTATTATCACCCTCCGTTTAATGCGGAGAGCGGCGGCGTGGTCGCCTGGTGCACTGCTAATTAAACTGTCTCTCGCATCCGGGAGCTGCATATTCCCAGTGAGACAATCGTGTTTAACAGGCAGAGAAAAATCACATTATGGCCAGATCAATACGGGGAAAAAAGCAGACACCCCCCCCCCCCCCCCCCGTCCACGCAAATCCGGCGCGTCGTATGCGTTCCGCATCTCCCAGGGCAGCTGAAGCCCAGACCACACTTGTAGCATCAAATGCACTTATCAAAGCAATCCTTGGCGGTCCCAGTTGGCAGCGTTAAGTGCCACTTCCAATTTTACAGCATTAGACTAGAAAGGCAGTGAGAGCGCCAGACAGGACATTGTGTGATGTCACCGCAACTCGGAATATTCACCAGACTCTGAGAGGAGTCACAGCCACCAGACATAGAGGATGAGCCTTAGCTGGATTGTTTCTGGGAGAGGAGAGTTCAAGGGCATAGCAGAAAAGGAGAGAACTGTACAGGTGGTAAAGGGTTCTTTACTGTAAGAGCTGTGAAAAAAAAAAGTGGAATAGTCATTTACAAGAACTGTTTCTAGCAATTGCTTTCCTAGAAAAACCATATGTATATATACGCACACATACAGTATCTCACAAAAGTGAGTACACCCTTCACAAATATTTTCTTCTATCTTTTCATGTGACAACACTGAAGAAATGACACTTGTCTACAATGTAAAGTAGTGAGTGTACAGCTTGTATAACAGTGTAAATTTGCTGTCCCCTCAAAATAACTCAACACACAGCCATTCATTTCTAAACTGCTGGCAACAAAAGTGAGTACACCCCTAAGTGAAAATGTCCAAATTGGGCCCAAAGTGTAATATTTTGTGTGGCCACCATTATTTTCCAGCACTGCCTTAACCCTCTTGGGCATGGAGGTCACCAGAGCTTCACAGGTTGTCACTGGAGTCCTCTTCCCCTCCTCCATGACGAGATCACGGAGCTGGTGGATGTTAGAGACCTTGTGCTCCTCCACCTTCTGTTTGAGGATGTCCCACAGATGCTCAATAGGGTTTAGGTCTGGAGACTAGGGATGAGCTTCGTGTTCGAGTCGAACCCATGTTCGACTCGAACATCGGCTGTTCGACCGTCCGTCGAATTGCGAACGATATGGGCCGTTCGCGCCAAATTCGTGTGGCGCGTCACGGCCCATAATTCACTGCGGCATCGCAGTGCATTGCTGGCTGATGATTGGCCAAGCATGCACTATGACCCGCATGCTTGGCCAATCACAGCGCCGTCAGTAGAGAGAGCTGTAATTGGCCAAAGCCAGGGTGGCTTTGGCCAATTATGGCTCAGGGGATTTAGTACACACCCCACACTATATAAGGCCGCCTGCACGGCGGCCCTGTGTAGTGTGTGTTCCGGTGTGCTGAGAGATAGAGAGAGAGAGAGACAGTGTCATTTGATTTGAGTTAGATAGATTAGGCAGAACAGTCAGTCAGTTAGCTGCACTTACAGTGTATTGTGTATATATATGCATCCCAGGTGTTGCATATATATATATACACTGTATTCAGTTTAGCTAGATCCGTTCCTGTTATCTTCTATCTAGACTATTTAGTGCAGTGTGTCCTGCTCACAGTGTTCAGCTAGATCCGTTCCTGCTATTTACATTCAGTGCAGTGCGTCCTGCTCACAGTGTTCAGCTAGATCCGTTCCTGCTATTTACATTCAGTGCAGTGCGTCCTGCTCACAGTGTTCAGCTAGATCCGTTCCTGCTATTTACATTCAGTGCAGTGCGTCCTGCTCACAGTGTTCAGCTAGATCCGTTCCTGCTATTTACATTCAGTGCAGTGCGTCCTGCTCACAGTGTTCAGCTAGATCCGTTCCTGCTATTTACATTCAGTGCAGTGCGTCCTGCTCACAGTGTTCAGCTAGATCCGTTCCTGGTATTTACATTTAGTGCAGTGCGTCCTGCTCACAGTGTTCAGCTAGATCCGTTCCTGCTATTTACATTCAGTGCAGTGCGTCCTGCTCACAGTGTTCAGCTAGATCCGTTCCTGCTATATACATTTAGTGCAGTACGTCCTGCTCACAGTGTTCAGCTAGATCCGTTCCTGCTATTTACATTCAGTGCAGTGCGTCCTGCTCACAGTGTTCAGCTAGATCCGTTCCTGCTATTTACATTCAGTGCAGTGCGTCCTGCTCACAGTGTTCAGCTAGATCCGTTCCTGCTATTTACATTCAGTGCAGTGCGTCCTGCTCACAGTGTTCAGCTAGATCCGTTCCTGCTATTTACATTCAGTGCAGTGCGTCCTGCTCACAGTGTTCAGCTAGATCCGTTCCTGGTATTTACATTTAGTGCAGTGCGTCCTGCTCACAGTGTTCAGCTAGATCCGTTCCTGCTATTTACATTCAGTGCAGTGCGTCCTGCTCACAGTGTTCAGCTAGATCCGTTCCTGCTATATACATTTAGTGCAGTACGTCCTGCTCACAGTGTTCAGCTAGATCCGTTCCTGCTATTTACATTCAGTGCAGTGCGTCCTGCTCACAGTGTTCAGCTAGATCCGTTCCTGCTATTTACATTCAGTGCAGTGCGTCCTGCTCACAGTGTTCAGCTAGATCCGTTCCTGCTATTTACATTCAGTGCAGTGCGTCCTGCTCACAGTGTTCAGCTAGATCCGTTCCTGCTATTTACATTCAGTGCAGTGCGTCCTGCTCACAGTGTTCAGCTAGATCCGTTCCTGTTATCTTCCTACTGACAGGCAGGCTTGTCTGGTTACAGTATATAAAGCTACCTGAAGAAAATTACAGGTGTTCTTTTTGATCCTATTAGTACCACGGTCAGGCAGCTAGACTATTTACATTTAGTACAGTGCGTCCTGCTCACAGTGTTCAGCTAGATCCGTTCCTGCTATATACATTTAGTGCAGTACGTCCTGCTCACAGTGTTCAGCTAGATCCGTTCCTGTTATCTTCCTACTGACAGGCAGGCTTGTCTGGTTACAGTATATAAAGCTACCTGAAGAAAATTACAGGTGTTCTATCCCAGCTTAGTGCAGCTACAGGCCATTAGTATGTCTGGAAGGCCAAGAAGGAGAGGCAGACAGTCACAAGCCAATAAGAGAGGGCAAGCAGGCTCTGTGTCTAGTGCTGGTCGTGGAGACGGTGCATCCTCATCAGCACGTGGCCATGGGACACGCTTGGCCTTTTTTTCGGCAGCTGGCCGTGTTGAGCCGCAACATGCGGAAGACTTGGTCGAGTGGATGACCAAGCCGTCCTCATCCTCCTCATCCTCTCTCACCCATGCCCAGGGTGCTTTGTCTGGCAAAGCAGCGGCCTCTTCCCTCAGCTCAATGTCATCAGTGACTCCTTCCCTAGCTCCACCATGTCCTCCTGAGGATTCCCTCGAACTGTTTGACCACAGTGTTGGGTACATGCTCCAGGAGGATGCCCAGCGTTTGGAAGGCTCTGATGATGATACTGAGCTCAATGAAGGCAGTAACATGAGCACGGACAGAGGGGGTGCCCAAGAAGGACAGCAATCTGGCAGTCATGCTCCCCCTGCTGCAGCATACTGCCAGGTTTGCTCCAGTGATGAGGAGGGAGGGGATGATGAGGTCACTGACTCAACGTGGGTGCCTGATAGGAGAGAGGAGGAGGAGGAGGAGGAGGAGGAGGTGGCACATCACCAACTAGGCAGGATGCCCTCCAGGGGCCAGCCTAAGGGCAGCACATTGACTGCATCACACCCCAAAGCTCCACATGTGCAGGGCGCTGCAGTCTCTGCGCGTTATTCAAAAAGTTCTTTGGTGTGGGCCTTTTTTGAGACGAGTGCATCAGATCGCACCGCTGCTATTTGCAACATATGTCTCAAGCGTATCTCGCGTGGCCAAAACATCTCCCGCTTGGGTACCACATGCTTGACCAGACATATGTTGACCTGCCATGCAGTTCGTTGGCAAGCGTATCTGAAAGACCCACACCAAAGAACAAAGAGGATCTCTCCTTGCTCCTCATCAGCTGAGATTTCCAACCCCACTAGACCTTCAGTCCTCTCTGAGACCTGCAGTGAGAGGAATGAAGGTGTAGAATTAGGTGTGTCACAGCCAAGTACTTGTGGGCAATCTGCTTTTGGTACACCGACGTCAGATTGTACCAGGCAAATTTCCCTGCCCCAGCTGCTGCACCGCCGAAAGAAGTTTGCTCCCAGCCATCCACATGCCCAGCGGTTGAATGCTAGCTTGGCAAAATTGCTAGCACTTCAACTGCTGCCTTTTCAGTTGGTAGACTCTGCCCCCTTCCGTGAGTTTGTGGAATGTGCGGTTCCTCAGTGGCAGGTACCCAAACGCCACTTTTTCTCACGGAAGGCGATTCCGGCTCTCTACCGGCATGTGGAAGGCAATGTCCATGCCTCGCTGGACAGGGCGGTCAGCGGTAAGGTGCATATTACCGCTGACTCATGGTCCAGCAGGCATGGACAGGGACGTTACTTAAGTTTCACGGCGCATTGGGTGACTCTGCTGGCAGCTGGGAAGGATGCAGGACAAGGTGCAGTAGTGTTGGAGGTTGTTCCGCCACCACGCCTCCAAAATGCTGATTGTGACACACCTCTCTCCTCCACCCCCTCCTCTTCTTCTTCCTCCATGGCCTCTTCCTCGGAACCAGCGGTGCTCCGTAGGCGTTCAAGGGGCTACGCAAGTACGCAGGCCAAAAGATGCCATGCGGTGCTTGAGCTGGTGTGCTTGGGGGACAGGAGCCACACTGGGGCAGAGGTTCTGTCAGCTCTGCAGGGGCAGGTTCAGAGGTGGTTGACGCCACGCCAACTTAAGGCAGGAATGGTGGTTTGCGACAATGGCACCAACCTCCTCTCTGCCCTCCGACAGGGACAACTGACCCATGTGCCCTGTTTGGCTCACGTCCTTAACTTGGTGGTGCAGCGGTTCTTGGGCAGGTACCCGGGCTTACAGGATGTCCTGAGGCAGGCCAGGAAAGTCTCTGTGCATTTCCGCCGGTCATATAATGCCAGTGCTCGGCTGACGGACCTCCAAAAGGAGTTTAACCTGCCCAAGAACCGCCTAATCTGTGACATGCCCACCAGGTGGAACTCGACGTTGGCCATGCTGCAGCGGCTGCACACGCAGCAGAGGGCCATCAATGAGTACCTGTGCGACTATGGCACCAGGACAGGGTCAGGGGACCTTGGTTTTTTTTCCCCACGCCAGTGGGCCATGATCAGGGATGCATGCACTGTCCTGTCACCATTCGAGGAGGCCACGAGGATGGTGAGCACTGACAGTGCATGCATCAGTGACACTGTCCCCCTTGTCCACCTGTTGGAGCACACGCTGCGTGGAATAATGGACAGGGCACTTGAGGCAGAACAGAGGCAGGAAGAGGAGGACTTCCTTAGCTCTCAAGGCCCCCTTTATCCAGACAGTGTTCCTGCGTGCCCGCCGATCACACAGGAAGAGGACGAGGAGGAGGAGGAGGAGGAGGAGGAAGATTGTGTCAGTATGGAGGTGGAGCCTGGCACTCAGCATCAGCAGTCTTTAAGGGATCAGTCCCAAGGAACACATGGACTTGTACGTGGCTGGGAGGAGGTGGCTGCGGACGTTGTTGTCCTTAGTGACCCAGAGGACTCCGGACCGAATGCCTCAGCAAACCTACGCTGCATGGCCTCCCTGATCCTGCAAAGCCTGCGTAAGGATCCTCGTATTCGTGGTATCAAGGAGAAGGACCAATACTGGCTGGCAACCCTCCTTGATCCACGTTACAAGGGTAAGGTTGCGGACCTTATCTTGCCATCGCAGAGGGAGCAGAGGATGAAACATCTTCGGGAGGCCTTGCAGAAAGGTCTGTGCAACGCGTTCCCAGAGACTGGGAGGTTACAAACTCCTGTTTCTGGACAACGTGTTGCTGAGGCTTCGGTCAGTCAAAGAAGGAGCGGTGGAGAAGGTGGCCGTCTGACCGATGCGTTCAGACAATTTTTTGGTCCGCAGCCCCAAGGTATGATCGGTTCCAGCAACCATCGCCAGCGTCTGTTTTACATGGTGCAGGAATACCTAGGGGCAAGATCAGACTTGGACACCTTTCCCACCGAAAATCCTCTGGGTTACTGGGTCTTGAGGATGGATCACTGGCCAGAGCTTGCACAGTATGCAATTGAGCTACTGGCCTGTCCTGCATCCAGCGTTCTTTCGGAACGTACATTCAGTGCTGCTGGAGGCGTGGTAACCGATCACAGGGTGCGTCTGTCCACTGACTCGGTCGATCGGCTGACCTTCATAAAAATGAATCAGTCTTGGATCACCACCAGCTACCAAGCACCTGATGCTGATGTAACTGAATAATTTTTTTCAGATCCCTTCAAAGACTGCCTATGCTGATGCTGAGTGATTATCCCTGAGTAATTATCCTCTTCCTCCTCAATCATCACGCTGATAGCTTGTAAGAACATTTTTGGTTCTGGGCGCCACCACCAGTGCCTAAGGCACAATTTTTCAGCCCCTGTATAACAGGGGCGTGTAATTACAATTTTTGATGTAATACTTTGCAGCACGGCTCGTTCCTGCATTCCAACTAGAGTGTCTGTGAGGGGTTGCAGTGTTGTGGCACCAGCACCAGTGCCTAAGGCCCAATTTTTCTGCCCCTGTCTAACAGGGGCGTGAAATTACAATTTTTGATGCAATACTTTGCAGCAGTGCTCGTTCCTGCGTTCCAACTAGAGTGTCTGTGAGGGGTTGCAGTGTTGTGGCACCAGCACCAGTGCCTAAGGCCCAATTTTTCTGCCCCTGTCTAACAGGGGCGTGTAATTACAATTTTTGATGCAATACTTTGCAGCAGTGCTCGTTCCTGCGTTCCAACTAGAGTGTCTGTGAGGGGTTGCAGTGTTGTGGCACCAGCACCAGTGCCTAAGGCCCAATTTTTCTGCCCCTGTCTAACAGGGGCGTGTAATTACAATTTTTGATGCAATACTTTGCAGCAGGGCTCGTTCCTGCGTTCCAACTAGAGTGTCTGTGAGGGGTTGCAGTGTTGTGGCACCAGCACCAGTGCCTAAGGCCTAATTTTTCAGCTCCTGTTCAACAGGGGCATGTAATTACAATTCTTGATCTAATATTTCACAGCAGGGCCCTGTGAGGGCTTACAGTGTTTTGGCCACAGCAACACCTAAGGCCCAAATTTCTGCTGAGTATATAGGGCAGGACCCTACTTTCAAACATCTAACTTACAAACGACTCCTACTTGCAAACGGAAGGAGACAACAGGAAGTGAGATGAAATCTACCCATAGGAAGGGAAATTCTCTCATGTAAGAGTTAATATGGGAAAACAATTTCTCCTTTCCACTGATGCTTTCCAATCCTTGTTCCACAAAAAAACCCAAATTTTCAAAAAACATTTTTCATTGGGACAAAAAAGTGAGGTGAAATCTTCTGAAGAGGAGGAAAGACGCAAAACAAATGTCACAGGGGTGATAACCCTTCCCTATGTTTTCCAAAAAGCTTAGAAAAGATTTTTTGGCTGGAGCTAAACACATTAAAAATGTTCAAAATTACAAACAGATTCTACTTAACAACAAACCTACAGTCCCTGTCTTGTTTGCACCGCCTGTATACTGCTGTTCAGAGTATATAGGGACCTTTCCTTATTTTAATTTGGGTGCGGGGTTCCCCTTAATATCCATACAAGACCCAAAGGGCCTGGTAATGGACTGGGGGGTACCCATGCCGTTTGTCTCACTGATTTTCATCCATATTGCCATGACCCGACATGACATTAAACCCGCAAGCAGTTTTAAATGAGATTTTTTCCTTTAAAAATGACATTTGGTGCAGGGACTGTTCTAAACATGGGAAACACGCGTCACTTTACAGGCATACTATAGACACCCCCCAGGTACGATATTTAAAGGAATATTTCACTTTTTTTTTTTTACTTTAACCACTTCAATACCAGGCACTTAGACACCTTCCCGCCCAGCCCAATTTTCAGCTTTCAGCGCTGTCACAATTTGAATGACAATTGCGCGGTCATGCCACACTGTACCCAAACAAATTTTTTATCATTTTGTTCCCACAAATAGAGCTTTCTTTTGGTGGTATTTGATCCCCTCTGCGGTTTTTATTTTTTGCGCAACAAATAAAAAAAGACAGAAAATTTTGAAAAAAAGCACGTTTTTCTTTGTTTCTGTTAAAATTTTTTGTAAATGAGTACGTTTTCTTCTTCAATGACGGGCACTGATATGGCTGCACTGACGGGCACTGATACGGCGGCACTGATGGGCACCGATGAGGTGGCACCAATGAGGTGGCACTGATGAGGTGGCACTGACGGGCACTGATGATGGGCACTGATAGGTGGCACTGATGCGCACTGATAGGTGGCACTAATGGGCACTGATAGGTGGCACTGGTAGGTGGCACTGATGGGCGCTGATAGGTGGCACCGATGGGCACTGATAGGCGGCACTGATGGGCACTTGTAGGTGGCATTAATGGGCACTCGTAGGTGGCGTTGATGGGTAGTTATGGGTGGCACTGATAGTTGGCACAGATGGGCACGGATGGGCACTGATAGGTGGGCACAGATGGGCACAGATGGGCACTGACAGGTGGCACCGATGGACACTGATGGGTGGCACTGATGATTCTGATTGATGGCAGTGATGCCCCTAAGTGTGGCATTGCTGGGCATCACTGCAACATAATTGTGCCAATCAGTGCCCATTTGTGGGCACTGATTGGCACAGATTTGGCACTGACTGGGCACATGTGGATGGCCATGGGGTACATACCTGGCCATCCACATGTTTCCCTTCCCTGGTGGTCCTAGTGGCGATCCCTGGTGGTCCAGTGTGGTGATCTGCGGGGGGGCTGCGCTGATAAACAATCAGCGCAGACCCCCCCTGCCAGGAGAGCCGCCGATCGGCTCTCCTCTACTCGCGTCTGTCAGACGCGAGTGAGGAAGAGCCGATCAACGGCTCTTCCTATTGACAGCGTGATCAGCCGTGATTGGACACGGCTGATCACGTGGTAAAGAGCCTCCGCCGGAGGCTCTTTACCAAGATCGGTGTAGCGGTGTGTCAGACTGACACACCGATCCACCGATCGCCGCGATGCGCGCCCCTGCGGGCGCGCGGCGGCATGTTATCCTGAAGGACGTCATATGACGCCCAGTCAGGATAACACAACCACCGCCCGGCCGTCAATCCGCTATAGGCCGGGCGGGAAGTGGTTAAGCATCATTAAAATCACTGCTCCCGAAAAAACGGCCGTTTTTAAAAGTTTTTTTTGCATTGATACATGTCCCCTGGGGTAGGACCCGGGTCCCCAAACCCTTTTTAGGACAATACCATGCAAATTAGCCTTTAAAATGAGCACTTTTGATTTCGAACGTTCGAGTCCCATAGACGTCAATGGGGTTCTAACGTTCGTGCGAACTTGCGGTCCGTTCGCGGGTTCTGGTGCGAACCGAACCGGGGGGTGTTCGGCTCATCCCTACTGGAGACATGCTTGGCCAGTCCATCACCTTTACCGTTAGCTTCTTTAGCAAGGCAGTGGTCATCTTGGAGGTGTGTTTGGGGTCGTTATCATGTTGGAATACTGCCCTGCGGCCCAGTCTCTGAAGGGAGGGGATCATGCTCTGCTTCAGTATATCACAGTACATGTTGGCATTCATGGTTCCCTCAATGATCTGTAGCTCCCCAGTGCCGGCAGCACTCATGCAGCCCCAGACCATGACACTCCCACCACCATGCTTGACTGTGGACAAGACACACTTGTCTTTGTACTCCTCACCTGGTTGCCCCCACACACGCTTGTCACCATCTGAACCAAATACGTTTATCTTGGTCTCATCAGACCACAGGACATGGTTCCAGTAATCCATGTCCTTAGTCTGCTTGTCTTCAGCAAACTGTTTGCGGGCTTTCTTGTGCATCATCTTTAGAAGAGGCTTCCTTCTGGGACGACAGCCATGCAGACCAATTTGATGCAGTGTGCGGCGTATGGTCTGAGCACTGACAGGCTGACCCCCCCACCCCTTCAACCTCTGCAGCAATGCTGGCAGCACTCATACATTTATTTCCCAAAGACAACCGCTGGATATGACGCTGAGCACGTGCACTCAACTTCTTTGGTCGACCATGGCGAGGCCTGTTCTGAGTGGAACCTGTCCTGTTAAACCGCTGTATGGTCTTGGTCACCGTGCTACAGCTCAGTTTGGGGGTCTTGGCAATCTTCTTATAGCCTAGGCCAGTGGTTCTCAACTCCAGTCCTCAGGACCCACCAACAGGCCAGGTTTGCAAGATAGCTGAAATACATCACAGGTGATATCACTTGCTGCTCAGTGATTGCAGTATTCTAGTCTGCAACTCCCCAAGGTAATACTTAAAATCTGGATTGTTGGTGGGTCCCGAGGACTGGAGTTGAGAACCACTGGCCTAGGCCATCTTTATGTAGAGCAACAATTATTTTTTTTACGATCCTCAGAGAGTTATTTGCCATGAGGTGCCATGTTGAACTTCCAGTGACCAGTATGAGAGAGTGAGAGCGATAACACCAAATTGAACACACCTGCTCCCCATTCACACCTGAGACCTTGTAACACTAATGAGTCACATGACACCGGGGAGGGAAAATGGCTAATTAGGTCCAATTTGGACATTTTCAATTAGGGGTGTACTCACTTTTGTTGCCAGCAGTTTAGACATTAATGGCTGTATGTTGAGTTATTTTGAGGGGACAGCAAATTTACACTGTTATACAAGCTGTACACTCACTACTTTACATTGTAGCAAAGTGTCATTTCTTCAGTGTTGTCACATGAAAAGATAGAAGAAAATATTTACAAAAATGTGAGGGGTGTACTCACTTTTGTGAGATACTGTATATATATATATATATATATATATATATATATACATATATATATATATATATATATATACATATATATATATATATATATATATATATATATATATATATATATATATATATATATACATATATATATATATATATATATATACTGTATATATTGTATACACAAAATGTTGCAATTTTTAACCAGGTGTGAAGAAATGCTGTAAAGTAAGAGTGCTTTCAAAAATATATATTTTAATTGTTTATTTTTATCAATTTACAAAATGCAAAGTGAGTAAACAGAAGAAAAGTCTAAATCAAATCAATATTTGGTGTGACCACCCTTTGGCTTCAAACCAGCATCAGTTCACACACTATGCACACTTGCACAAAGTCAGGGATTCTGTAGGATTAGAGTCAGGTGTATGATTAACCAATTATACCAAGCAGGTGCTAAGGATCATCAATTTCATATGTAGGTTGAAACACGGTCATTAACTGAAACAGAAACAACTGTTTAGGAGGCTTAAAACTGGGTGAGGAACAACCAAACTCTGCTAGTAAGGTGATGTTGTGGAAGACAGTTTCATGTCACAAGTCATACACCATGGCAAGACTGAGCACAGCAACAAGACACAAGGTCGTTGTACTGCATCAGCAAGACAGGCAAAGATTTCAAAGCAGACCGGGGTTTCAAGATGTGGTGTTCATGCTCTTTTGAAGAAGCAGAAAAAACTAAGAACATTGAGAACTGTAGACGCAGTGGTCATCCAAGGGAGGTTAATGCAGCAGATGCTACTTCCCTTCCACATCGGAAGATGTCCAGCAGTGCCATCAGCACAGAACTGGTGGAAACCAGCGGGACTCAGGTACACCCATCTACTGTCTGGAGAAGTCTGGCCAGAAGTGGTCTTCATGGAAGAGTTGCGCCCAAAAAGCCACACCTCCTATGTGGAAACAAGGCTAAGTGACTCCACTATGAAGGAAAACTTAGGAACTGGGGTGCAAAAAAATAACAGCAGGTGCTCTGGACTGAGGAGTCAAAATGTGAAATATTTGGCTGTAGCAGAGGGCAGTTTGTTGACGAAGGGCTGGAGAGCGGTACAATAATGAGTGTCTGCAGGCAACTGTGAAGCATGGTGGAGGTTCCTTGCAGGTTTGGGGCTGCATTTCTGCAAATTGAGTTGGAGATTTGGTCAGGATTAATGGTGTCCTCAATGCTTAGAAATACAGGCAGATACTTCTCCATCATGCCATACCATCAGGGAGGCGTGTGATTGGCTCCAAATTTTTTCTGCAGCAGGACAACCACCCCAAACATACAGCCGATGTCATGAAGAACTATCTTCAGTGTAAAGAAGAACAAGCAGTCCTGCAAGGGACGGTTTGGCCCCCCACAGAGCCCAGATCTCACCATCATGGAGACTGTCTGGGATGACATGAAGAGACAGAAGGATTTGAGGCAGCCGACATCCACAGAAGATCTGTGCTTATTTCTCCAAGATATTTGGAACAACCTACCTGCTGAGTTCCTTCAAAAACTGTGTGCAAATAAGAATTGCTTATTGATGCTGGATTGAAGGCAAAGTGTGTTCACTCCAAATATAGATTTGATTTGAATTTTTCTTTTCATTTACTTTTCATTTTGTTAATTGATAAAAAATAAACTATTAACACTTCTATTTCTGGAAGCATTCTTCATTTACAGCATTTGTTTCACACCTGCCTAAGACTTTTGTACAGTACTGTATATATAGCCATAAGAGATATAAATCCACTTTGTGTGCACCAAATGCCTTTGAAAGCCCAGCACTTTGCTGTACATAACCTGTGCAGAAGGCAGAGCTGTGGGAGGAACCCAGCAGGCTCCACCCACTACAGGCTTCCTGCAGGAAACTACAGGAGGGGGCGGAGACAAGACCAGTCTCCCTGCACAAGGAGAGAGAGCAGGAGTGAGCGGTCTTTATTACAGGAAGTCTCACGCTGGATTACTGCACAGATCTGGAAGAAATACACAAAGCACACCGAGATTCAAGAAGAAGACACATAAGGAATGGATTTAGATAACATTTGCTCATCCTAGGGTTCAGCTTTAAAAACACACTGCAGGTGGGCAGTGCCATCTTAAGAGCATTATAGGCCCGCCGGGAAATACAGTGCACTGGGGCCCTGTCTACACAATCAGGCACGAGAATAAAAATGCACCACTAAATCATACAACTAAAAAAAAACTAAATAAATATATATAAATGTACACACTCTAGTGCTGCTGGTGCTGCCTGGTGGATATTAATGCTGGCGTGGGTACTGCTGGTGCTGGTGGGTATTAATGCTGGCGTGGGTACTGCTGCCTGGCTCCTCTGAGACGCGGAAGTGTGACAGGAAGCATGCGGCTGCAGTAGAGAGTGGAGCGCATGCTTCCTGTATCTGTCATAGGTGGAGGGCATTTCATATCACTCCGCCTGTGAAGAACCGGAACTACACAGAAAGAAAGCATCGGCTCCGCTCTTCACAGTGACAGCTCACTCACACTGCGCACTGCCCGCCGCTGAGTCGCTGACTGATATCCGGACTGATCGCACGGCACTCAGTCCCTGTGAGGGAGCCGCACCGCACAGCACTGGCACAATGCGGCAGCGAACTTTGTGACATCTGAATGATGCTTGGCTGGGGTCGCTGGGCAGGGGGGGCCCCCCAGGCAAGTGGGGCCTCCGGGCAACTGCCCAGCATGCCCAATGCGAAAAGACGGCCCCGCAGCTGGGAAAACTCTATGTATCCTCTGCCGGCTTCCCTAGCTGTCATCAGGGCTCCCTTTACAGAGGGATGACCCCCCCCCCCCCCCGACACATCAGTCTGACATTGCAGATCTTTGTGACTATAGAATGTCTCTTCACAGGAATCACAGCAATGTCTGTTCAGCGTGCAGGCAGGCCGCCGCAGCTTCAAGCAAAGCATATTTATTACAAGATGACAGATAACTCTGCATCGACGCCTCGGGGGTTTCTTCTCGCTGCCTGCATTTTGCTGTGTTTCACAGTGAAGGAAATAGTCCGGTACACAAAAACTGAGAATTTATTGTTTGGTAGAGGTTGGAGTGTTAAACTACCTGGCTGGTCCTTCTCCACTATATGATCCAAAGATTGAGAACACCTCATCATCACACCTCTGTGAGCTTATTTGACCTCCCATTCCAAGACCATGGCCATTAATATAGAGCACCCCATCATGACCATTAATATGGACCCCCCACCCCCATCGTGGCCATTAATAAGGAGTCCCCCCAACATGGCCATTAAGATGAAGCCCCCCCCCCATCATGGCCATTAACATGGAGTCCCTCTCATGGTGGCCATTAATGTAGAGTCCTCCTCATCATGCCCTTTATTATGCAGTCCCCCCCCCCCCCCCCATCATAGCAAATAATAAGGAGTCCCCGCCACCATGATGAACAATATCATTGATTCCTCCCCATCATGGCCATTAATATGGATTCCCCACATCATGGCCATTAATAAGGAGTCCCCGTTCTCCATCATGGCCATTATTAAGGAGTCCATCATGGCCATTAATATGGAGTCCCCCCCATAATGGTCATTATAATGGAGTTGCCCCCCTGACTGACCTCAACCACCTTTTGTGGCTATGAATTCCTCCACTCTACTGGGAAGGCTTCCCACAAGATTTTGGAGGGTGTCTGTGGGAATTTATGCCCATTTGTGAGGTTAGGTACTGATGTTGGGTGAGAAGATCTGGCTCACAATCAGTATTCCAATTCATCCCAAAGTGGTGATCAGTATGGTTGAGGTCAGGGCTCTATGCAGGACACTTCGAGGACCTCCACACCAAACTGGTCACACCATGTCTTTATGGCTTTGTACACATGGGGACAGTTGTAATGGAATAGGAAAGGGCCTTCACCAAACTGTTACCACAAAGTTGTAGGAGCAAAATTGTCTACAATGTCTTTGTATGATGTTTTATTATTGGTACCCTTCACTGGAAACACCTGAACTCAGTCCTTTGGAAGTGGTCCACATGCTTTTGATCATATGAGTAGATGTGATGGTCAGTTGTGTCCAAATCTTCTGGCCGTAGAATGTGTTTACCACTGACTATATTGATGAGTTCTCTCATCATCCTGGGTCTGCACACCTGCTTTGCTCATTGTTAGGGGTTCCCACCACCCCTGTGCTGGGTTTCTGGCTCTGTACATCTGCTGTGCACATTATGAGGATTTGCTACCATCCCTGGGCTGAGTTCCTGGGTTTGCACAACTGCTGTGCCCATAATGAGGGGTTCTCGCCATGCTTGCGCTGAGTTCCTGGGTTTGTATACAAGCTGTGCCTATTGTGAAGAGTTTTCACCATCCCTGCTCTGAATTCCCAGGTCTGCACACCTGTTGTCTTTATTATGAAGGACTCCCACCATACCTGATTGAGTTTTTTTATATTACGGAGAATATAACAGGAAATGCCAAAACACAAAAAAGTAGGCAGAAATCCCTAATCGGTGAACAAAAGACGCCACTTGCCCCCAACTATAGCTGGCTATCGCAGTAAGCAGCATTGGAAGGGTATATAGGGTATAAAACAAGGCCAATGATAAATCCAAGGGAAAAAACCAAGCTAAACTTACCGACCAGCTCGCAGACAACCGATTAAACCTGGCCAACAGTATGCATTGAAAACAGGGGTTTAGTCTGCAAATGCATGCGTAAGTCACAGAGCCTTGTCAAGGCACCCTGGTATCTGTGGTACCTACCACTAATCCCTAATCCCCTAAGTGCACAGGAACATAGTTAGGGATTTTGGTAGGGAGAACTTGCTGTTGGACTGTCCACACCCCAGGTGATGTCCAATAGGACAAAACGCGTTGGATGACGCTCGTGGAGTCATTGCAAGCTGTCTGTAACATTGAGGGATACAAGCGTGTTTTTATTGGAATTTTTGTAAGTATAAACCACCTCACCCCCTTTTTTTTTACATGAAACCTACCATACCTTATAACACAATGTGCGGTTGTTTGTTTTTTATGCATATCATCACAGATTACTTCAAAAACAAATGTGGTTCACACGTTGATGTTGGAACCTCTCCTTCAACACTGGATGGGGCTCATCCTTTAAACATCGATTTTCCTGTGTTGGATCCCGTTGAGGTATCCCCTCATGACTTCCTGTTTGACTCACATGCCGCATGGTATATGAGTCCAGCATTTCTGGCAAGCGTGCCAACCTTATCAATTGTTGATTGCACTCTAAAGGTCAAGTCTTCAGTCACCTTGAACAGCACGAGAGACTTTTTTTTCATGTGATTAATTTCTTATGATGGATTAGCTATGATGTTCACCTATGAACTTTGATTAACTTTGCACATCGTTTTGTTTTCCACGTATTTTTCACTCATTTTCATTTAGTGGTTGTTCATTCACTTCTCATTCATCTATACCATGGGTCTCAAACTGGCGGCCCTCCAGCTGTTGCGAAACTACAAGTCCCATCATGCCTGTGCTTGTGGGAGTCATGCTTGTAACTGTCAGCCTTGCAATGCCTGATGGGACTTGTAGTTTTACAACAGCTGGAGGGCAACCAGTTTGAGACCCCTGATCTATACCTTGGTCAATCCAGGTGTAAAGTCTTATCTATTTACATTCTAAGTGCCACATTATTGTTTTGTATGTTTTTTGCACTATATATCTAGTGGATTGTTGGCAGTTTATGAGTCTCTAAGCGCAGTTTTATACTTTTTTTACTTCGTCCAAGATAGAAGCCAAGATCTGATCATGGAAGCCAACTGTCCCAGATTTGCTGGGACAGTCCCGCATGTTGGACCTCAGTTGATGCTGTGTCAAGGGCCATGTCCCGAGATCACATTGCCACCCTTACTGTGCATGTGCAGACAGTCAACAGGGCATTCATTAAGGTGATTAAGGGGTGAAGGTGGGGGATCCTGCTTAAGTGGGGTTCAGGTAGGCCACACCTGCAAGTGGGTGAGGTCTGGGCAGTACCACCCAGTCACTGAGCGTGCTCAAGGTGGACTGTGGGTCGTGTTAGCTGTGTCCCAGAGACTGAGGCTGATATGTTGATAAGTTTGTTGGTAAGGTTGCCAACCAGACCCTCCATTTAACTTTTGGGTGGACTGGACGTTTTAATGCAAACCCCTTCCATCCACAGCAGGTGCTCCAGGACAACAGAGAGGCAGGCCTGACAATCAAAGACCTTCTCTGGTCCATGGTTGTCACTAGGGATGCACCAATACCATTTTTTTTTACGAGTACAGGTACCAATACTATTTTTTAAGTACTCTGTGATACCAATTACTGATACCTAAGGCAACTGTGTTGTTTATACTTCAGCTGTCAGCAATGGTACAAAACATTGAAAATTATTTACAAATTAAATTTAAAAAAAAATCTAATTTTGCACTTTTATGAAACGTGTAAATACATGTTAAAGGTGTAAAAAATATTAACGAACAAAGCAAACAAAAGTTTTAATTATTAATAGTTTATAAAATAGAAGTGAACAAAAAAAAAATCTGCAGGAAAATAATAATTTAATGGAGGAGACTAAGGAGTTAATTCAGGCTGATTAGCGTAAAGTACGGGTTAAGGGGTTAAACAGAGGAACATTTAATTTAAAAAAAAACAAAAAAAATTTTTTTTTGACTTGACAGGTTGTTTTAAACTGACTTCATCTGCAGATCGAAGTTCATCCCTCTGATCTGTAGATGAAGAAAAACAGTAAGATACAAAAAGAAACAATGTTTCGTTTTATCTTTCGGCTGAGCAGCTGAGCAATGTTGTTGATAAACATTGCCAGGCTGCTTCTTTTTTTTTTTGACAGCTCCAATTGCCTGGACTTCAGTTTACACTTCAGCTTCAGCTGACAACTGAATAAATCTTTGATTGTTAAGGATGCGGCGGCACCGCTCCTTAACCGATAATTGACAAAATTGAAAAATTACTAAACCAAAGTATATTGGATAAGCTGCTAACACTCAAACAAACAAGGTCCAAACAAACGTAAAAATACAGTGTACTGCTAAAAAGTAATATAACAGTAATGACTTGAACTAATATATGTGCATAACATATAAACAAATGTAGTGAACATGCAAAGAATCCAATGTTCACTTGGTGTGAACTGGAAAATGTGTGAAAGTTCAAAAAAAAGTGTCCATCTAATACATAGTGGTGAATCTTCCATGAAATAGGGATAGTGCAAACAATATGAAACTAGCTGCAAAGCTGTAGATATGTAGAAATCCTCTATCAAAGGAGTATGGATGGGTACTCTTACCGGATACGGTGGACCCACTTACCAGCAATAGTGGGTCAATCAGGCTTAGGTAGGCCGAATGCCTCAAGGTTAAGGTTGGCAGGACGAGGGTCACTCCAAACAGGATGGTCCCACTCCTCGACAGTGATGGTCCAACCGAAGTTCCTATGGCTCTCCAATACGTTATGCAACCTCCACCCTATAGGGGAGCCGTCTGGAGGTCGGAGGTATGTACAAATGGGCTCAATCGAACCGGGGTAAAGATAAGAAAAAATGGAGAGGCTCCATATGGCACAGGTCAAAAAACTGAGAGGTTTTTATTTAAACATGCAGTACATCATAATAAATGAGTACAAAAAAGACTGGTGATCACGAGTAGTAAAAGTATAAAAAGCAATGTAGGGAGCAAGCGTAGCGAGACTGACGCGTTTCGTCCCAACGGACTTCAACTGGGGCATGGCATTGCTTCCCTACATTGCTCACATATATAAGATATCCTAATGACCATGTGACATGGAAAGGACATGGCTCCAACCCCGGTACATCAACGGAAGTGATAGCCACCCACCTAAACTCTCCATCTACTAAATACTAAGTCGCGCTGTGAATAAATGATGGAAAATAGGTACTAAGACCTTATTTAAATCAAACAAAAAAGTGAAAAAATAATTACATATAGTATATTGAACAGTCCATACAGATTGATAGCTGCTCTCCACTGTGCAGATATTATAACAAACACCCAGGAAAGGTGATGGGAGAAAGAGATCAGTCTTCCACCTCCACACAAACTGCCGCTTACAGGTTCCTGTGGATCTCTTAATTATGAGAGATTGTACACACCTGTGGCTTGATACCCAACCAGGGCCTTTGATTTACAGCACAGCAGGGATTCCAGCATCCTCACAGGGGTTTACGGCTCGTATTGAAAGGTTGCGGCAGATATATTCCAAAAAAAGAGATAAACAGCTCCCATAGCGTAAAACCGTAAATAATTTAATTTCACAAAGAGTAAAGAGAGGTATTGCACTTACATATTTAAAGAGCATCATATGCAGAGTTAGAAAAAAAGCCGGCCGGCTCTCGGTAACAGCCCGTGGTCCGGGACTTCTGTGCATCTCGGTGACATCAGCACGTTGCTCCTCCCTACGTGTTTCGTCACACCTGACGTCATCCTGGGGCACAACTCTCCATCTCCCTGTGGGGGTTCAAGAACATAGCCCCACAGGTAGGGGAATGCAAAGACGGTTACACCTGTGACGTCAAACCCTGAAGGAGTCAACATAGAAAACGCGCCTCTATCAAATGCGCAAATGCTTAGTATCGGCACCGATACCGGTATTGGTTCAACACTAATTGTCACTATAAGGAAGCTGGTCTAGAGCAATGGTAAGCAGCCAACACTGGCCTAAGTGCATTTAGACAGGAGGTGGCTGAAAGAGGCGGCAGAAGATCAGCAGCACCAACATAGTTAGCACAGACAGTTATGAAGTTTTCAGATTTAGCTGCAGAGCAGAAGCAAAAAAACGCCAGATAGACATCTATAGGAACACCTGCAATCAGACTCTTCCTTTCTTCTCCCAAAATAATTTATGTTCTCATATTATCGTCACTTACAAACCATCTGCGCTAAGCACTTCTTGCGGCTACGGGGATAATGCAGCGCTCGCAACTGTACAGTCTCAGGGACGGTCGGAGATATTACAGAGCGATTAGCTGAAGCTGAAATTTATAGGTACATCGGGGATGTACATGGCAAGAAGCATTTATTGCCTGGAACCTCAGCAGATAAAGTGGTCAGCGAGCAAACACCCCTCCCCCCCCCCCCCTCCTCCGAAACGCGGTCTGATGGAGATACCGGAAGAATGAAATCGGGGCGGTTTTGTTAAAAGGTTTGGGGATTTGGGCCTCATCAAAAATAGCAGCAGCTGTAAATTTTACATTTGTTCCATGGAAGTAAAATGTCAACGGAACGAAACCACATTATCCTCTCAGTACAGGAACTCTTTCTGCGAAAATCAAACTAGACTTCGCTGTGCCTGCGAGCTATTTATCATAAATAATAGGCGACGGACGCAATATGTCTTCAGCCCCCAGTGCCGGGGAATATTTCAAAGGGTGCTTCCCTTAAATAATCATAATGAAAGGTTTTTTTTCTGTTTGCCTGTTAAAGCTGAACTCCGGGCAAGCAGATACACTATATTGTCAAAAGTATTGGGACACCTGCCTTTACACGCACATGAATTTAATGGCATCCCAGTCTTAGACCCCATACACACTGTTAGATTTTCTGCAGACTTTTGTCTTCAGATTTACCAAAACCATGTAGTGCAAGCGCCTGCTTGATTGCATACAAATTGAAACTCCTAAAGTTTGACCTCCATATTACATGGTTTTGGTATATCTGAAGGCAAAAATCTGCAGAAAATCTAATAGTCTGTAGGGTTCAATATTAACTTGGCTCACCCTTTGCAGCTATAACAGCTTCAACTCTTCTGGGAAGGCCGTCCACAAGGTTTAGGAGTGTGTCTATGGGAATGTTTGACCATTCTTCCAGAAGCACATTTGTGAGGTCAGGTACTGATGTTGGACGAGAAGGCCTAGCTCGCCAGTCTCCGCTCAAATTTATCCCAAAAGTGTTTTATCGGGTTGAGGTCAAAACTCTGGTCAGGCCAGTCAAGTTCCTCCACCCCAAACTCCCTCATCCATGTCTTTATGGACCTTGCTTTGTGGTCCAAACCATTTGGTGGAGGGGGGATTATGGTGGGGGGTTGTTTTTCAGGGGTTGGGCTTGGCCCCTTAGTTCCAGTGAAGGGAACTCTTAAGGCGTCGGCATACCAAGATATTTTGGACAATTTCATGCTCCCAACTTTGTGGGAACGGTTTGGGGACGGCCCCTTCCTGTTCCAACATGACTGCTCACCAGTGCACAAAGCAAGGTCCATAAAGACATGGATGAGGGAGTTTGGGGTGGAGGAACTTGACTGGCCTGCACAGAGTCCTCACCTCAACCCAATAGAACACCTTTGGGATGAATAAAAGCGGAGACTGCGAGCCAGGGCTTCTCATCCAATATCAGTGGCTGACCTCACAAAAGCGCTTCTGGAAGAATGATCAAACATTCCCATAGACACACTCCTAAACCTTGTGGACAGCCTTCCCAGAAGAGTTGAAGCTGTTATAGCTGCAATGGGCAGGCCAACTCAATATTGAACCCTACAGACTAAGACTGGGACGCCATTAAAGTTCATGTGCGTGTAAAGGCAGGCGTCCCAATACTTTTGGCAATATAGTGTATCTGTTTGCCCGGAGTTCAGATTTAACAGGCCATGTATGGAAAACATTTCATTATGATTATTTAAGGGAAGCACCCTTTGAAATATTCCCCGGCACTGGGGGCTGAAGACACATTGCGTCCGTCGCCTATTATTTATGATAAATAGCTCGTATTTCTCAGAGTTGTCTTTTTGTGCAGCAATTAACATACATATAACATAAGAGCGTCGCTGAGCGCTCACTATAGGGGACAGACGGACGTCACACGCCGCCATATCTCTTTTTAGTAATGATATGGAAATTCGGCTTCCGCTGATATCAATCACGCTGCGCACGGTGGCCTTTATTGGATTATCTTGTTATTGCTGGTTGGAGGGTGACAATATTATGCAAATTATTTACATTAAATTGCATTCTCAGTTGGAGCCCCTGGGGGGGGGGGGGGGGGGTCACAGGATTATTGTGCGGTAAATATTCCTGCGCAGTGTTGGTGTCGCGCCAATGCTGGGGTTCTCTCGCTGTCTGCGTAATTGACAGGCACAAATTTCATTTTTGCAAAGGATAAGAAAATTAATTTGACCATTGCCGTGGATTAACGGGTATCAACCGTGCAGTGCCGGGACAAGGCCATCTAGCGCCCAGGGTGAAGATGTCAAATGGTGCCCCCCCCCCAATGTAAATCCTTCCCCCACAAAAAAATTAGAGCGCTAATCTTCACACTTACCACCTAAGCATAAAAACTCCCTAAACAAAAATCCCCCCTCTTCTAGCACAAATCCCCCCCCCCTCTCCCAGCTCAAATTCTCTCCCTCCCCAAATCCCCCCTTCTAGCACAAATCCTCTACCCTTCAAATTTCCCCTCTGAGCATAAATCCTCTATCCCCTACAAATCCCCTTCTCCCAGCACTAATCCCACCCCCAATCCCCCCTTAGCTCAAATCCCACCAATCATTTCTACTAGCACAGACCCCTCCCCCCTCAAAATCCCCCTTCCTAACACAAATCCACCCTCCTAGTACAAATCCCTCCTCCCAGCTCAAATCCCCCCCTTCCAGAACAAATCCTCTACTAGTCAAATTGCCACTCTGAGCATAAATTCTCTCCCCCCTACAAATCCCCCTCTCCCAGAACAAAGCCCCCCCTCCCAAAATCCCCTCTCCTGGAACTAACCCCCATCCCCCAATCATCCCTACTAGCACAACCCTCCCCCCCTCCAAATCCCCCTTCCTGACACAAATCCACCCTCCTAGTACAAATCCCCCCTCCCAGCTCAAATCTTCTCCCTCCCCAAATCCCCCCTTCTAGCACAAATCCTCCCCTCCAAATCCCCCTTCCTGACACAAATCCATCCTCCCAGTACAAATCCCCCCTCCCAGCTCAAATCCTCTCCCTCCCCAAATCCCCCCTTCTAGCACAAATCCTCTACCCCTCAAATTTCCCCTCTGAGCATAAATCTTTTCCCCCTACAAATCCCCTTCTCCCAGCACTAATCCCACCCCAACCCCCCCCCCTTGGCTCAAATCCCCCCAATCATCCCTACTAGCACAGATCCCCCCCCCTCAAACTCCCCCTTCCTAACACAAATACACCCCCCTAGTACAAATCCTCTCCTTCCCAAATCCCCCCCCCCCCAGAACAAATCCTCTGCTAGTCAAATTGCCCCTCTGAGCATAAATCCCCTCCAGCACAAAGCCCCCTCCCCTCTCCTAGAACTAACCCCCAATCATCCCTACTAGCACAAATCCCCCCCCCTTCCTGACACAATTGTGAGAAGCTCACAGTGTGCAGTGAAATCAGAGTAAGCAATTTCAGTCCAGGAGAGGAGCCGGTACAACTGTGCAAGACTGAAGGAGAGGTTGGAGTTCCCCTTTAACACCCCTTCCTGGTGATATTCTCCCGCCGGCTAAAATAACCGGAGAGCTTTACAAACCCCCAAAAATGAGCCGGAGTTCTGTCCGCACTGCGAAATATATCCGCTTCTGAGATGAAATAAAGGGAGAGCTATAAAAAGTAAGTACATAAGGAGCCGGGAACGCTGCAATTTGATATTTAAACTGTAAGAAGATAAAGAGATGAAAGATGTCTCAATATTCCGCAATGAGAATCTGCCCCATAGATCATCGCCGAGGAAAAAATGTGTAGAAGAGAGAGATACAAACAGACGTGTGAAGGGGGGGGGGGGGCAGAAATGATGAGATTGGGGGGAGATGATCACATATCAGACGCCGCCACACCGAACGATGGGAGACATTGAGCCGAATGTATATGACTCAATCCGATCACATATTATACATATTTAACATCTTCCATCTGTAGCTGTACTGGGGGGGGGGGGGGGGGGGGGGGCTGTGTATGAGCAATTCACCAATCACCTTCCTATGTAGTCCCAGCTTGAAGAGGAATATCTATCTATCTATCTATCTATCTATCTATCTATCTATCTATCTATCTATCTATCTATATCTCTATATCACTATATCTCTATCACTATCTATCTATCTATCTATCTATCTATCTATCTATCTATCTATCTATCTATCTATCTATCTATCTATCTATCTATCTATCTAGGGCTTTTTTTCTCAGAGAATAGGTGCAGCAACTCCTCCCTTCGGAGTCACGCCTTGATTCCGCCCTCTACCCACCTCTGAGCACCATTCCTTTGTTCCGCCCCCTACCCTCCTCCCAGTATCGCCCCTTTTTGGGAGAATACAGAACCAAGTATAATTTTATGGTGCTAAGTATTTTGTATGGAATTTGTTAATGATAACAAGTGACAAAAGATCCCCACCGAGCAACAATGGACTCCCAACAGCCAGCATCAATAGACCTCCCAGTAGCCCAGCAACATTGGACCCCTACCTCAACAGTAGATCCCTCCCAGCAATCATTGAACCCCTGCAACATAAGACCCACCCCAGCAACAATAGGTCCCCCACCAGCAACAATAGACCCCCCCTTGCAAAAATAGATCCCCTCCAGCGACAATAGATTCCAAAGCAGCCATCATCAATAGACCCTCCAGCACACCCCACACCCCTTCACCATTACATACATTCAGTTCTGGAGGTGTTCCCCCGCGTTCCTGCTGAAAAAAAGCCCTCTATCTATCTATCTATCTATCTATCTATCTATCTATCTATCTATCTATCTATCTATCTATCTATCTATCTATCTATCTATCTATCTATCTATATCTCTATCTATCTATCTATCTATCTATCTATCTATCTATCTATCTATCTATCTATCTATCTATCTATCTATCTATCTATCTATCTATCTATCTATCTATCTATCTATCTATCTCTCTCTCTCTCCTTAGTAAAAGATCAATTGGACTTGCAGTATGTAGTACAGCTTTTCTCAACCTTTTTTTTTAGAGGAGCCCTTTAAATACTGTTCAGGTTTCAGGGACCTCCCTGTCAGTGGTAAATGGGAAGGATGCCTAGTTATATTGGTCAGTGGGAAGGATGCCTAGTTATATTGGTCAGTGGGAAGGATGCCTAGTTATATTGGTCAGTGGGAAGGATGCCTAGTTATATTGGTCAGTGGGAAGAATGCCTAGTTATATTGGTCAGTGGGAAGGATGCCTAGTTATATTGGTCAGTGGGAAGGATGCCTAGTTATATTGGTCAGTGGGAAGGATGCCTAGTTATATTGGTCAGTGGGAAGAATGCCTAGTTATATTGGTCAGTGGGAAGAATGCCTAGTTATATTGGTCAGTGGGAAGAATGCCTAGTTATATTGGTCAGTGGGAAGGATGCCTAGTTATATTGGTCAGTGGGAAGGATGCCTAGTTATATTGGTCAGTGGGAAGAATGCCTAGTTATATTGGTCAGTGGGAAGAATGCCTAGTTATATTGGTCAGTGGGAAGGATGCCTAGTTATATTGGTCAGTGGGAAGGATGCCTAGTTATATTGGTCAGTGGGAAGGATGCCTAGTTATATTGGTCAGTGGGAAGAATGCCTAGTTATATTGGTCAGTGGGAAGGATGCCTAGTTATATTGGTCAGTGGGAAGGATGCCTAGTTATATTGGTCAGTGGGAAGGATGCCTAGTTATATTGGTCAGTGGGAAGGATGCCTAGTTATATTGGTCAGTGGGAAGCATGCCTGGATGTACCCTTGCTGAGTCTGGGGTCTAGTGACTCCTGGGTCACCCCTTTGGACCTTGGCCATTGGTAAATCCAGGCTGGGCTCCACTCGGGTAGAACATGACTTTGAGTTGGACAGTTTGTTGGAGCCACATTGTGGACTCCTGATACTTACAGACTACTATAGACCCCCATCTTTGTACAATTAATTTTTCTTTATTACTGTTTATATGGTTTTCTGGCCACAGGGTACATTTGTCTGTCTAGAAGGGCATGCTGGGAATTGTAGATGCAAAAAAATGTATGGCCCATAGATCGTATCAGTCTGTTATATAGTAGTTTTAAGAGTCCTTCAGAGGTTAAAATGACCCGAGTGCCATCTGATAACAGACTGGCCTTTTTTTCTTTTTTTCTTTTTTTCTTTTCTTTTTTTTAATAAAGCAGCAGCAGTCAGATTGATAAAATAATATTTGATTGGCTGGTATAAATTAATGAATTTCATTATATGCTTCATAGTATAAATGTGTGGATGTTACACAATGTAGATGTGGCCGGACGCTTGTAATGAGAGGCTGCCAAAATGCCCAGATTGGGAGCGTGAAATCTCCACGAGGGCCTTTAGTGAAGCGCTGGCGCAAGCACGACGACGAACAGGCTGAATGGATATTAATATTTATCGTCCCCTCGCTTGGCGTAATTACTAGGCTTTGTAATGATACTTGTAAGCAATTAACAGGAATCTGTCTTAATTATCACAGCATGGGGCCGACCAAGTCCCTCCTTCATTACATTTTATTTGTTTTGAATATTACGCTCGCCAATTTCTCCTGCAAAATTTATGGTGTGCTGATAGCGAGATGTGTAAGCAGGAAAAAAAAAAAACGCAACAAGTGAACTGCGTTATGTTATAATATTGAGCATCTAATCCGAGCTCCATCATTACTGTTAAAGTGGACTCTTTGGTACCTTTACATATAATCATAGGCGTGCGCACAGGGTGTGCCAGGTGTGCCTGGGCACCCCCTAATCACCCTGTGTTTCACAGATTCCCCCTGTTTAAACCCCTGATATTTCAGCAAAGCCCCCAAATGGGGCTTTTAATTATTTCATTTTTTAAAATAATAATAAAAAACAAAAAACAAAAAAACAACTGACACCATCCACTGCTCTACTGACACCGTCAATATATACGCATGCATATGTTTGAGCTTAAAGGTGCACACCCTAATGCAATAGGCTGTGCACACCTATGCATATAATCATAAATACATTCACTTTATAATATAGAGAAGCAATATAATGTTTAGAAAAAGCTCCACCTTTTATTATAAAAAGCTGACCCTGAGCTCCGGTCCACGGATCCCTTGCAAAAAACGATTTATTGGTGGTCATTGGGAAGCATATCTCCTTACGGTTGTGGTCAGGATGCCATCCTTACAGATAGCCAATAAGAATGTTATTGGAGTCATGCCACTGGCTCTGTCAAGTGCCAGAACTATTTAGGCACCACCAGATGGAAGGGTTCTTGATGGGTTCTTGACGTCCCACCCCATCTATCACGACCCCATCGAAGTCTTTGGTGCACTTTTAACCTTGGAACCTTACTTCTTTGTGGTTTCGGGCCTGAAGGGCATACCAAAGCTTTCTTAGACACTCAACAGAATGTTACCAGAGTCTTCCGTTGGGATTTTTAGACCCACACATACTATGACCAACGCAGGCATAAGAGAAGAGGGGACATCTTCTACAGTGCTGAAATATGAGTTTGATTGTCACCTCAAAACCCAAACAGGATTGCATATAAATGTATTTCTTGACTCCCTGTCCTCCTTGCTCCTTTAGCAGGGTTCTTGATGTTCCATCGTGACCACTTTGGAATCTTTGGTGCATTTCGAACCCTGGAACCTTACTTTGCTGTGGCTGCAGGCCTAATGGGAAAACCAAAGCTTCATTAACCACTCAACAGGGTGCTACCAGAGTCTTCATTTGGGATTTTTAGACCCACACTCACGTACTAGGGCCAACACAAGCAAGGGAGGGCTATGCCATGTTCTAATGTGCTGAAATATGAGCTAGTTTACTGCCTCGAAACCAAAACAGGATTGCATATAAATCTATTGGTGGCCTTCCTGTCCGGGAGCACAGGTCCTTCTTGCTGCTTTAGCAGGGTTCTTCATGTCCCTTTGATGTGCCTTTATCTGACCCTTGGGGTACTGCTCCTCTTGTTGATATGAGGCACTATTCCTCCTACCAACATCAACAATGGAGCACCAACAATGGGGCATTATTCCTTCCACTGACACCACCAATGGGGCACTATTCCTCCTATTGATATAAATTCATAATTCATTCCACCAACACCAATAATGGGGCACTATTTCTCCCACAGACACAAATGATGGGGCACTATCCCCCCTCCCCCACATTAATACCAATAATGGGCACTATTCCTCCCACTGACACCAAAAAATGGGGCACTGTTCCTCCCACTTATACCAATAATGGGCCACTATTCTTCCCACTAAAACAAACAATAGGCACAATTTCTCCCACAGACACCAATGATGGGGCACTATTCCTTTAACTAACACCAATGATGGGCCACTATTCCTCCCACTAATACCAATGATGAGGCACTGTTCCTCCCACTAATACCAATGACGGGGCACTATTCCTCCCTCAGATACCAACGATAGGCCACTATACCTTTCACTGACACCAACAATGGGGCACTATTCCTCCTACTGGCAGCAAGGATGGGGGCACTATTTCTCCCACTAACACCAATGATGGGGAACTATTTTACCGACACCATCGATGAAGCCCTATTCCTTCTCACTGACACCAATAATGAGGCACTAATCCTTCTACTCATATACAGTAAATTCATAATTCATCCCACTAATACCAATAATGGGGGGGTCTATTCCTCTCCCTGACACCAACGATGGGGTGCTAATTCTTCCAATAATACCAAGGATGGGGCACTATTCTTCTCACTGACACCATGATGAGGCACTATTCCTCCCACTGATATCAATGATGGGGCACTATTGCTCTTACTGACACCAATGATGGGGCACTATTCCTCCCAGTAATACCAATAACGGGGCACTATTCCTCTCACTGACACCAAAGATGGGGTGCTATTTCTTCCATTAATACTAATGATGGGGCACTATTTTTCCCACTAATACCAATGATGGGACACTATGCCCCCTCCTACTTACCCTTTTAATCCAACTGACCACCAAGGCTAAGGCATTGGCCTCTCCTACTGAGGCTGGTGCATTCTCTACTCTCACTGGTCACAGTACAGCCCCCCTAAAGTCTGAAAGACAGCAAACTGGCCCTTAGTTTAGATATCATGGAGACCCCTGTTATAGAGCACCGAATGATATATGAGAGTTTCCCACCTCAACCTCAACCCAAGCCTGACTGCTCCAAAATCTGTTGTTGGACTCCTGGGGTCAATGGCCTTCTTGCTCATTTATTAAACCAGCCCATCGACAAAGCTTAATGGGGCCGCACAGAGTGAGAAAATGCCAATTAATGTTGCTACTTTGTCTCCAAACGTAGAAACAAATATCCTTTAACAAGCCGACTTTCCTTTTGCCGCAGATCTCATCATAAATGATACTTTACAAAGACTTGTGCCAATTAGGCAACATAATATTTAGTGGATATTGAGAGCGTTGAGGACTTGTGGGAGCTTCACGGAGTCATTATCTTCGGGCTGCGCCATCCCTGTCATTACCTGACTGTTACAGTGTATCTGCTATTAATATTACGACATCTTATGGACTCCGAATGATCTGTTCTATCATAAACGTAGAGTGAATTCAATCAGCTTGTAATAAATATGTTTTCGTGAAGAAGAGAAATGGATTTTAAGGGTGGAGAATTTTGAAGTTCTTGCAGATCTGTCACTAGTATTGCTGGATTAAAAGAAACTATTTTTTTTTTTATTATTGAAAGCTTACCTCCGGGCAAACGGCTAACTTACACAGAAACATGAGAGGTGTTAACCTGCCAAAAGGATTTGTATTTCTGTCCATCCAGTTCTGAGATTTGCACAGCTCTGCCACATAGCTCAGCCCTAAAGGGGACCTGATCTATATTTGCTGCAGTTTCACTTTCCCTTCACAGGTCCCCTGCCCCCCCCCCCCCCCACCTCATGCCTAGGCAGTGAAAAGAAACATTAACACTTGTTTCACTGGTTTGGTGACCTGTACAATTAAAAAGTAGCTCTGATAGTAATGCAGATCCCATGCTGACTCCAATAGCACATCTAACAGTAGCAATTACTAATATATATCACATGTGATGCGATTGCACAAAAGGGCGGTGGTGCAATGTACATCAATTTTTATACATGTATAATTTAGAAAAGCTTAAATAAAAAAAAGCCTGTAGTGACTGAAAGGGTTGAATGCTTGTTAAGCCCCTGGGGGGGGGGGGGGGGGGGGTCCAGAAGGTCGCACTACTTACCTTCTACTAAGCTAAGCTGCTCCCAGCCTTGATTGCCCTCCTGCCTCCACTATGTTCAATGCAGGGTTAATAGCCCCCCCATTGTACATGATGACGTCCACAGCTTTGGGGAGGAAAAAAGAACAGTGGGAGGACAAAAGGAAGAAAAGCTTCCAGGTGGGAATGAAAGAAGAACGTAAGAAGAAAGAAAGGAAGAGACCAAACTAAGGAAAGAAGAAGAGAAGTAGGAAAAAGGGGAGGGAAGAAGAAGTGGAGAAAGAAATAGGGGAGGAAGAAAAAGAAAAGGAAGAAAAGACAGAAAGAAGTGAGGAAGGAAAAAGAAAGGAAGAAATAAATAAATTGGAGAAGGAAAAGAAAGAAGGAAGGAAGGAAGGAAGGAAGGAAGGAAGGAAGGAAGGAAGGAAGGAAGGAAGGAAGGAAGGAAGGAAGGAAAGGGGGGAGAGAGAATGAACTAAGGAAAGAAGTGGGGAAAAAGGCGCAGGGAGGAAGAAGTGGGGAAAGAAGGGGAAGAAAGACGGAAGGAAGGAAGGAAGGAAGGAAGGAAGGAAGGAAGGAATGAAAGGAAGAAAAGATGGAAGGAAGTGAAGGAGGAAAACAAAGTAAGGAAGAGGAAAAAAGAAGGCAGAAAGTAGTGGGAGAAGGAAAAGAAAGAAGGAAGGAAGAGGAGGAAGGAGGGAAAGAAAAAAGTGAGAAGGAGGAAGGAAAGAAGAATGTAAGAGGAAAGGAAGAGAAATAATAAACTAAGGAAAGAAGAAGAAAGTGGGAAAAGGGGGAGGGAGGAAGACATGGGGAAAGAAGGGAAAGAAAGAGGGGAGGAAGGAAGGAAAGGAAGAAAAGATGGAAGGAAGTGAAGGAGGTAAAGAAAGTAAGGAGGAGGAAAAAAGAAGGCAGAAAGAAATGGGAGAAGTAAAAGAATGAAGGAAGGAAGTAAGAGGAGGAGGAAGGAGGGGAAGAAAAAAAGTGAGAAGGAGGAAGGAAAGCAGAATGTAAGAGGAAAGGAAGAGAAAGAATAAACTAAGGAAAGAAGAAGAAAGTGGGAAAAGGGGGATGGAGGAAGACGTGGGGAAAGAACAGAGGAAGGAAGAAAGGAAAGAACAGAAAAGGAAGAAAAGACAGAAGGAAGTGATGGAGGAAAAGAAAGGAAAGAGAAGGAAAATAAAGAAGGCAGGAAGGAAGGAAAGGGAGGGGGAGGAGGAGGAAGGAAAAAAACAGAGAAAAGGAGGAAAGGAAGAAGAATGTAAGAAAAAAAGAAAAGGAGAGAGCAAACTAAGGAAAGAAGAAGAGTAGTATGAAAAGGGTGAGGGAAGAAGAAGTGGGGAAATAAGGGAAAGAAAAAGGGGAGGAGGAAAGAAAGGTAGGGAAGAAAAGACTGAAGGAAGTGAGGGAGGAAAAAGGACAGAAGGAAGGAAAAAGGTAAAAAATAAAAAAAAAGCAGAAAGGTAGAAACTTATGAAGAAGGCGAAGGGAAATGGAGGAATAGAAGGACGAAGGGAAGGAAGGAGAAAGGAAAAAAGTAAGGAAGGAAAGAGGGAATAAAGAAAACATATTACGACTAAACAGAAGCATACATGGAATCTCTGCCACATGTCAGTAAGTCGGAAGGCTTCTCCCTTTCCTTCTCGGTAAGCTTCTCCTCAGTCACACTAATGTCACCACCAGGTACAATGCAGGATTAACAGCCCCACATTGTATGTGATGATGCCAGGGCTCCGTCCACAGACCGGAGCTTCGGGGAGAGGTAAACAGCTCTGGAGTCAGATAAGTAATACAGCCTTTTCTGCAACCCCCTGGACTTATCAAACATTTAACCCTTGCAGTGTGGAGGGGCCCACTGCAAGGTTTCTTTTTATTGTGCCCGGAACTTCAGACACAAATTAATGTAGCTTGGTATTAATTAATACATCTTTTTTTTCAATGCAAGCAGTGCAAGTACCTGAATGTGCCTTAGTATCAGTCTCTTGCAGTCCATGTATAGCAGAGATTAAAGAAGGTCAGAAAGAGGCCACACAATCATGCATGTTGCAGTTCAGGAGCATGCTGATAGGAGAAGAAAGCAAAGTAACAGAGAGATGAGCTCATCACTGTATGTGTACTTCTTCTTCTTTCACTGTACAGTCACAGGCTGGTTGCGGGTCCAGAACAGCCTTGGTTGTGGGTTCAGAGGAAGTGGGGTGAAAGATGCTGGTCATTGGGCTGAAGACATCTAGTGGAGGAAAAAGGCACTGCAGGGAAGAGCTGTGGATTGAGAGCAAACAAAAGCTGCCTTTTTATTCCAGCTTTTATTGGATTATTCATTTTTATCTTGGTACTTGTATCTGGAGTTCTGCATTAAAATGTATTTCCTTTCAGCTATTTGACAATATAGAAGAAAATTCATATATTTAGGAAAAATGTTGCAGGAGGGTAGGTACAGCCCGAGAGATTAAAGTCATTCAGAGGTGGCAGTCAGTAAGTGAGCGGAGGGATGGTCGTCCTGTTGATCAGCCATCACCGTTGATTACTGTCTGTAGGACTGCACACACTGACATGCTTTATGAGTGTTAATATGTCTGTCAGATAGGACCCTCCTGCAAGGATTTATGGCGCACTTTAAGTCATGTTTGTCTGCATATTAAGCGATTCATTTCAGTGATGAAAGAGGCCATTTGTATCATTTATTAAGTTTAACGACTTGTTTACAGGAGACAAAAAACAAGCGAGGCCAGAGGACAGGCTGAGAGACACTGATGAAGGATGCCTAGGAGGACGGAGCGGTAAATGCGGAGGATGGCGGTGACAAGAATGGACGCTGGTGAGGATACAAGCAGGAGGTAAACCTAGTATGACAACACTGCTACTTTAAAGGAGAAGTTCATCATTGGGAATTTAGGGATGGGGAGGAAGTGTGTTCTAGCCATTATGTCCCGGCATTGCTAGGACTATTGTTGGGCACATGATGCAGGTAAGTCCAAGCTGTGGACCTGAAGACAGTATGGGGCTGGGCTATAGCACCCCCTGGAGGAGTGGCAGCTGGGGTCTTCCCAATCCCAATCCTAACCATCTGTAAGAAGAGACCTCCAGGTACTGCACTGTGACCGGATGATATCTACACGTCACACCGCAGCAAGATCTGTTACTAAACAGTCAATTCAATATATTATGGGACCAACTGCTTGATAAGTCAGTACTGTCATTGGTCAATCTTAGGCCTGCCTAATGCACAGTAACTACAAGTCTCAGCATTTCAGTGGCTAGGACAAGATGTGAGATTGGGCGTATATGTGCATATGATATCCTTCACAGAATGCAAAAGGTGTATATTGATTCTTGATTCTGTAAGGAAGGAAAAGGGATAGAAGGAGTGCAAGAGGAAGAAAGGCTCCCAATGGATCACAGCTGAGACTCTGATATCTTTCCATCCAATGTTTTCGCCACAGGCATACCTTATTTAAGAATTTTCTCCATAAGCATGCAGCAACAGCGCTGAAGAAGGGGGGGGGGGGGGGTCTTTGTTCCCCCGAAACGCATTGGCTTGATTTAATTTGTTGCTACCCTAAATAAAGTGTCTTTTCAAACCTACACCTTCTAGATTTCAATGGGAAGGAAGGAAGGAAGGAGAGATGCAAAGAAGGGAAAAGAGACAGAATAAATAAGAATGGTAAGAAGGAAGAAAAGGGAGAAATAGGAAGCAGTGATGGAAGAACAAAGGAAGGAGGAAGAAAGGAAGAATGAAGGAAGGAAGGAGTGAGAGAAGAAAGGAAGGGAGAAGGAGGAAGGAAGAACAAAACAAGGAAGGTAAAGGGGAAGAAGGGAGGAGAGAAGGAATGATGGGTGAAGGAGGAAAGAAGAACGAAGAGAGGAAGGAAGGAAGGAGGGTGAGGAGGAGGTAGGAGATAATGAAGAAAAGAAGGAAGAAAGGAGAGAAGGAGGAAATAAGAATGAAGGAAGAAAAGGGAGAAAGGGGAAGTAGGGAAGGAAGAATGAAGGAAGAAAGGAGGCAAAGTGATGAGGAAGGAAGGAAGAAGTGAGGGAGGAAGGGATGGAAGGGAGATGGAGGAAGGAAGAATGAAAAAAAAGGGAAGGAAGAAAGGAAAGAACAAAAAAGGAAGCAAAGACAGAAGGAAGTGATGGAGGAAAAGAAAGGAAAGAGAAGGAAAATAAAGAAGGAAGGAAGGAAAGGTAGGAGGAGGAAGGAAAAAAACTGAGAAAAGGAGGAAGGGAAGAAGAATGTAAGAAAAAAGGAAAAGGAGAGAGCAAACTAAGGAAAGAAGAAGAGAAGTATGAAAAAGGGGAGGGAAGAAGAAGTGGGGAAAGAAGAGAAAGAAAAGGGGGAGGAGGAAAGAAAGGGAAGGAAGAAAAGACTGAAGGAAGTGAGAGAGGAAAGGAAGGGAGAAGGAGGAAGAAAGAACAAAAAAAGAAGGTAAAGGGGAAGAAGGAAGGAGAGAAGGAATGATGGGGGATGGAGGAAAGAAGAATGAAGAGAGGACGAAGGGAAGGAGGGTGAGGAGGAGGTAGGAAAAAATGAAGAAAAGAAGAAAAAAAGGAGAGAAGAAGCAAATAAGAATGAAGGAAGAAAAGGGAGAAACAGGAAAAAGGGAAGGAAGAAGGAAGGAAGAAAGGAGGCAAAGCGAGAAGGAAGGAAGGAAGAAGTGAGGGAGGAAAGGATGGAAGGGAGATGGAGGAAGGAAGAAGGAAGGAAAGGCAGAAGGAGGAACAAGGGAAGAAAGGTAAGGGGGAAGAAGGAAGGAAGAAAGGACACAAAGAGGAAGGAAAAATGAAGGAAGGAATGAAAAGAGGAAGGAGGGTGAGGAGGAGGTAGGAAAAAATGAAGAAAAGAAGGAAAAAGGGAAAAAGAAAGAAGGAGGGAGGAAGGAAGAAACAGGGAAGGAAAGAAGGAAGAAAGGAAAATTAAAGGAAGAAAAGAAATAAGTGAGTAAGGAAGGAATGAAGGAAGGAAGGAAAAGAAAATGAAAAAAGAAGTAATGCAAAAAAAAGAATGTTATAAAGGAAGGAAAGGGAAATGACGAAAAGAGGGATGAAAGGAAAAAGAGAGGGAAGGCAGGAAAGATGATGGAAGGAAGAGAGTAAAGAAGGAAAAGGAATAGTAAGGAAAAAAAGAAGAAACGTAGGAAGGAATTTAGGAAGGGAGGAAAGAAGAAAGGTAGGAAGGAGAGAGAAGGGAAAGCAAGGAAGTGAAAGAAAGGAAAAGAGGGAAGCTGGAAAAGATAGAAAAAGGAAGAAGGAATGTAAGAAAAAAGGTAAGGAAAGGAGGAAGGAAGAAGGAAGGAGAGAAGGAAAGAATAAAGAAAACACATTATGACTAAACAGAAACATAAATGGAATCTTGGCTACATGTCAGTAAACACCATTGAGGCAGATAAAGCAGAGAAGAATTATCCGGCTCCCCAGATACTCGGTGACATTAGTCTTGATTATTATTATTGGTATTCTGTAATCATATAAGCAAAGCCGCTCTAGTAAATATCATTGAGAGATAAATCTACTTTTTATATGATTACCGGTGGAATCGCAGGAGGTTCCTGGAGACAAAGGCAGTTAGCTGTATAGCAGAGGTAGCCCGCGGCCTTGGCACTCCTTCAGAGATGTTCCCACGCCAGCCTGTCCCTCCTAACCTGTGTTTATAGGGAATGGATGACTTTCCTTTGTGATTAGCCGACTATTGGCCCAGGTTGGCATTTTCACATTCACAGTTCTGGCTCGATAGTGAGCACACAGATTGCAAATTCAGCCTCATTTAGCAAGGACGCAGTGGTCTAGAGACCTGCAAGTCTCCGAAGGAAAATCATTGTAACCTTGTAGAAGAAGAAATTAGATTGCAAGCTCCTTGGGGGATTATTACCCCTCATTTGTCCTCATCTGCTTGCTCCTGGTTTATCTTTATTGTCTGTGTGTATTGTGCTGTGATACTGACCATATACTATATAATTTTGTAAGGGATGCCACATGTTTGTGCTTCAATCCAAAATTTCAGATATTAAAGAAAACATGTCACCATTCCATACCAATTAAAATAATCAAGCAAGTTAAAGCACCCCCTTTTCCTCTGCTGTGCTGACAACAGAAATTTCCATTGTTATTATTTTTGTGCTGAAAACAGACCTTTATTTGCAATTGGCTGCTCTCCCTGTCAAGTTAGTTTTATTTTTCTTTTACTAAACAAATTCATTCCACATCCCACTGAATGCTGTGTGTGTGACATAACCATTCTTAAGGGCCAGTTCACAGAAACTGCACATGCATATCCCTCAAAGCCCAAAATTAGTCCTTAGCATATTCTTAATTATTTGTACTTTCCATATATATATATATACACTATATTACCAAAAGTATTGGGACACCTGCCTTTACACGCACATGAACTTTAATGGCATCCCAGTCTGAGCCCGGGTTCACACCTATGCTAATTAGATGTGCGTTTCCCCGCATCTAATTCGCATAGTAGGAGAATGTGACGGTTCACATATCTCCGGGGCGGCTGCGGAGCGCACTGCACAAAAACGCTGTGCGTCTTTGGCTCCGTTTAAGGGCCGAATTCAGGCATAGAATCGGCCCTGATTCGTCCCTGAAATGGGGAACAGGGACGCACAGCACTCCTGTGCGAGCCGCAGCCCGGTATAGCCTGAACCCTGGCTTAGTCCGTAGGGTTCAATATTGAGTTGGTCCACCCTTTGCAGCTATAACAGCTTCAACTCTTCTGGGAAGGCCGTCCACAAGGTTTAGGAGTGTGTCTATGGGAATGTTTGACCATTCTTCCAGAAGAGCATTTATGAGGTCAGGTACTGATGTTGGGCGAGAAGACCTGGCTCGCAGTCTCCCAGCTCTAATTTATCTCAAAGGTGTTCTATCGGGTTGAGGTCAGGACTCAGTGCAGGTCAGTCAAGTTCCTCCACCCCAAACTTGCTCATCCATGTCTTTATGGACCTTGCTTTGTGCACTGGTCCAAATTATTTGGTGAAGGGGGGATTGTGGTGTGGGGTTTTTTTTTTTCAGGGGTTGGGCTTGGCCCCTTAGTTCCAGTAAAGGGAACTCTTAAGGCGTCAGCATACCAAGACATTTTGGACAATTTCATGTTCCCAACTTTGTGGGAACCGTTTGGGGATGGCCCCTTTTTGTTCCAACATGACTGCGCACCAGCGCACAAAGCAAGGTCCATAAAGAAGAACTTGACTGGCCTGCACAGAGTTCTGACCTTAACCTGATAGAACACCTTTGGGATAAATTAGAGCTGGGAGATTGCGAGCCAGGCCTTCTCGTCCAACATCAGTGCCTGACCTCACAAATGTGCTTGTGGAAGAATGGTCAAACATTTCCATAGACACACTCCTAAACCTTGTGGACAGCCTTCCCACAAGAGTTGAAGCCGTTATAGTTGCAAACGGTGGGACAACTCAACATTGAACCCTACGGACTTAGGCTGGATTCACACCTATGCAGTTTTAGTGCTTTTTGCATTTTGCAGATTTGCACTACAGTCCATTTTACATGGTTTCCTATGGAACAAGTTCTGTAGTGCAAATCTGCAAAATGCAAAAAGCACTAAAAATGCCATAGGTGAGAATCCAGCCTAAGACTGGGATGCCATTAAAGTTCATGTGCATGTAAAGGCAGGTGTCCCAATACTTTTGGTAATATAGTGTATATATATATATATATATATATATATATATATATATATTTCCTGTCTTCAATTTGCAGGTTGTGCTACATTGGAAATACAGACTTGCTACTTGAAAACACGGTAATTAAAATGCATATTGGAATTTTAGTGCATTTTTTCATGCCTTGCCAATGACTGTTATGTAACACAAATTTTTGGCAAAATGCACAAAAGACGCAGCAAGCAGGATCTTTCAAAACTGGAATGCACTGTTCTCGAACGCAAAGCACTGATGTTAACAGCTTTATAGATTATAAAGGGAACCGGTTTTCATGCACTTTCAGCGATCTGTGATCCTGTGTTGTAGAGCACATAAAATGTGAACGGGCCCTAATGCTCATGGTAAAAAATCTGCAAGCCAAGTACATTAGCTCGCAGCTGTGCTCATCTTCTAAGGAAGCAGGGGCGGACTGACCATTGAGCCACTTGGGCACTGCCCGAGGGCCCTGGGCCACTAGGGGGCCCCATCAGGGTTGCCAGCCTCAGTAAAACCAGGGACAGTATGTATAAATCTGTGTTTTTTTTACACCTGTCTGTGTATACTGTGTGTACATGTATGTGTATACTGTGTGATTGTATACTGTGTGTGTGTATACTGTGTGGCCCCATAATCTCTGATTGCCCGGGGGCCCCATAATCTCCTATTGCCTGGGGGGCCCCATGAGTTATCGGTCCGCCCCTGTAAGGAAGATATACTAGTATTCATCATATTTGAAAATAAAAGTAAAGATATCTTAAAAAAAAATAGCAGAAAGAGAAACAAAAAGGGAAAGGGAAGAAGAAAGCATATAAAGCAAAGAAGACAAACAAGAGAAAAATGAAACAGAAGGAATAGCAAATATAAACAAATAAGACTGAAAAATACGGCTCCATTCACACTTGTGTGACTTATCATGCTACTTGGGAATTCAGGGCCGGTTCACACTGATGCGATGTCAGAGATCGGACAAGATTCGCACCGCACTGCACTGAAAATCACATGCGATCTCTGTGCGATGCGATTTCAGCCATAAAGATCTGTCCGCAGCAGAATTGGATCGCATGGGTGTTCCGATTCCTGTCCGAGTTTGCAGATCGCACTGCGATATGCGAAACTGATTTGGGGGGGTGTCATTAACTTTTACCTGACACTCCCAGCACTTCGCATAGGGTGGTGTGAACTGCCGCCAGGGAAACATGCGATGCGGGAGCCCACAGTGGATTCGCAGGGTTATCGCATCGCAGCAGTGTGAACCGGCCCTCAAAGTGACAAGTCGCAGCCCATTCTTTTCAATGGCAGCCAAATCTGTGCGCCTTAAAGTCGCAGCGACTTTGAAAAGATGACTGCACTACTTTGGTGCGACTTTTTGATGGGACTTTGGTCCAGATAATGTAAAGTGGGATCAAAGTCGCATCAAAGTTGCACTGCAAACCGTGCAACTTTAGAGAGGCACTAATGTGAATGGAGCCTTAACCAATAGGAATAACCAATATAAACAAATAATAACAAATATAAGTCAATAGGAATAACAAATGTGAAACAAATAATAAGAAATATAAACAAACAATAACAAATTTAAACAAATACATAGCTCCCAACTGTCCCTGATTTAGAGGGACTGTCCCTGATTTCGAGCAATGTCCCTCTGTCCCTCTTTCCTCCTCATTTGTCCCTCATTTTGGCCTGATCAATAGAGATGTGTATAAAATGCACTTTTTTATCTATCAAAGTGTTTCCTAGTGCTAAACCTTTCATCCGATTTCTAAATTGCTGCATTTGTAAATTCCAAAAAAAAACAATATAAAGGAATAGTAGTGATAAAAAAAGCACTTGTGGGTTTAACCAATCTTGTTTTTTTGGTACAATTCTCCTTTAAGAGGGCGTGGCAAGGGGTGCGTCCTATGCCTGCATACTTTTACTGATAGGTGTCCCTTGTTCCCATTTCAAAAAGTTGGGAGGTGTGCAAATAGGAATAACAAATATAAACAAATAATAACAAATATAAACAAATAGGAATAACAAATATAAACAAATAGGAATAACAAATATAAACAAATAATAACAAATATAAACAAATAGGAATAACAAATATAAACAAATAATAACAAATATAAACAAACAGGAATAACAGATATAAACAAAGAGAAATAATAAATAGAATCAATTAGGAATAACAAATATAAAATAACACTGAGAATGCAAAAGAAATGAAAAGGAAATATAAGAGGAAAGAGGGGAAAAAAATTAAAAATAAAGAAGAATAAAATGAAAGAAGACAAGAGGATAGTTGTGTCTGCAGCTTCAGATATACAGTATATTTAACTACAAAATATGAAGCTGGGATTATTGGGAGGAATATAGTGAAAGAAGAAGCAGCAGACTGATGAGCTCATCTCTCTATCACTCTGCTCTCTTCTGCTATCAGCAGGTTTCTTGTTCATATGTGCAAGGCAGCACACCTGGCTGGACTTTGTGTTGCTTCTTCTTCTCCCAGCCAGAGCTCTGCTGTAAAGGGGACTGCAAGAGGTGGATACCCAAGTCAAATCAGGTATTTAGGCCCCCATGTTAAGCCATGTTCCAGGTCTGTTAAGTGCTGTCCAAACACCACCTCTGGATCTCAGGTTTTTGGGGTTTTTTTGCACATAGAACACTGCGAACACTTCGAAAACACGCACCAAATACATCAAATATGATATAGTCGCATTTCTGGCACACTGCAATTTAACGCAATGAAGGGGGCAGGCTGCGGCAAAGCCTAGAAAATTCAACACGCCCTAAAATTATTGACGCGAAGCGACGCCTAGCACCGGTGTATACTGTCCAGCCTTCCATCATTCTATTTACCTGCTGCATCTCAAAGCCAATGTGAAGGCGGCATCGCAGGTCTTATCCCTCTGCATGCAGCCTGTGATTGGACAGTGAAAGGGGAAGCAGCAGGCTGATGAGCTCATCGTTCTGTCACTCTGCTCTCTCCTCCTATCAGTGTGCTCCTTGTACCACAACACGCCAGTTTTGTTGCTGTTTCTTCTTCCCTCTCTGAGCTCTGCTGTGCAAAGGACTGCAAAAGGCTGACAATTAAAGTGGACGTTTACACTCTACAACATCTGGAAATGCTGCCTCACAACGGCCCTGCATTGCACTGCACACAGTTTCTCATAAAATTGCAAAGTAAATACCTTTTTTCTCCTTAAATTTCTATGCAGTCATGTGACCGCGAAACCCCGCGTGTGATGTACATTCCAGTGGGGAGGGAACTCTGTATCTCCCTCTGACAACACCTAGAGCAGCGGTCTGCCCCCCCTTCCCCCTCCTCCTAACACCTATGCTAACTAACCTGTGTAAAAAGAAAGATGTATATAGACCCACCTGTGTTCAGCCCTCTATGATCTGGTCACGTGATCCAGTTCCTCTGTGTCAGCCAGCAGGGGCTGCAGGGGAGAGGCTAGATTGTTCTGACAACAGATTAGGCTATTGAAGTCTATGGGTGATGTCACGGCTCCAGGTTTTACTAGCCCTTGTCTGACCGCTCTCTCCCCTGCGGCTGTATATACTTACCTATTTTCAAGCCGCTCCGGTCCGGTCATGTGATCTGGTTCCCCTGTGTCAGCCCGCAGTAGCTGTAGGGGAGAGGAGAGAGCCCTCCGACAACAAATGGGCCATTGAAGTCTATGGGTGATGTCACCACTCCAGGTTTAATAGCCATCGTCTGAGTACTCTCTTCCCTGCAGCTGTAAATACACATACCTATTTTCAGGCCTCTATGATTCGCTCACTATGTCAGCCAGCAGTAGCTGCAGGGGAGAGGAGAGAGCGCTCCGACAACAAATGGGCCATTGAAGTCTATGGGTGATGTTACCGCTCCAGGTTTAATAGCCATTGTCTGAGTGCTCTCTCTCCCCTGCAGCTGTATATACACTTACCTATTTTCAGGCCTCTACGATTTGTTCACATGATCTGGTTCCCCTATGTCAGCCAGCAGTAGCTGCAGGGGAGAGGAGAGAGCGCTCCGGCAACACATTGTCCATTGAAGTCTATAGGTGACGTCATCACTGCAGATTTTACTAGCTGTTGACTGAGTGCTCTCTCCTCTGCAGCTGTATACACTTACCTATTTTCAGGCCTCTACGATCCGGTCACATGATCTGGTTCCCCTGTGTAAGCCAGCAGTAGCTGCAGGGGAGAGGAGAGAGCGCTCCGACAACAGATGGTTAATTGAAGTCTATGGTTGATGTCACCACTCCAGGTTTTACTAGCCATTGTCTGAGTGCTGCCTCCCCTGCAGCTGTATGTGTCATTTGATCCGGTTCCCCTGTGTCACCCAGCAGCTGCAGGGGAGAGAGCACTCAGACAACGGTTAGTAAAACCTGGAGCGGTGGCAACATCACCCATAGACTTCAATGGCCCATCTGTTGTCTGAGCACTCTTTCCCCTACAGCCACTGCTGGCTGACACAGGGGAACCAGATCACGTGATGGGACCAGAGTGGCCTGAAAATAAGTAAGTATATACAGCTGTAGGGGAGAGAACTCAGTCAATGGCTAGTAAAACCTGGAGTGATGATGTCACCCCTAGGCTTCAATGGCCCATCTATTATTGGAGCACTCTCCCCTCTCCCCTGCAGCTGCCGCTGGCTGATACAAGGGAACCAGGTCAGGTGATGGGACCGGAGTGGCCTGAAAATAGGTAAGTATATACAGATGCAGGGGAGAGAGCACTCAGACAATGGCTAGTAAAACCTGGAGTGATGACCTCACCCCCAGGCTTCAATGGCCCATCCATTGTTGAAGTACTCTCTCCTCTCCCCTGCAGCTGCCGCTGGCTATCACAGGGGAACCAGATCATGTGACAGGACTGGAGTGGCCTAAAAATAGGTAGGTATATACAGCTGCAGGGGAGAGAGCACTCAGACAATGGCTAGTAAAAGCTGGAGTGATGACGTCACTCCTAGGCTTCAATGGCCCATCCGTTGTTGAAGTACTCTCTCCTCTCCCCTGCAGCCGCCGCTGGCTATCACAGGGGAACCAGATCATGTGACAGGACTGGAGTAGCCTAAAAATAGGTAGGTATATACAGCTGCAGGGGCGAGAGAACTCCGACAAGGGCTAGTAAAACCTGGAGCGATGACGTCACCCCTAGGCTTCAATGGCCCATACGTTGTTGAAGTACTCTCTCCTCTCCCCTGCAGCCGCCGCTGGCTATTACAGGGGAACCAGATCATGTGACAGGACTGGAGAGGCCTGAAAATTGGTAATTCTATACATCTTTCTTGCACAGATTAATTAGCATGTTAGAAAGGGGGGAGGGGAACTTTATAGGGCTAGGTAGGTGTAATCTGTAATTTGACTTTATTCTGTGATTTATGTTATATACAACGTAAGTTTGCAGTGCAGTGAGGAGGAATGGGAAGGCGGAACCGAAAACCTCCACATTAAACACTTTTTTTTTTTTAATGATTAATTAATGAATATAGAATTGCGTGAATCTGCGCCTTTCATATCAGCCCGGAGTTCAGCTTTAATGTTTTCTATTTACAATTATTTACACTCGTCTGTTTAATTGCTTCCTAACCCTTGATACTGTGACATTAAAGACGACGGCTCTTGTTTCTCCCTTTTCGCGATACGAGATGAATACGAATCCCAGATTCACAGAAATAAGTTGCGATGATCTATGCTGCGTCTCCGTGACCGACGTTCCAATGCGGAGACACTGGTAGACTCCCCCCCCCCCCCCCCAACACTTGGAATTCAGGATACAATGTTACTCTCCTCGGCGGAACGTTCTATTAAAGCCAGCCAGCTAGCAAAATGTCACCATTTCCTTCCCTCTAAATGGCAGATAAAGGTCTCCCTGAGATTTGATAAGATGGTAACAAAGAAGCGGCAAGATGCAAAGGCGGGAAGATTTAAGGGGGGCGTCAGGTACATTAACTCCTTTGTTGCTCGCATCTGCCGCCGTTCTATTATTTGGAGGAAAGAATTAATTGATCTTAAAAGCGAGTAAGGAGGCGACAGATGGGCAGGATGGTCGATGTCAAAACTTGCAATTATTTTTCCATTTATCTGGTATATATATGAAATATATATATGCAGAGAATTCTATTTTTGCCGTTTAAAGAGCAATTAAGTTTCCTTGATACATTACCGGGCTGATTAATATGCATGAAATAATTGGATTGTTTATAATCAGCGACGTATCCTCATTGTGTCCCACAACAGGTTGATATGATGTTGGTTGGCGGATATTTCTTTAACAGAGCAGACTGATACATTTGGGTCTACAGTGCATCCGGAAAGTATTCACAGCGCTTCACTTTTTCCACATTTTGTTATGTTACAGCAGTGGCGGCCGTTCATACGGGGCGCAGGGGCGCTGCCCTCCTGATCTCCATGTGCCCAGCCCCTAATCTCCATGCAGGGCACCGGACGCATGGATTTCTATGTTGTTTTTTTTTAGAAGCACATGATCAGAGCCAGAGGCTCTAATTGGCTTCAAAATGGGTGGGCCCGGGGCGCAGAGCACTGCAGCCCACCCACTTGCGTGACATTAGCAAATTGGTAATATAGTTACATAGTAGGTGAGGTCGAAAAAAGACACAAGTCCATCAAGTCCAACCTATGTATGTGATTATGTGTCAGTATTACATTGTACATCCCTGTATGTTGCGGTCGTTCAGGTTCTTATCTAATAGTTTCTTGAAACTATTGATGCCCCCCGCTGAGACCACCGCCTGTGGAAGGGAATTCCACATCCTTGCCGCTCTTACAGTAAAGAACCCTCTACGTAGTTTATGGTTAAACTTCTTTTCTTCTAATTTTAATGAGTGGCCACATGTCTTGTTAAACTCCCTTCCGCAAAAAAGTTTTTTCCCTATTGTAGGGTCACCAGTACGGTATTTATATTTCGAAATCATATCCCCTCTCAAGCGTCTCTTCTCCAGAGAGAATAAGTTCAGTGCTCGCAACCTTTCCTCATAACTAATATCCTCCAGACCCTTTATTAGCTTTGTTGCCCTTCTTTGTACTCCGCTCCATTTAATGTCGTCCTGCTTCTACTGGCCAATCAGGAAGCGGGGTCCTAAAACCTGATTGGCAGGGAGGAGAAGCGACCAGATTGGCCGGTAGGAGAAGCAGTGGGGAAGACGCCGAAGAGGAGAAGCATCTGAGAAGCCGCCGAAGCCGCCCGAGAATCCGACGAGAAGGAGAAGCAGTGGGGAAGCCGCCCGCGACCTGGATAGGGTAAGTAGTGCGTGACGATCAACCGATCAGCCGATTGGGGGCGGGGTGCGGGGGGGGGGGGGGCGGCTGGGAGGTTGCCCCCCCCCAAAAAAAAAAATAAGCACCAGCCACCACTGTGTTACAGCCTTATTACAAAATGGATTCAACTCATTATTTGCCTCAAAATTCTACAAACAATACCCCATCATGACAACGTGACAGATGGTTGTTTGAAACCTTTGCAAATTTATTAAAAATAAAAGACAAAAAAATCCCATGTACATAACTATTCACAGTCTTTACCATGACACACAAAATTGAGCTCAGGTGTCTCCTGTTTCCACTGATCATCCTTGAGATGTTTCTACAACTTGATTGGAGTCCACCTGTGATAAATTCAGTTGATTGGACATGATTTGGAAAGGCACACACATGTTTATACAAGGTCCCACAGTCAGGCTGGGTTCACACTGGTCCGACAAACGCTCCGACATTGGGATCTCATGTCGCATGACGTGTGAAATCCAATGTTTCCCTATGGGAGCCGTCCTAACTGGTTCCGACTTTAGAAATGCTCCCTGTACTACTTTGGTCCGACTTTGATCCTACTTCAGCCTATTGACTATCATTGAAGTCGGATCAAAGTCGGATCGCCGTCTCGCATGATCCGACTTCGGCACGCGACTTGTGCTCAGATGATCTTGAGGGGGAACTCCGTGCCAAATTTTAAATAAAAAACCGGCATGGGTTTCCCCCCCCCTAGAGCATACCAGGCCCTTAGGTCTGGTATGGACCTTGAGGGGAACCCCCTACGCTGAAAAAATGGCGTGGGGGTCCCCCCCAATCCATACCAGACCCTTATCCAAGAACGCAGCCCGGCCAGTCAGGAATGGGGGTGGGGACGAGCGAGCGCCCCCCCTCCTGAACCGTACCAGGCCGCATGCCCTCAACAGGGGGGTGTTGGTGCCTTGGGGGAGGGGGGCGCGCTGCAGCCCCCCCACCCCAAAGCACCTTGTCCCCATGTTGATGAGGACAAGGGCCTCTTCCCGACAACCCTGGCCGTTGGTTGTCGGGGTCTGCGGGCGGGGGGCTTATCGGAATCCGGGAGCCCCCTTTAATAAGGGGGCCCCCAGATCCCGGCCCCCCACACTATGTGAATGAGTATGGGGTACATCGTACCCCTACCCATTCACCTAGGGAAAAAGTGTCAATCAAAAAAAAACACTACACAGATTTTTAAGGTAATTTATTAGACAGCTCCGGGGGTCTTCTTCCGACTTCGGGGGTCTCTGCGGTTCTTCTCCGCGCTCTCCGGGTCTTCTGCCGGGCTCCTCCGCTATCTTCTGCTTTTTTGCCACTCTTTTGCTATAGCGGAGGAGCCCGGTCTGCTGCCTTCTTCTCTTCGGGGGTCTCTCCGGTTCTTCTCCGCGCTCTCCCTGGGTCTTCTGCCGGGCTCCTCTGCTATCTTCTGCTCTTTTGCCGCTCTTTTGCTATAGCGGAGGAGCCCGGTCTTTGGCCTTCTGCCCTCTTCTCTTCTTCTGATGTTGACACGACGCTCTCTCCGGCTAGAATGCACTCTGCGCGCTCCGCTCTAACTTATATAGGCGGTGACCCCGCCCCCTTATGCCGTCACAGTCCCTGGGCATGCTGGGACTGTGACGTTTTAGGGGGTGTGGTCATCACCCGATGACCACGCCCCCTTATGCCTTCACAGTCCCAGCATGCCCAGGGACTGTGACGGCATAAGGGGGCGGGGTCACCGCCTATATAAGCCATAGCAGAGCGCACATAGAGCATTCCAGCCGGAGAGAGCGTCGTGTCAACATTGGAAGAAAAGAAGAAGGAAGAAGGCAGAAGGCAGAAGTCCGGGCCACCGCTAGCAATAGAGCTGTAGAAGACAGCGGAGGAGCCGGCAGAAGATCAGGACACCGGGAGGAGACGCCGGAGAGACCCCGAAGTCGGAAGAAGACCCCGGAGCTGTCTAATAAATTACTTTAAAAACCTGTGTACTGTGTTTTTTTATTGACACTTTTTTCCCTAGGTGAATGGGTAGGGGTACGATGTACCCCATACTCATTCACAAAGGGTGGGGGGCGGGATCTGGGGCCCCCTTATTAAAGGGGGCTCCCGGATTCCGATAAGCCCCCCGCCCGCAGACCCCGACAACCAACGGCCAGGGTTGTCGGGAAGAGGCCCTTGTCCTCATCAATATGGGGACAAGGTGCTTTGGGGTGGGGGGGGCCCGCAGCGTGCCCCCCTCCCCCAAGGCACCAACCCCCCCATGTTGAGGGCATGCGGCCTGGTACGGTTCAGGAGGGGGGGGGGCGCTCGCTCGTCCCCACCCCCATTCCTGACCGGCCGGGCTGCGTGCTCGGATAAGGGTCTGGTATGGATTGGGGGGGACCCCCACGCCGTTTTTTCGGCATAGGGGGTTCCCCTCAAGGTCCATACCAGACCTAAGGGCCTGGTATGCTCCTGGGGGGGCAACCCATGCCGGTTTTTTATTTAAAATTTGGCGCGGAGTTCCCCCTCAAGATTCACACCAAGATATCCGACATTGCGTTATTTCCTGCCCCCTGCTGTAGCCCCTCCCATTGTGTGTTAGTTTTAATTGGTCAAAGGACAAGTATACTATCTGAAAAGTCAAATCAAAGTAGTATCCTGTTCATGAAAGTCAGATGGATGTAGGACCAATGTAGGATCAATGTAGGACCAATGTAGGACTGATGTCGCAGAGCAAAGTAGGATGAAAGTTGTACTACTGTCGTGTAGTATAGTGTGAACCCAGACTCGGGCCTGGTTCACACCTATGCAGGTTGCAGTTTGCATATTCCAGGTGCATTTTGCATTTTTCAATACACATATTTGATCCATTGATATCCAGTATCATCTAGCCCTTTACTCTCTAGCCTGACTGTTTCTGGCCCCCACCCCTTTCATTCATTGGATTTCAAATGTTCCTTGCGTTGGTGGTGCCACTGTAATCAAAACTGGAATCAAAAATGCCCCTTGCGTTGGTGGTGTTACTGGAAGGAAAAAGGTCCCTGCATTGGTGGTGTCGCTAATAGGTAAAGATGTCCCTGCATTGGTCATGTCACTGGAAGGAAAAAAGTCCCCGTGTTGGTGGGATCATTGGAATGAAAAATTAACCCATGTTGGTGGTGTCGCTAATAGGAAAAGATGTCCCTACATTGGTTGTGTCACTGGAAGGAAAAATGTCCCCCTGTGTTGGTGTCACTGGAAGGAAAAATTAACCCATTTTGGTGGTGTCACTGGAAGGAAAAATAAACCTGTGTTGATGGAAGTAAAAATGTCCCAAGGCAGCGGTGTCACTGGAAGGGAAAATGTCCCCATGTTGGCGGTGGTGTCTCTGAAAGAAAAAAATGACCCTGCCTTGGTGGTGGCACTAGAAGGAAAAAATACCACTGCGTCAATGGTGTCATTGAAAGGAAAAATATCCCTGTGTTGGTGGTGTTACTAGAAGGGAAAATGTCCCTTGCGTTGGTGGTGTCACTGGGAAGAAAAATGTCCCTGCATTGGTGATGTTACTGGAAGGAAAACGGTCCCTGCATTGGTGGTGTCGCTAATAGTTAAAGATGTCCCTGCATTGGTCGTGTCACTGGAATGAAAAATGAACCCATGTTGGTGGTGTCTCTAATAGGAAAAGATGTCCGTGCATTGATGGTGTCACTTGAAAGAAAAATGAACCCGTGTTGGTGGTGTCGATGGAAGTAAAAATGTCCCCGTGGAAACAGTGTCACTGGAAAGGAAAATGTCCCTATGTTGGTGGTGTCTCCTGCCTTGGTGGTGGCACTATGTACAAAATTATTCTGCGCTGCTCACAAAAGAAACAAAAAGCAGCTCACACAACCAACAAGGTATATACGGGGAAAAACAACAGAAAAGTGTAGCGCTAAAACAATATCCTAAACGGCAATGGATATGTAATAAAGGAGATCACCCATGCATATTCATAAGTGAGTAGTCCTGATATGGAAGTTATGACTCAAAAAAGACAAAGTTTTGTCCTTGTGTAGACAAATAATAGACAGGTATTTCAAGCGTCCCAGGAATGCAGATCAGCTCACTCCCACCGAGAGAAGAAAAGGCTTACCAGATGAGGTGGACCCAACGGGGCATACGCCGAATTGGGTCAGATAAGGCTTGGGTGGTAAGTGGCTGTAGATGCCTGCGATCTCACGGGTTGCTGGATTCCTCCAAGTAGCACCTAGGTCCTGAAAGGTGTAGGGAGTCACAAGGATGTAGATGGTCCTGTGAATCTTGGAAGGGGTGGGATGTTCCGTGGATGGATCCCTCAAAGCAGCATTCCATGGATTGGGTGATGATGTTATTAATGGGGAAAAGAAAAGAAGGGCCACATAGTGTAAATCCGAATATAAAAATTTATTAAAATAAAAGGATGTACACTCACGTGTAAAACCAAGTAAAAAACAGCGCTGTAACAAAGGTGGCGACAATGGGGTCCTACCCGACGCGTTTCGTCCTAAAAGACGTCATCGGGGGGGTGGTGGCACTAGAAGGAAAAAATACCACTGCGTCAATGGTGTCATTGAAAGGAAAAATATTGCTGCGTTGGTGGTGTCACTGGAAGGGAAAATGTCCCTGTGTTGGTGGTGTCACTGGAAGGTAAAATGTCCCTGTGTTGGTGTCAGTCAGAGGACTGATTTGGTGATGGTATGAAGGGGGAAAGGGACCCGGGAGGGTGGGGAGCTCTGAGAAGTGCATTTAACTAAGGGGCCCTGTGTAGCTCTGAGGGAGGCCAGGTGAATATGTTAGGGAGATCGGAGCTCTTGGGGGTTCACAGGAAGTAAGAGGAGATCTCTCCAAAGCGATGGAAAATCCCCTCTAGAAACTGGAACTATGTTAGGGAGATGTCCTCTTAGATACTGGAACTATGTTAGGGAGATGTCCTCTTAGATACTGGAACTATGTTAGGGAAATGTCCTCTTAGATACTGGAACTATATTAGGGAGATGTCCTCTTAGATACTGGAACCATGTTAGGGAGATGTCCTCTTAGATACTGGAACTATGTTAGAGAGATGTCCTCTTAGATACTGGGCCTATGTTAGGGAGATGTCCTCTTAGATACTGGAACTATGTTAGAGAGATGTCCTCTTAGATACTGGAACTATGTTAGGGAGATGTCCTCTTAGATACTGGAACTATGTTAGGGAGATGTCCTCTTAGATACTGGAACTATGTTAGGGAGATGTCCTCTTAGATACTGGAACTATGTTAGAGAGATGTCCTCTTAGATACTGGAACTATGTTAGGGAGATGTCCTCTTAGATACTGGAACTATGTTAGGGAGATGTCCTCTTAGATACTGGAACTATGTTAGGGAGATGTCCTCTTAGATACTGGAACTATGTTAGAGAGATGTCCTCTTAGATACTGGAACTATGTTAGGGAGATGTCCTCTTAGATACTGGAACTATGTTAGGGAAATGTCCTCTTAGATACTGGAACTATGTTAGGGAGATGTCCTCTTAGATACTGGAACTATGTTAGGGAGATGTCCTCTTAGATACTGGAACTATGTTAGAGAGATGTCCTCTTAGATACTGGAACTATGTTAGAGAGATGTCCTCTTAGATACTGGGCCTATGTTAGGGAGATGTCCTCTTAGATACTGGAACTATGTTAGAGAGATGTCCTCTTAGATACTGGAACTATGTTAGGGAGATGTCCTCTTAGATACTGGAACTATGTTAGGGAGATGTCCTCTTAGATACTGGAACTATGTTAGGGAGATGTCCTCTTAGATACTGGAACTATGTTAGAGAGATGTCCTCTTAGATACTGGAACTATGTTAGGGAGATGCCCTCTTAGATACTGGAACTATGTTAGGGAGATGTCCTCTTAGATACTGGAACTATGTTAGGGAGATGTCCTCTTAGATACTGGAACTATGTTAGAGAGATGTCCTCTTAGATACTGGAACTATGTTAGGGAGATGTCCTCTTAGATACTGGAACTATGTTAGAGAGATGTCCTCTTAGATACTGGAACTATGTTAGGGAGATGTCCTCTTAGATACTGGAACTATGTTAGGGAGATGTCCTCTTAGATACTGGAACTATGTTAGGGAGATGTCCTCTTAGATACTGGAACAGTGTTAGGGAGATGGTCCTCTTAAATACTGGAACAGGTGACCCTATCGGGAAATTTTTACACAGCTGGAACAACAGGGCCAGATACATCCTAGAAAACTCCATCCTGTCAGCTTTATACAATTTTAAAACACACTTTGGGGTGTATTTATAAAAAAATAAAAAAATACAGAGCTATTCCTCCCGTGAAACCTGTGAGCAGGGGGCAAAACAAACATCATTAGGCTATTTTCTCTTCAGGTTGAATGTTTTTCTTCCTACAGAATAAAGTGAATCAGGAAAATACCACATTATGGCTACTAGGTGGAGCTAATGATCATAAGAGATAAATATTTACTGTGATTATCAGTTCCCTCTAGTGGCCATAATGCTGTATTGCTCTGTTTCACTCTATTCTGTATGATTGAATAACATTCAACCTGGAGAGAAAATAGCCCAATGACATTCACTCGTGTCCTTATTTGCACAGAGCAAATGAGCATAACGTGATTTTTTTTAAAAAAATACTTATTTTTCTTTCAAAACCGCTGGGCGTGCTGGGAGTTGTAGTTCCATGCCAGTGAATGAGCTGCAGCTAAAGCAACCCATAATAAGTATAGGGGGTAATATCTACCCTCCACCAGGGACCCCCATTTACAGCTTCTACAAATTAGCCTGGAATCCGCAGCCTATTAAACAAGCCATTTGCCTGCACCGTCTTGTCCTGCCCGAGGTCACTGCCTCTTTAAGAGCCGCCCAGGGCTCCCCCGACAGTATAAAGCTGTCTTCCTCATCATTAGGCCACGGTCTGCTTCACCGCTTTCATTTCCTGGATCTTGTGGGACCGCCGCTGATTGCCGACCGATAGGAAAAGCCGCTGACACCTTACTTGTTTCTGGATGGAGGAGGCGAGGCCGGCGCTGCCGGTTTAATAAGCCAACCGAGAGAAGACATGTAATAAAGGAAGAGCGATGGGCTCACATGGCTCTGGAAGACACCTGGATAAAATATCGAACCAAATATGGATGGAAAAAGGAAATTAAATAAAATTAAAATAAAGGTCTAAGGCAAGGTCTACATCATACAGGTACGATCGAGCGCATGCGTTCCCGTGTAGGGCAGCCTGTATATTGCATCAGGAGGCCCTATGCACGAGAAACATGCAGAAGAAGTCCTTCACCCTTGTTCAAACATCACGCCGTACCGAACCGCATGGTGCTATGGCACCATGTGGTTTGGAAAAGAGACATATAAGTGCAGCAAATAGGATCATTTAATAATAAAAAAAGCGAAGTAACTAAACATGTGCAGTTCGTTTTGTAGCAAATTGAAATTCGGACAATATTTTTCGTTATTCGGGAATTCGGATGTACCCGAATTTCTGAATTACAATAGTAACGATTTCAAACGAATAAAAAAAAAATCGGATAGTTTTCTAATTTGAATTCGGATAGATCTCCAAATAAAATTCGGATAGTTTTTGAAATGCATTCGAATTTCAGAAGATAATAAAAAACAATAGAAAATAAAAGAACAGAATAAAAAAGAATAGAATAAAAAATAATAGAATGGAAATAAAAGAATAGAGTGAAACAGAAACAAATACAAAATAAAAGAATAGAAAAATAGAATAGAAAGTAAAGGGATAGAATAAAATATAAAGTAATAGAATAGAAAATAAAAGAAAAGAATGGAATAGAAAAGAATAGAGTAAAAAAGAAACAAAATAGAAAATTAAAGAACAGAATAAAATAGAATAGAAAATAAAGGAATAGAATAGAATAAAAAAAAGAATACAATAGAAAGAATATAACCATCTTCTGAAATGTTAAATTCAAATAGAATAAATTTGAATACAAATAGAAGAAAAAAGAATAGAATAGCAAAGAATAGAATAGAATAGAAAATACGGTAATAGAATAGAAATAAAAGAATAACATACAATAGAGTAAAACAGAACAGAATACAAAATAAAAGAATAGAAACACATTGAATAGATAATAAAGGGATAGAATAAAAAAAAATAAAGGAATGGAATAGAAAATTAAAGAATAGAATAGAAAATAATAGAATAGAAGGAATAGAGTAAAACAGAACAAAATAGAATAGAAAATAAAAGAACAGAATAAAATAGAATAGAAAATAAAGGAATAGAATAGGATAAAAAAAAGAATGAAATAGAATAAAATAGAAAGAATATAACCATCTTCTGAAATTCGAATTTCAAATAGAATACATTTGAATTCAAATGGAAAAAAAATAGAATAGAAAAGAATAGAATATAAACAATAGAATATAAAAGAATAAAAAAGAAAGAATATAACCTTCTTCCAAAATTCAAATGGAATAAATTCCAAATTGAATAGAAAAGATTAGATTAGAATAGAAAAAAGAATAAAATAGAAAAGGAAAAAAGAAAATAGAATAGAATAAAATAGAAAGAATATAACCATCTTCCAGAATTCCAATTTCGAATGCAATAAATTTGAATTTGAATAGAATAGAAAAGAATAGAATAGAAAAGAATTGGAAATTAAATAATAGAATAGAAAAAAACAATAGAATAGAAAAGAAAAGAACAATATAACCATCTTCTGAAAATTCAAATTTGAATAGAATAGAAAAGTATAGAATAGAAAATAAAAGAATAGAAAAGAATAGAAAAAATAATAGAATAGAATTGAATAGAATATAATCATCTTCCAAAATTCAAATTTTGAATAGAATAAATTCGATTTCGGATGGATTTCGAGTGAATTTTCCGAATTCGGTCGAATTGAGTTGGAAAAAACAAAACAAATTAAATTAATTAAATGGAATTAACTAAACAAATTTATGTAAATAAAAAATCGAAAAAAAAAAATTTTTCATTCTGCACATGTCTAAAATTAACCACTCACATGTAGTAGGATAAAAAAGTGCCTGTCATGTATTCAAACAGCCATCATCCATGGAACTCGGGCAATGCAGTAGCGATCTGAAGCAGTAGGAAGCAGAACTGTTACCATCAGAAATCACACAAGCACAGGAGCTGATCTGACAATGTAAGAACTTTGCCAGTGACGTCAGATGTGGGGGGCGTGGCTATGTGTTTCAAAGTGGTAATGCCTCTTTCTCAATCTCAATGTGAACCAGGCTATATTATGGCAGTTAACCTGGATCACAGTAGGACTAAACTAAGTTAACCTGTTATGCGCAGCATTAATACAGAACAGCACAGACAGTGAAAAGTATTAAAGGTAATAAAAAGTCCCACAGCAACTCTCTGCACAAATGATCCAAATTGTCCCAGAGTGTACTCAGTGTATAGTGTGAGTATACTGTATGGAAATTCTCCTGATGGGATACCCTTGATAGGTGGTTGTACAGTACCTGTCTCCTGATTTGTACATTCAGCCGACTAAAGGTGGGGCCCAATCTGTATGGTGGTGCACTTATCACTGTCTCTTTAGGACTGCATGCGGTGAATTACTTTTGAACTAGGCAGAAGGGGCCGTCTGCGGTTGAACTGAATCGCTAACAGTGGGGAAGCAAGCACAGCTGAATCCGCTCACCAGTCCTAACTTTTCATGGAAACTTGGCAGTCTGCTTTTCCTGAGGATCCAGGCCTGCAGTAACTCAGTCCTCATGATCGGGTCCTCTAGGCTCAGCTCCAGCTCTCTGATCCTCAGTGGCTCTTTCTGGTGCAGGCACAGACACACACACTGGCAGCAAGTATGTACTGCTCTGGTCCCCAACAGCAAAAGTCTCTCAGCAACCCAGTCCTCAGTCTCTGCGCACATTGCTCACAGCTCTGTGCAGCTCTGGTCCCTGCACACAGGACACAGCAAATGCCCCGGTCTGTACAGCTACATGTTCTTCTAGCAAAGACCCAGCTTCCTGTCTGAAAACCTGGAAACACTTTGCTCTCTCCTCCTCCTGCTGCAGCGTATCCTGTCTTTTCTAGTTTGCAGCCCATCCACCTTCACAGTGCAGCACTTCCACAGAACTACATGTGCCAGTGTCCTGAGTGGCTGCCTCATCATTGTCAGGTGAGGAGAGGGTGGAGGGGGCAGAAGGAGGGTTCCTTACCTAGCCACCCCATCCAGTGCAGCAGCTGGAAAAGGGAATAAAAGCAGGCTGGAACACACAGCCCGCTCTGTAGCAACCCAGGCAGCAGGGGGGAAGGAGGCAAGCAAGAGGGATCCCGGACGAGCCCCCATGTGTAGCAGCCCACCTCTGGAAGAGATGCTTGATGCAACATCTTCAGGCGAGGAGGGGGGGAGACAGAAGGGGTGGGCGGAGGATTCCTCACTAAGCTGCTCAGTCAGGGAAAGGGGAGAAAAGCAGGCTGGAAAACACAGCCCATTCTATAGCAGCCCAGGCAGCGATGGGGGAGGGGAAGGAGGAAAGCGAAAGGAGCTTCATAAAAATTGCAGTATGATCACTGGGGGAGAGTAGGAGCCCCACTGCAGGAGTATTTTTATTTTTAGTTCAGCTTTAGGTAATGTGTCTTTGTATTGCTTACAGCTATTTATTACCTCTCACAGAGATCACAGTACTTCCCCTTGACAATACATTTCTCTCCAGAAGGACGGAGCCATCTTTGTTCAGGCATCATCCAGGGTCACCATCTACTTCTTGAAGTGAGATGCGGGATCAGAGATGATACAATCACCTGGTGCCTGTGCAGTTCTTGGCTGTGTTCACAAATGTCTGACACAGATCAGCTCCTGCTGCCCCCTTTCCCCTTGCGACTTGTTACAATGTTACAGTCTGATCGCTGAGGGAGGAAAGACTGAGGAAAAGTTCAGCAAGGACATGCATCTTGTAAGAAGAATAAAAGCATAGAAAAAAAATGGATATTATACTTTGCTCTGTGTACAACATTGTATTTCTAATAACAAAAATAAAAATATTTGTCACATAAAAAAAATTCTATATATATAATTTGAGGTTCAATAAGCAACCAGAAATTTTAAAGAGACAGTGCATTAGTGTATTTTATTGTTATAATGTATCATTTTTATAGTGATAGAATGTATCAAAAACAAGATGTTTTTTAATATGTGTTACTGAAAAAATACATGCGGTACGTAACCGGGCCCTAGCACTGCGTGTTAGATTGCATAGTAATAATGAAGTTATAAATATAAAATATATCAACTGGTATTTAAATTGATTTGTATGTCCCCTGATCAATACACAATTGTAATGGACTGCACGCTAAATAAAAGGCGACGTAAGGACCACCTCTGTTTCGTTCGCAGTTGCAGCAACCCCGCCAAAATTATGATGAAGTGAGACCAGAATTATTGATTGCCAACAATCACAGCTCAGAAGTCTCCGGCTCTCACTTAGGTTGTAGCGACTTCTGGTACTCCTTTTACTAACTTCACCCTCTTGAAGTCCGAATAATACCTAAATTTACCCCAAATCCCCCTCTTACCCTCCCAGCATTATTTTATTTTTTTACCTTTACACGACATCTATCTAAACCAGGGGTCTTCAAACTGCGGCCCGTGGGCCTGATGTGGCTCTTCGCTTGCCTTTATTTGGCCGTTTGGGGCACTATTTCTTCTACTGGCACCAAAGATGGGGCACTATTCCTTCCACTGGCACCAAAGATGGGGCACTATTCTTTCCACTGGCACCAAAGATGGGGCACTATTTCTTTTACTGGCACCAAAGATGGAACACTATTCCTTCCACTGGCACCAAAGATGGGGCACTATTCCTTCCACTGGCACCAAAGATGGGGCACTATTCCTTCCACTGGCACCAAAGGCAGGGGAAAAATTTCTGCCGCTGACACCAATGATGGGGCACTATTCCTTCCACTGACAGCAACAATGAGGTACTAGTCTTCACACTGACACCAACAATGGGTCATTTTTCTTCCCACTGACACCAACAATGGGGTACTATTCCAACCAATGACACCAGAGATGGGGAACTAATTCTCCCACTGATACCAATTATGGGGCACTATTCCTCCCACTGGCACCAATGATGGGGCACTATTCCTCCCACTGACTGACTGCTTCTAATCTTTTTTTAATCCACGTCATCCAGACTCGGCTAATTTTTTTTTCACAGAATTTACAGGTTTAAGAGCAGCCTCTTGTCATAAGATTCTGTTCTGTACAAATTCCCTCTTTCAAAACCACACAGGCCCTACACTAGGCTACAGAAGTGGTGATGCCCACAACCAGGGGCGGGTAAAGCAGTGGGCAGAAAGGGCGGGCACTGTGGTATCATGTGAGGTGGTCACCTAGAAGAGATGGGGGGGGGGGATTTGTGCTAGGAGGGGGGATTTGTAGGGTGGCAGGGATAAGAATTCTTCTAGGAGGGGAATTTGTGGGGTGGGGGGGGGGGGGGGGGTTCTTGGAATGGTGATTTGGGGGGTTTGTGTTGGGAGGGGGGGGGGTAGGGGAAGGGAATTTGTGCTAGGAGGGGGGATTTAGAGGGTTTCTGCTGGAAGAGGTGATATGGTAAAGGGGGGAGGGGAGGGGAAATTAGAGCTTGTAGGGATGATAGAGGGGTATTTATGCTAGGTGGGGGGATTTGGGGGGGTCTGTGCTAGAAGAGGTGATATAGTAGAGGGGGGGGGGGAGATTTGTGCTAGTAGAGATGATTGGGGGTATTTATGCTAGGAGGGGAATTTTTTTTTTTGGTAGGGGGGGTTGTGGGAGGATTTGTGCTATGAGGGGGTATTCGGAGTGGGGGGAGGGGATTTGTGCTTGGAGGGGGAATTTGAAGGGTAGAGTTTTTGTGCTAGGAGAGGTGATTTTTTTTGGGAGGGGGGGGGGCAGGATTTGGGGAGAGAGAGGATTTGAGCTTGGAGGGGGGAGTGGGGGGGGGGAAGATTGGTGCTGATGGGGGGATTTCAAAAGGGGAGCAGATTTGTACTGGGGGGAAGGGGAAGGTATGCTTAGAGGGTACTCATGCATATTAGAGCTTGATTTTTATTTTATTTTTGTGGGGTGGGGGGGGGGGTGGGTTTGCTGACACATAATGCTTATACATTTGGGGGGGGGGGGCACAGTTTGGTATGTTTGCCCTGGGCTTTAGATGACCTTGCCTCAGCACTTCCAGCAGCCATAGGAATTATATTAGATAGATGGGTGGAAGGACAGAAAATCGCTCGATTCCCCCATCAACACAGCGTTGTTGGGGAAATGCCTCCTGCAGCTCTATTGTGTTCCGCTGCCGGGGGGAGCCTTCCCAGCCTGCAGAGGACAATGATTACTGTTAGCGGCTATAGGTGCCGGCAGTAGTTGAATGTAGAAAATCTAACAGGCTGATTGATGGATCAACTTGGGTGCAATCAGCCTGCCCATAAATGGATCGAATCTCGGCCGATCCCTGCTGAACCAGCCAAATTTCGATCCATCTATGGCCGGCTTTAGTCAACAGGACAGTCAGGGGCATAGCTAGAACCTAAAAACGAATGGCAGAGTTCCCCTAAGCCGGTCTACGTGAAATATTTTTCCTGTTGGCCCGGCGTGTACCTTTATAATCTGCGTACTTTTCCTACTTCATTTGACTCAATTAATCGGCGAATTTATATCCTGACGTAGTCATAAAAGTCAAGGCTCCGGGGGCCGCAACGCGGCACATCCATCTGAAATGTGACCCGGAGATCCGCGCTCTCTTCTCCTCCTTTAGAAGATGGATAGGAACTGTTGGGAGCCGGCGATTAATTGGGCGGACTCCAAATGAAAAGCCCAAGTTGGAATTAATCTCGTTTTCATTATGTTTTTAATGGTGCTACAATTATTAGAGTGGCTTTCAAATTTATGTTGTGACATCAGAGTAATTGTCTCGCCTTCTTCATTTTCATAATGGAATAAGCCCCCTTCGCTTCGCGCCGTTTGTCTCGGAAGACAAGAGAGATTCATTAACCTCAGATAACGCCAGGATCGGGGAGGCAACCAACGAACGCGGGAATCTTAGCGGAGGCGGACAAAGCTGTTTTCT